>CM062294.1:57080357-57378925 GCA_031216915.1 Pictodentalium vernedei | reverse complement strand
AACATAGGTTATGACCCCTCATTGGAACGAGCTCGACGAGCTCGTTCCAATGAGGGGTCATAACCTATGTTTTTGAGACAAAAAATGAAAAAATAATTAAAATTAATAGGCGATTTTTGAGAATAGCGCTGGCCGGTTTTGGCCGTTACGTTGGGTAAAGGGTTAAATAATTTTATTTTCCCAGTCGATTGGTCGACCTATCGATTTTAACCGTATAATCCTATATATGCTTCCTATACAATCCTATGGTTGCTAAGGATAGCACATAATGCCTGATCCCATGGTGTTATTAGATATGCCTGTCTGGTGTGTTGCTATAGTGTGAACACTGTGTACCTCACTTGGTCTTTCTTTAGCTTCCGTGAGCGGTTGTCCATGTTGAGGCCAGAATGATGTCTTTGTTCACACTGATCCAGAATTGTGTGGTGCCAAATTTTCACCCAATCTGAATATTTTTAGCCAAATAAATATTTTGATGCCAAACTTTGATGCGATAGGTGGGTTCTTCTGTGGCATGTGCTGAATAAAGTAATTAATTATCACAGTTTAAGGCCTCTCCCGTTTACTATATATTTATTTATTAGGGGTTTAAAGACAATTTCGACAGCCAGGGTCACCTCGTGTTGGACTCTCGTATACTAAATCTAGCTTACATTTACGGTTCATTTGCAGACTACGTGCCTGTGGTTTAGATGGGCTTTACTGACGTGAGGCCGGTGAAAAATTGGTGTTTCGAACATCAGGTAGCTTGAGAGAATCGACTGGCAACGATGTTTATTTGTTTGTTTGTTTATTTATTTGTTGGGGTTTAACGACACTTTCAGCAGCCAGGGTCATATCGTGTGGAACAAATTTATGGGTGGAAGAAGGAGTACCAATTGAGAACCACTGGGCAGGACCGAGCAACTGCCAGGCTCTCCAACTTACTAAACCGACACAAGCAGAATTGGCAGTGGTTGAAGGCAAGTGCACCATCGACTCAATTAATGTCCCAAACAGAAAAGGACGAACATCTTTCTAAAATATGCGACAGTAGTCTCGCACCTTTCACCCCTTTTTTTTTTGGGGGGGGGGGGGTGGGTGGGCGGTGAGTGATCTTGGAAGTGGCATCATTTCACGTGACCCAGTAGCAATGTTTGGTTGTCATGGTAACCCTCGTGAGATACCATGCTGTGACGTAAGTACCATAGTGATATGTGACGTTAGTTCGCATGTGCAGCGTGTGTTGTTTGGGTAATAGGTGTTTCCGTCGTCCATTTTGTACACTGGAGGCCGCCATCTTACTTTCTATGGTTGCGCGCGGTTGATATGTTACGCAAAATCCTTCTTATAGGGTCAGGAGGCCTCTAAAAGGAGTGTTCAACTGAATAGGAATAGTTGTCAGGTTAATTTACTTCGTAGAATTACCACAAACAACCCAACAATCCTTCAAATCACCAAAATCACCTCCAATGTCTACGTCGGGCTTATCAGAGTGGCTACAAGACGCGTTCTTTTGTATAAGAGTGAATGTAATTACCCAAATAGACCAGTCATTTGTTTATTTGGCTCAGCGTTTCTCCAAATTCTCGGTTTCTATCCGTTATTCGGATTCTTTTGGAATCTTCTACCTCTATATATGTATCTATGCTATAGCTTCTGTCTACCCGGTCCTGTAATTTGTTCTGGAGTACACTCAAGTAGAGCCTATCAGTTGGAACAGTTTTGCTTATTGTTACTATATTTAGCTTTTCTGGTCTGTTCTGGCTAGTTCTGAACCTATTCC
The DNA here is from genome assembly GCA_031216915.1 of Pictodentalium vernedei. Lineage (NCBI taxonomy): Eukaryota > Metazoa > Mollusca > Scaphopoda > Dentaliida > Dentaliidae > Pictodentalium > Pictodentalium vernedei. The sequence continues at coordinate 57,377,160 of CM062294.1, read as the reverse complement.
GAGTACTCCTGCTCTTTCCTGTTTCGTTTAATTTATCCAGATCGGATTTTCTTTACCACCATGTCCCGTATACTCCCTTTGTGAGAATCCCTTTTTGGAAAACGTCTGGAGTTTTCATAGTATGAGGCTACGAGGACCATGAGAAAATCCCTCATTGAGGTATAATTTACAATCCCTCTTAGCCTCATCTCGGTATCGAATGGCCACGTTCTGTGGAATCCTTTTTTAAGAATCCATTTTTGGAAAAACGCCTTGCCTTCGGCACCCTTTTTTCCTCGTATGAGGTCATGAGGTTGATGAGAAAATCTCTCAATGAAGTCTGATTTAACATCCCTCTTAGCCTCATATCGGTATCGGATGTCCACCGTCTGTGGAATCCCTTTTTGTAAATCCCTTTTTGGAAAACAGCTGACATTTGGCACCCCTTTTTATAGTATTCGTATGAGGCCATGAAAAAAACCCTCGTTGAGGTCTAATTTACCAACCCTATTAGCCTCATTTTGTATCTGAGGATACCTATGGCATGGTGAACTACTATTTGAGGATAGGTTTGAGGATATCTATCTGAAGATAGTTATGGTTCCAAGTACCTGTTTGACCCTAGCGCCGTCTCGGCCACTACTACTGACTTGTTCATAGGCACAATCATATGTCCAATGATGGACTGCAGTCGGCCAATACTATAGTGTTCTACTAACATTACAGCCTGGAACCATTAAGACCTTGTACCATTACTATTGACGACGACAGGGACGGGGTGGAGCAAGCCTCTTTCCTTTCGACTCTCTGCAACTATAGGGTTTTGGGATTTTAGCTTATTTCTTAGCGGGGCAAAGGAGCAAACTATTTAGGTCGTCAGCGGCGTTTGTGTCTCCTGCGGTTTTTTTCGGGGGAGGAGGTGGTTGTGTTGGAGAGATCGCGGCAGTTGGTGTTGTCGGTATTATAGGAATTGTAGGAGGAGAGCTTGAGGGCTGGTTTGGTTAGCATGGTCTCGCCCTGTCTGCTTCGGTTACGTCTTTCTGTGCGGTTGAGGGCTGTTATACCCGTATGTCATTTAGCAGATAGTGTCCTCATCCGCTTATCCCGTACGATTGGTAAACTTCGCACTTATCCTGCATCCTGAGTCGCAGCTCCTAGTTGCTGACCTCCACTCACAGGGACGCCTCCATGAATTCCGCTGTGCTCACCTCCTGGTAAAGGCTCTGGTCTTAAAAAGCTGGAGGAGTGGGAGTTTGAGGGGTGGAAAGTGCATCTTCCGAGTAACCTTCCTACTCCAAAGACAGACCTCCCTCCTCCATCTCCTCTTCAGATGAAGATATATAGGGATGAGGATGGAGACTAATTTGTCTCTTGACAATCTAGAGTCCTCTGGACACTCATCCCCCGATGGGGCACCGGGCGAGACAAGGACTGGCCAGGGGAGCAGGTATTAGCCTTTAGGCGCCTTCACTTGCCCCCTTCTTTTTCTTCTCTCTCTTTCTCCCAAAATTCCGTAATTCGGCGGGCATCTCGTTGTCTGGCGGGGGGTCCATTTCTTGTACTTATTCTTGTGCCCTTCACAGATTCGGTGGTTAGAGTGATCGAACACCTTGTCCGAGTTAGTAGGAGTGACCAGTGCGGGAGGAAATCCCCATCACGAAAGATATGACACCTCTCCAAGGACTCCTGTTCTGCTATTCTGTCAATATATACTGGTAAGTGAATTTATTCCTGGCGCTCTTGGATACTCCTAGTGATAGCAAGGGCAGCCTTCAGACATCGCAGTGTTAATTGGAACGGGAGCTCCATTTCAACGATGTTGACACATGGGAGTCCAAGGTGTGAAAAAATGAAAATGTGGACTAATCGAGCTGATGGTGTGACAGGTGAAGTATTTATCTAATTTAAAGATGGCTTTTGTAAAAGTGAAGGTTTATTATGTTTCCTAAAATATGCTTAATTACCAATCAACGACAATTGACGCTAGTAAACAAGTAACGAACCGAATTGAATATATTGGTTTTTGCGCGCCAAAGGCGCGCAGGGGCGGCTTTGAGCAAGTCCCGTTCACCCCTCTGTGACCGTATAATGTTTTTCCGTTATATTTGGGCGTGGGAAGGAAAGGAAGCGTTCGTGGCATTAGGAGGACGATCGCATCTCTTTCATATATTACAAATCGAGAGAGAAGTACGGAAGCTGAGGCTCGAACTGTCGACCTCTAGCACACAATGCTGGATGGTAAATGAAACCACAAGTTCCACCTCAGAGCGGTCGAAACATCCACAATGCTTCAGCACAGCTTCCACAATGTCACCAACTGCCGAGGGCTGGTCTCGGCACCAATGTAACAGCTCGAGAGAGAAGTGCAGGAGCCGAGGCTCGAACCGTCGACATCCAGTACATAAGGCGACCGATTTACCATGAGACTAAGAGATCCGGGCCAACTAGGCTGGTTGGTAAATGACCCTTATACCTCGACCGCTGCACATATAGCGGTGGAAACTCTGGTTGCGATCTATGTGCTATTAGGTATTTTCTGGTGAGGTTTTAGAAGCATTCTCTGGGTGGATTCAGTGCAGGTGTGTTTTATGCATGCAATGCATTGTTCTACTGAGCCACTGTAACTTATCGTGAGGTCGTCGTGGTCCTTGGAGCTAGCCTCGTTTACAGCTTGGGTGAAGAAGGTCCATGGTCTGTTCGTATGGTCGTAGTCTTTGTGTTCTTTTTCGGATTCCGAGAGTACGGATTTGCTGGAACTGTTGGAGCAGCGGCCGGATTGTTCAGTGCCAATCGGAGATCCAGGTCCAGACTGGTTGACTTCCATTTCCTCCTCCTTCTCCTCCTCCTCGTCTCTGCCTTCCGACCTGTTTGGTGAAGATGCGCGAAATGCCGAAGGTGGGGAATGTGGTGGAGACGATTTGGAGGTTGTCGACCCATCCTTCTCCCATGTCTCTCAGTTCTCCTCTTTTCCGGCCAATTGTCTGGCGTCCCGGCGTTTTTCTGATGGTGGGTTACTTTTCTTCCTCGGACCCTTTTCAGGATGACCACTCATGGTGTTGGCCTTCTGTCCCTTCCTCTGATGTGGAGCTTTCACAGGTATGCCCGTTCGCTCGGAGAACCAAGCAATCAATGACGAAGGCGATGAAAGAACTAACCATTTAATGTGCTTGATTAAATACTAGATTGTCACCTCTGCCACTGCCTGCCTGTCAATCATGTTTACCAACTAACCTTTCTTTATTTGCAGTGGGAAGCTTCGTGAAAACCTATGGGTGTCTCCGCCTTAATTGCCAGGTGATGCGTTTATTTTATGGCACGTAGCCAAACAATTCCTTGGTTTAGTTTATCACCAACAGTTCTTAGCAAAGATTTTTTGGTGCCAAAATTTTAACCAAGCGGAGATGTTACAGTGAGTGCCAAATCAAAATGTTTTAGTTGGCTAAAGTGGCACTCGACAGCGTGAACTCTGAGTATGTCGTGCACACGTTTTGCCTGAAAAGCATGATACTGGAAGTTATGTGATGACACGTTTGCCCTGTGAGTGTCGCGCATGTTATCAAGGAAACCCCCTTGAGCAGCCATGTTGTGACGGCATCATCAGTGTGATACGTGGTGTTAGTGCGCCTGCCCATCACGTCTGCGCGTGTGTCGTCCATTTTGTTTCCTGCAGACCGCCGTCTTGTTTTCTATGGCAACACGTGATTGTAATGAGGACGTGTGGCCTCTAACTGGTTGAGGGATGTGAAGGGTGCGATCGATTTTATAGGAATTTATATAACCACAACTGTCAATAGTACCAATACATGCTTATCTCTTAGCTAGCGCTCTCTGCTGTGGCCTGCTGTCATTGTGCCTGTGCTTGCCTAATGCCAGAGTTTCCTGTCACTACTCCTGGAACTACCAATACTATTCATTCGGGGTCCTATCACTGGTTTATACTACCGCTGTCTGCTGTCAATTCACTACAAGGTGCTAACCCTACATGTTTTCTTGCCATCCCCAGTAAACAAGTTCACAAACTATCATCCACCTCTCTCATTGTCTTCTGGTAGTGGTTCTATACCAATGCCTCCCTCCCTTGATTTTACTTTCTACATCACTCCACTATCTTTTCTGGTCACTACAGGGCCTTTTGCTACCCATATCTTGTCACTGCTATTGACTCTACAGTGATTTTTCGGTCATAACTTCTATCCAGCTACTCATCTACTACCACTCTATGGCTGTCTAATATCAATATTATTCTCACTAGTTGACGTTTTACAATATCGTTTCCTATCAATTCACTTCTAGCTGTTACTACTAGTATTGCCATCCGCTGTCTACAAGTGCACTGATACTATCAGATTATCTTCTCACTCTCCTCCTTTAGCACGACGACGTCATCTGCCTTTGCATCTACTGCCTACCCCACTGCATGATATATGATGACTGCTAGCCCTCATGGCTACCACTATCTCCTGCCATTGCTATCAGCTCTAATGTCTTCGTCGAATACTTCCGTCTTCCACCATTATTGATGCTTATGATTCCACCAATATTACCCTACTATTTACTAAGCTGCTAAGTACTACATGTAAGTACCATCTGTCACCTCATAGGTCCTATCTGTCAATTGTTTGAGTGTTCTTCTTCGGAGAAGTGACTGCGATCGTGGGTTGGTAAAAATGGCATTTAGAGCTATGGAACAGAGAGACCTCCAAAAGGTATGACCGGTTCGATAGGAGTATGTGGAATCACCGGAACGACCGACAAAAACAAAAACCTAAAATTACCTCAACTGGCTTTCCTAGCTTTGTTCCTGGATATCCGAAGCACATTTGACCACGTGTTGTTCTCCAGAATATTATTTAATTATCAGCTCTGAACCATTGGTTCCTTCTGTCAATTTTGTGTGTTGATTGCATATATGTTTTGAGTTCTATACATCACAGCCTTCAATCTGATGTATACTTTCTGTGTATTTCACTAAACGTATGGAATATCGCATTGGGCATTTCAAAGTAAACAAATTTCCGTTACTTATATAGCTCCTTAATGAATGTAATTCATTAAAATAATAACAATGCAAGAATGGTTTTCGCGTACATGACCACTTGATGTCATACACTCATAACGAACACTTTCATACAAGGGTATAGGAATATAAGGGTATTTTTGCACATTGAAAATTGCTGTTTCCGTCAAATAGTCAACTTTTTTTTAAATCAGCGCTTTTCAGAGAAATTGCTGACGCTTGGCCGACCAGCAGTTTTCCCGACAGACAGAAAATTTCCGACAGATATTGCCTTTGGTGAGCGAACCGCTCCCCTTCTTGCTTCGGATCTGTTGTTAGTGTAGTGGATAATGTGGTTGGTGTGGTGGTGGTTGTTTTGGGAGAAGTAGTTGCAGTTGCAGTAGTTTGTTTAATCAATGCATTGTTTGGTGTCGTAGTGGATGGTATAGTAGTTGTTGGTGCCATAGTAAGAGCTGTAGTTGTGGTTGTGGTTGGTGTTCTTGTTCTTGTTGGTGTAGTAGATGGAATGGTTGTTGTTGTTGTGGTTGGTGCAGTAGTGGATGGCGTACTAGTTTTGGGGGTTGTAATGTTGAAGTTGTAATGAATGATCCTGTAATTGTAGTGGTGGTGTACTTGTGGTAGTGGAAGGTGTTGTAGTTGCAGTGGGTGATGTATTTGTGGTAGTGGTTGGTGTTGTAGTTGCAGTGGGTGGTGCATTTGTGGTAGTGGTAGGTGTTGTAGTTGCAGTGGGTGGTGTATTTGTGGTAGTGGTAGGTGTTGTGGTGGTTGGTTGTAGTGGTTATTGGTGTAGTTGGCTTAACCATTGCAGTGTATAGTAGTGTTTGATACAGCAATAATTGGTGTTGCTTAAGTTGAGGTATGTGTAGTAGTTGTTGTGGTTGTTGGGGCAGTAGCTGAAGTGTTGGGAATGATAGTTATGGATCTTGTGGTCATAGCGGTTGGGGCATAGTTGTTGTAGTTAGTGTCCAAGTTCTTTTGATAGGTGCAGTTGCAGGAGTGGTTGAAGTTGTACTGGTCATGGTAGTAGATTTGGTTGTTGGTGTTGTATTGGTTAGTATAGTAATTGGTGTAGTAGTTGTTGATATGGTAATGGTTCAACCGGTGCCGTAGTAGTTGGTGGTGTATTTAGTTGTTGTTGCAGGAGTTATATTGTCTAGTGCTTCAGTTGTTTGTGCTGTAGTTGTCGCTGTTGGTTTTATAGTGCCGTACTTGTGGTGGTTGGAGTCATAGGTTTTTTGGTTGGTGTAATAGTTGCATGCGTTGTGGTTGGTTCTTGGTGTTGAAGTGGCTAGTGTAGTAGTTGTGGTCGTAGGAAAAGTATTTATAGCAGTTGGTGCTCTAGTTGTTGGTGGTATTGTTTGTGGTGTTGCAGTTGTTGGTGTAGTAGTTTTGAGTATGATAATTAATTGTAGTGTTTTTATCCCCGCATTTTTGAAAAAGCGGGGATATTGTGCTCCGTCCATCTCATCCGTCACATCCGTCCCGTCCTGTCCCGTCCGTACGTCCGAACTTCATATCAACAAGAATATGTAATTCGAAACAATTAGACTATGATGATGTGTTCAGATAGCATATGTAGACGTGCATAAAGGATTCGGTATTTCTGATAGCACCACAAGAACAACAACTATCATTCCAGCCACTTCAACTACTACTCCAACAACCACTACAACTACCACACCCACCTCTACTATTTCAACTTAAGAAACACCAATTACTTCCGTATCAAACACTACTATATCAACCATTACTACACTACTGAAACTATTTCATCAAAACACAACAACTACAAAAGTCCTTACCGTAACACCAACCACTACTACAAATCACTATAACTGCATCATCAACACTACAATTACTACGGCAACCGTTACTACATCACCAACCATTGCAACTACCACGCCAACCACGACTACACCAACAACTTCAATACCAACTACTACTTCACCCACTACAACTAATGCATTAATCATTGCAACACGATAGTACCAACAACTATACTCAAATAGCCAGAACTACTACACTAGCCACTTCTACACCAATAACTATTATATCAATCATTGTATGAACTTCGACAACACGAACAACTATTATGTCAACCATTATTACACAACCCCTATGACTACCACACAAAGTACTACATCTAAACCTTGAACATTTACATCTACTACACCAACCACTACAATACCATCAACTAGTCCACTAACTACTATGACAACCAATGACTAAAACACCACAAACCCCAACTATCGCAACAACCACTGCTAAATCAACCATTACAACTACTACACAAACACCTACTGCACTAGTCACTACCACTCATACACTAATAACGTCTACAGCGGCCCCTGCCACACCAACGTTGACAATACAAACAAGTCTTTCTGCAACAACTGCAGAGTGGACCATTATAACTTCTAGACCAATAGTTACTACATGAACGACCCCCACCCCACCCGCCAAAAATACGACACAAACTAGACTAGTGAACCTATCACTATAACCTCTACACCAACCACTTCATCTACAGTACCAATCATGATTTTACAGCCAACAACAACACTAACAGCTACATCTACTACAACACCAACGACTGTGGCTTAATTATGTCCAACACAACTCCACAACAACCCTAGCTACTGCATCAGCCACCACAACTGCTATACCAACCACTTAGTCAATAACTACGCCAACACCTTCAACTGCTACACCATCCATAACACCAATTTCGACAGCACAATCAACTACTAAAGCGACAACTACAATATCAACAACTATCAATTGTACACCAACAACTACTACACCAATTACTATAACTATTGCATCAACGACTATAATTACAACAACAACCACTTCAACTACAAACCAACCAATACTACACTCTCCACTTCAAGTTGAAGAGCTGGTGCTTCAATCATTCTAACATCCACATCACCAACCATGATGACACAACTCTAGAACACAACCTCAGCAACAGGCCAAACTATTACATCAGCCACTACAACAACTATATCAACCAAGCCACCTACTGTGTGACCAACGAAATCTAAATCGTCTACCACAACTACTGCATCGAGAACTACAACATCGTTACATCATTACATCTATTACCCAACTATTATAACACCAACGAATACAATGACTAAATCAACTGGTACACCAGTAAAAATGAAAAACAAGAGGTGCGCATCGGAGATGCAGGCATCGAGTTGTGGTGGCAATCGGAGAGTGCAGCATATCCATAACCCGATTATTAGTCATATGCTGGTTGTCAAATCTGCAACCTTTGTTCAAGGTAAAATGCTAACAAGTTCAGAATTTGTAAATATTAATTAAGGCCCATAACTCTGTAATGAACAAAATTGGAGCGGGTCAGTTTCGAACCTGTTTGAAATATCCTGTATGACAAATGTTCGTCAAACCGGAGAAGGTTTCTTCAAGTTATTGCGCCAACGCGCTCAAAACTTGTAAAAATCGACTAATTATGACCCATAACTCTGTACTGAAAAATCGGGCTGGGCCAGCTTTCTAATTTGCTTGAAATATTTTTGCAAAGGATCTGTATGACAAATTTTAGTCAAATCGGAGAATGTTTGTTCAAATTATTGAGGTAACAGTGCGAGGACGCCCGGACGCCCAAACGCCTAGACGCTTGGACGCCCATAGCTACAACACCAGCCACTACAGCTACAGCTACAGCTATAAAAGCAACAACTGCAACCCAAACCACTGCAATGGTTAAACCAACTACACTCCTAACCACTACAACCAACGACCACAATACCCTACCACTACCACAGATACACGCCCCATTGCAACTACAACACCTACCACTACCACAAATGCACCACCCACTGCAACTACAACACCTACCGCTCCCACAAATACACCACCCATATCAACTACAACACCTACCGCTACCACAGATACATCATCCACTGCAACTACCCACAGATACACCACCCACTGCAACTAAAACACCTACCACTTTTACAAATACACCACCCACTGCAACTACAAGACCTACTACTACCACAAATACACCACCCACTGCAACTACAACACCATTTGTTACAACATCAACATTACAACCCCCAAAAGTACTACATCCACTACTGCACCAACCACAACAACAATCACTCCATCTACTAGACCAACAAGAACAACAACACCAACTACAACTACAGCTCTTACTATTACACCAACAACTACTATACCATCCACTACGACACTAAACAATGCTTTGATTAAACAAACTACTGCAACAGCAACTACTTTTTCCCAAAACAAAAACCACTACACCAACCACATCATCCACTACACCAGCAATAGACCCGCCAGAAGACAATATCAGTAGGAAATTTTCTGTTGTCTGCCGGGAAAACTGTTGATCGGCCAAGTGTCAGCATTTTTCTCTGAAAGGCGTTGATTAAAAAAAGTTTACCATTTGACGAAACAGTAATTTTCACTGTGCAAAAATACCCTTATGTTCCTATACCCTTGTATGAAAATGTTCGTTATGAGTGTATGACATCAAGTGGAAAACAATTCGTGCATTGTTATTATTTTAATGAATTACTTTCAGTAAGGAGCTTTCTAAGTAACGGAAATTTGTTTACTTTGAAATTCCCACATGTGATATTCCATGAGTACAAATGAAACTCACAGAAAGTATACATCAGAATGAAGGCTGTGCGGTACAGAATAAGAAACGTATATGTAGTCAACTCACAGAGTTGACAACAGGCACCATTGGATCCTGGAAGACTGCTACCGTATTCGTGTCAGAACTGATAATAAAATAATGTTCCCGGAGAACAACTCGTGGTCAAATGTGCTTCAGATATCCAAGAGCAAATCTAGGAAATTCTATTTTGGTAAATATGATTAGTTGTCGGTTGTTTCTGGTGACTCTACATACTCCCATCGAACCTTTTGGTGGTGTCATTGTTCTAGGAGCCCTGCCTACTACTCTTACCAACTCAAGATCACAGCCACTTCTCCGAGGAAGAACACATCAAACAATTGACTGATAGAACCTATGGGGTGACAGATAGTACTTACATGTAGTACTAAGCAGCCTAGTAAATAGTAGGATGGTATTGGTAGGATCATAAGCATCACTACTGGTGGAAGACTGAAGTACTGGCGAAGATATTAGAGCTGATAGTAGTGTCCGGAGATAGTGGTAGCGATAGGGGCAACAAGTCATCATACGTCGAGTAGTGAGGTAGACAGTAGATGCAAGGGCAGACGATGAGGGTGAGAGGGTAATCTGATAGTGTTAGTGCATTTGTAGACCACGGATGGCAACACTAAGGGCTAGCAGTCATCGTATATCGTGCAGTGAGGTATACAGTAGATGTAAGGGTAGATGACGTACTGATTACTATCAGTTTACCCCCTCTCTCTCTCTCACTACGCCGTAGAGAGAGAGAGAGTGAGAGGGTAAACTGATAGTAATCTGATAGTGTTTTGTTCACTTGTAGATCGCGGATGGCAACACTAGTAACAGCTAGAAGCGAATTGATACAGAGCGAGAGTGAGAGGGTAATCTAATAGTAATCTGATAGTGTTAGTGCACCTGTAGAACACGGAAGGTAACACTAGTCCTAGGTAGAAGTGAATTGATAGGAGACGGTATTGCAACAAGCCAATGATGAGACTGGAGGGAATAGTATTGACATTAGCCAGGTGAGGTAGTTTTAGATGAGTAGAAGGATAGAAGTTATGGCCGTACTATCACTGTAGAGCAAACAGCAGAAGATAATAGTAGCCAAAGGACTTGTAGTAGCCAGCAGAGATAGTGGAATGAGGTAGAAAATACAAACTGGAGTAAACGGCATTCATAGTACCACTACCAGAAAACATTGAGAGAGGTGGATCATAGTTTGTGAACTTATATACCGGCGGAGATGGTAAGACAATATGTAGGATTAGCAGCTAGTAGTGAATCGACAGCAGACAGTGGTAATATATAGAGGATATTCACGAAAATTTGATGAATACCGAAAATATCTCGTTCGTGGCTACAAAGAAATATGAGGATCTTCATATTTCTTGTAGCCACGAACGAGATATTTTCGGTATTCATCAAATTTTCGTGAATTTTCTTTTTATTTAATGCTCTACGACTACAAACTCTCCAATTTGTGGCCTTTATTTGCCATTAAGGCGCAAAATTGATGTGCCGAACCGGCGTCCATACAAAAATTACAACAACCAAACTCCAACCATTGGAATGTGTGAATATCCGCACAAAAAGTAGTCCCGTCTTATTTCTCCCCTAACTTTACCATTTACCAAGGCTGGCGAATTGAAATAATCGCAATGTGTTTCGAAGAAATAGAACAATAACAAAAAACACCACTTTCTTATTTTCAATAACAAGACACGTCATTTTATTTTTTTTGAACTCAATGCACTGAAGACGTGTGAAGTTGAACTGAAGAAATTTGAAAGTGATTTCGGCTTTTCGCTGGAAGGTGAATGAGAAAGTCAAACTTTGAAACCGCTGATTTAATGAATTGATTTAGTCACTGTCACTATCAATTATTCGAATTCGTTTGTATTTGGGACTCTGGAATTCATTACTGATGTGCTGACTCGTTTAAAGTACATGTGATTCGTCATCCGAACCTACGATGAAATATCGATTTCTAAATATCATTTTGATATTTCGTTTTGCCGACCGACAGGGGAATATGACTTAATTTTTCAGCGTGAATTGATGCCTGAGCATTAAATAAAAACCAATGCTAGGACTCGAGTAAATAATAGTATTGGGAGGACTAGGATTTGTGGAAGAAGACTCTGGCATTAGGCGAACACAGGCTGTATGAAAGCAGACCACAGTAGAGAGCTCTAGCCAAGGGTAAAGCATGCATTAGTACTATTGGTAGAAGTGATTTGGGCTAGTAGTCGATATTCCATAAAATCGAATGCTCTCTTCACATCACTCCCCCAGTTAGAGATCACTCGTCCTTATAACAACTACGTGTTGCCAAACAAACAGAGATAGCGGCGATCTGCGATAAACAAAATGGACGACACACACACACAGTCGTGCTGCGCACTACCACCACGATGATGTAGTCACAATATGATCGCTCACGCGGGCTACTACGATAACACACGTTACTACCACAAACACTGTGATTGAGTAAATAAAGAACCGCTGTTTGGTAAACATGATTGACAGGCAGAGGCGACGACAAAGTTGTATTTAATCAAGCACATTAAATGGTTACTTTTTTCATCGCCATCGTCACTGATTGCTTGACTCTCCAAGTGAACGGACGTACTTGTGAAAGTTCATAATCAGCACCTAATTAGAGTCATGGATTTCCTCCCCCCATAGATTAGACAGACCTTGATGATGCTGAATGCCTGTTTACCTATCAACTGCACTGTCTATATTGATGGGGTGTTCGTTCAGCTAATCATCAAGTACCACCAAGATTCCTTCTCATGCAGTGTAGCACCTTTCGAATGGGCTCCCCGCACTGATCTACACCCGAGGAAGGGACAGAAGGCCGACACCATGAGTGGCCATCCTGAAAAGAGCTCGAAGAAGAAAAGAAAGCCACCTTTAGACAATCGCCCGGACGCCAGGCGATTGGAAGCATGGCTGGTAAAGAGAAGAGCTGAGAAAGAGACACAGAAGAAGGAGAGGGCGACAACCACCAAACCATCTCCTCCATCTTCCCTACCTTTGGCAGTCGGCACCTCTTCATCGAAGATGTCGAAAGGCAGGGAGGAGGGTAGGATGGGGAGGAGGAGTGGGGGATGAGAAGGAGGAGGAGGAACTGGAATGGAAGTAAACCTGAATCTCCGATGACTCTGATTAATCCAGCCGCTGCTCCAACAGCTCCAGCGAATCCGTACTCTCGGAACACGAAGAACACAAAGAATATGACCATAGAAACAGACCATGGGGCGAGTTCATCCAAGCTGTAAACGAGGTTAGCATCAAGGACCACGGCGATCCCAAGATAAATTGCACAGGCTTTGTAAAGCAGTACATTGAATACATAAAATAAAACTGTACCGAATCCATTCAGAGAATGCTTCTAAAACTGCACCAGAAAAAGCTAGTAGCACACAGTCCTCAACCAGAGTTTCCACCTGCTTTGTTAGCAGGTGATACATCAGATCGAGGAATCTGGTGTATTAGTATTGTACGGTAAAAGACGATTGGTCCTCCAATCCGTTGGGAAACTAAAATAGTCTGAAGTGTTACAAGCAGTTCATACAACCTCTACGACAATGACCAACCTGATAAATCTAATATGGTTACGAGAGAGTTAGAGGCCATAGTAGTATGTAATGTGGTTTTGAGGTACAGGGGACCGTTGAAGGGAGAGCCAGAGGGGAAGTGAAGTAGTATGTCAGGGGCTTTTTAGGGAATATTTGGGGGACCCCGGTGCAGGACCCCGCAGGGGACCATTGAAGGGAGAGCCGGAGGGGAAAGTGAAGTAGTAGGAGATGTGGAGATCCGGTTGTAGAAACCACAGGTTTTTACGACAATTAGCCTCTAGTCCCCAACATCCCCAAATAGTCCCCACCAGACCTCACTACTTCCTACCAGTCCTCATATCACCAAAAAACCAAACGAACCCGACTATATGTGATATGGATTCTTCAAGAATATTTTGCAGCACGTAGTGCAATAGGACCGCCATACCTTTCACATAGCCTTCATGGCCCCATACGACTAAAAAGCCCTACTTACGGAATTCCTTTTTAAGAATCACTTTTTGGAATCCCTTTTTTCTGAAAATGAGTCTAAGAGTCGTTCGAGGAGTCACTCGAACGAGCAATTGCTCGTTAGCTCATTTGCTCGATGGGATTCGAGTCGTTCGAGCAATATATGCGAGTCACTTGAGGTAAGACGGAATCCCACTTATGGAATCCCTTTTGGGGAATCCCATTTGTGGAATCCCTTTTTCAAAAAACGGCTGTGGCTATGGAATCCCTTTTTTCTGAAATGAGTCTAGGAGTCATTCGAGGAGTCACTCGAACGAGCAATTGCTCGTTGGCTCATTTGCTCATTGGGATTCGAGTCGTTCGAGCAATATATGCGAGTCACTCGAGGTAAGACGGAATCCCACTTATGGAATCCCTTTTGTGGAATCCCTTTTTCGAAAACGCTTGTGGCTATGGAATCCCTTTTTTCTGAAATGAGTCTAAGAGTCGTTCGAGGAGTCACTCGTATGAGCAATTGCTCGTTGGCTCATTTGCTCGATGGGATTCGAGTCGTTCGAACAATATATGCGAGTCACTCGAGGTAAGACGGAATCCCACTTATGGAATCCCTTTTGTGGAATCCCATTTGTGGAATCTCTTTCTCGAAAACGCCTGTGGCTATGGAATCCCTTTTTTCTGAAATGAGTCTAAGAGTCGTTCGAGGAGTCACTCGAACGAGCAATTACTCGATAGCTCATTTGCTCGATGGGATTTGAGTCATTCGAGCAATATATGTGAGGCACTCGAGGTAAGACAGAATCCCAATTATGGAATCCCTTTTGTGGAATCCCATTTGTGGAATCCCTTTTTCGAAAACGCCTGTGGCTACAGAATCCCTTTTTTTCTGAAATGAGTCTAAGAGTCGTTCGAAGAGTCACTCGAACGTGCAATTACTCGATAGCTCATTTGCTCGATGGGATTCGAGTCGTTCGAGCAATATGCTGAGTCACTCGATCAAGCAATTACTCTAAAGCTCATTTGCTCGATGGGATTCGAGTCATTCGAGCAATGACTTATCAGTAACTGCTCGATAGCTTATTGGCTGCCTTCAACGGTCCCCTGCACCGGGGTCCCCCAAATATTCCCTCAAAAGCCCCTGACATACTACTTCACTTCCCCTCTGGCTCTCCCTTCAATGGTCCCCTGCGGGGTCCCCCACCGAGGTCCCCCAACCTGTACCTCAAACCACATTACATACTACTTCACTTCCCCTCTGGCTCTCCCTTCAATGGTCCCTGCAGGGTCCCCCACCGAGGTCCCCCAACTTGTACCTCAAAACCACATTACATACTACTTCACTTCCCCTCTGGCTCTCCCTTCAACGGTCCCCTGCAGGGTCCCTCATCGAGATCCCCCAACCTGTACCTCAAAAGCCCCTGACATACTACTTCACTTCCCCTCTGGCTCTCCCTTCAGCGGTCCCCTGTGGGGTCCCCCACCGAGGTCCCCCAACCTGTACCTCAAAACCACATTACATACTACTTCACTTCCCCTCTGGCTCTCCCTTCAACGGTCCCCTGCGGGGTCCCACACCGAGGTCCCCCAACCTGTACCTCAAAAGCCCCTGACATACTACTTCACTTCCCCTCTGGCTTTCCCTTCAACGGCCCCCTGCGGGGTCCCCCAACCTGTACCTCAAAACCACATTACATACTACTTCACTTCCCCTCTGGCTCTCCCTTCAACGGTCCCCTGCGGGGTCCCACACCGAGGTCCCCAACCTGTACCTCAAAAGCCCTTGACATACTACTTCACTTCCCCTCTGGCTCTCCCTTCAACGGTCCCCTGCGGGGTCCCTCACCGAGATCCCCCAACCTGTACCTCAAAAGCCCCTGACATACTACTTCACTTCCCCATCTGGCTCTCCCTTCAACGGTCCCCTGCAGGGTCCCCCACCGAGGTCCCCCAACCAGTACCTCAAAACCACATTACATACTACTTCACTTCCCCTCTGGCTCTCCCTTCAATGGTCCCCTGCGGGGTCCCACACCGAGGTCCCCCAACCTGTACCTCAAAAGCCCCTGACATAATACTTCACTTCCCCTCTGGCTCTCCCTTCAACGGTCCCCTGTGGAGTCCCCCACCGAGGTCCCCCAACCTGTACCTCAAAACCACATTACATACTACTTCACTTCCATTCTGGCTCTCCCTTCAACGGTCCCCTGTGGGGTCCCCCACCGAGGTCCCCCAACCTGTACCTCAAAACTACATTACATACTACTTCACTTCTCCTCTGGCTCTCCCTTCGACGGTCCCCTGCGGGGTCCCCCACCGAGGTCCCCCAACCTGTACCTCAAAACCACATTACATACTACTTCACTTCTCCTCTGGCTCTCCCTTCAACGGTCCCCTGTGGAGTCCCCCACCGAGGTCCCCCAACCTGTACCTCAAAACCACATTACATACTACTTCACTTCCCCTCTGGCTCTCCCTTCAACGGTCCTCTGTGGGGTACCCCACCGAGGTCCCCCAACCTGTACCTCAAAACCACATTACATACTACTTCAATTCCCCCCTGGCTCTCCCTTCAACGGTCCCCTGCTGGGTCCCCCACCGAGGTCCCCCAACCTGTACCTCAAAACCACATTACATATTACTGGCCATTCTGCTACTAAGGTTCCTCACAGGATAATAAAATACGCCCACAAAACGCCACAATGTGGCACGACACCCGAATAGTTATGTAGTACAGGCCTTGACGGATTTGAATAGAATAAAAAAAAACGTTCCCTTGGCTGACAATGGACTAAAGAATAGTAAGAACCGCCCATATCACACTAAACCACTTCTACACAACAAATGTACCACATTCTGAAGGTAGCCTTACATCAATTTAAAACTATATAACAAACAGCTGAGCACCAATGTTTGCATGTTAGATAATAACAAAGGACGTCGAGATAATTGTGCCAGTTTTGGAATGTGAGTTAATTTCTTCCCAGACTCGTAGCTATGCTCGCATACAGGGGGGGGGGGGGGGGGTGAGGGTTGTGGCATGTTTGCCCGACCATGAAATGAATTTGCCGGACGGTTCTTATGTACCTATATTTTCGCTTCTCTGAGAGCTGTTCAGACAAGTAGTCCACATTTACTGTAGTTAACCATGACAGTCGGCAGTCAGTACTGCCACAGAAAGAAAACGTGGAATTCTGTCACTGCTTTTACCGCGGCATTTTTGATTGCCGTGGCAAATTTGGGGGCCAAGTGTCTCAAATATCACCAAACGAGCAATCATCCGTGGTAGTCTTAAGGCTATGCTAAAAAGGTGAACAAGACCATTGTGAGGCAGTGGTATTCAACATTGCCGTCGACTAACGAGACAAAGAATTTATTTTTCATGTTCATCACAACTTTCTCACTGGTGACATTCACGAGTGAAGAGAGAAAAGAGCTCAGCGAATAGGTTGATTGTGGTCCATATCCAGGAAAACTGTAGCTTGCTCCTGGCAAAGCACTGATTCGGGAGATTCCTAACCACCATCGGGATTATGCTTTTGCGGCCGCGCTCAGAGTAAAAGCTGGAACTTACGCCCCCCCCACCCCCCCCCCCCCCCCCCTCTAGAACCCTGTTCTCGTCCATCTGTTTTCCATGAAAATTTTTGGGTCATCACCGAGTTTGTACCTTTAAAAGTATCCATACTTGGCGAGAACGGTTAGATGTCCAAGGTATGCACTTGTATGTATCTATTTTTCTAGGATTCTACAGATCCTGTTCGGATTGTCTTTCCCGGTGGTATAGTATAAGGATGGTGGGGAGGGTGGGGTCGTACGCGTGGTGCCGCATGATCAGGCCCGTGGTCCGTGGTGTGGGCCGATCCAGTCCTATCACAATTTTTATTAGCTGCATTAAGAGACCGTTTTAAAACACAAGATACACAACGACTCCCCTTAGCCACCAGTAAAACTGCTCCTGTAGTTTCTCTTAAGTTAGGCATGTATATCTGAGGCTAAACTTAGTGTTTTGCCTTTGTGCTGTAGGCCATGGAGACAACGCAACTTTTAGTGTTTGGTTGCCCATTAAGCTTGTTGGTGAAACACGCCAATTTCCTACTTTTGGTGGACCTTTTAGTATGAATATAATTTCATTTAGAACTTAGTTTATGTGCGGTCATAAGGGCTCTGTATTTGTTTTCAATGGTTTAGCGACTGTTCGGAAAGAATGTTTCTTAAGAGATATGTGAGGAAGAGGAAATGCTACGTGCACATCTTTAGATCTTCCGTTGGGTCGGGGCTAGGTTCTGCACGCGGGAGAGACCATACGGTGTATGCTTCGGACCCCCCCCCCCCCTCGCCCATGTATAAATATTCTTGGCACTGCTACCGCATTACACTTACATAAGCGTTATTATGACTTAACACTCGTAATAAAGGCTTCATACTTCGTAGTAACAACAAAGTGTATTCTAACAAAGACTCCATGTCCTTATGTTGATAGCCATATAAGTGCATAACATGATGACAATGCATATTAGGTGCCCCATGAACCAAAGCAATGGGTCCTGTGTCCGGGATTTCCCCATCGATTGAATACTTTCTTTCTTCCACCTTCAAAAGAATTTCGTGACTATCGATATGAGGGGGTGATTTGAAATTTAGTTTAAATAACCGGCCGATATATGATTGGCTAATGGTAGTCCTTTGTAGGAAAGCGGTGTTCTATTATATTATCGGGGAATGCCCTGGTACATAACGGTAATGACTTGCTCTATCAGTGAACTCCAGAACACTCCCACTAAATATCCGTGTCCTTTTTATAAGGGTTTGATGCAGACAAGCATTGCTAGCACTATAGACGCGAAGAACAGCGTACGGGTGTGTGTGTGTGTATAGGAATGTTGGTCTTTCTGAGAAGATTTTTGAGAAAACCCAAGCGTTTTATGGCGATGTAAGAAGAAAGTCTCCCAAAAATACGTCTACCGATACCTCAACTCGAACCAAGACACCACCTAGGATAGTTTATATTTTTTTAAATTTCTGCAAAATTAGCTTCTCCCCAAAACTTCTATTCGGGATGGTGAGCTGTGGATGAAGGGTGTATGTGAGTCGGAGAGTGGGGTGGTGTGTGAAATCTGTTCTATGAAAAAGGAACATTCATACTGTAAAGAAATGATATCGCGCAAGATTCAAGGGTTGACAGTCTGGGCTGAGACAAATTTCGGAAGCAAATGAATGTAGAAGTTTTCTGAAGTGAATTTTGGGGATTATGACAATTTGTCGCGATAGATATGTAATATACCGGAGTTGAATGAAGCCCACGGTTACAAATCCCGCAACATTGCTATTTACTTCATTTCGTTTCTGTTTGTTTTTTCATCTTTTGTTTATTTTACTTTTGCCGGGCAATAATGTCGTCGCCTACAGAATACAAGAGTGTGAAATACAAAATTGACACCGCAAGCATTAACATAACGTGCAGGGTTCAATAAAACACCCTATGGCTGTCGGCGATGGCCTTAGGCCATCGAATGTTTGCCCCCCCCCCCCCCCCACCTCCCCCCCCCCCCCCCAATGAAAAATACTTTCTACGCCGCTGACATAACGTGCAGGGTTCAATAAAACAAGGAGACGTCGGGCGTTTGAAAAGGCTCGAGTTGCAAATCAAGGGCAACAATTTGTTTACTGCTTTGAAAAGCCGATAGGCTTCAGTGTGGGCATATCACGAATTGAGGAAAGATGTTCGTGTGGTTATAGTTTCGAGCTTTCAGTCACATATGGGAAATTTCATTTAAAGCACCATTAACGCAATGCTTTTTAATTCAATAAATGAGCATTTTGAAATCACTTCCAGCTTTTTAATCAGCATAGTGATCAAACTTTGCAGTCGAAAAGCAGTGAGACGGTATAATCTCGGTGCAACACACATACATGTACTCGGTTATCATTGGCTATACTATGTCGTAATTACGAGTTAGCTATGTCGTAATTACGACATACTAAGTCGTAATTACGAGATAGTTATGTCGTAATTACGACTTAGTATGTCGTAATTACGAGATATTATCTCGTAATTACGAGTTAGTAATGTCGTAATTACGAGCTATTATGTAGTAATTACGAGATAACTATGTCGTAATTTACGACATAGCTATCTCGTAATTACGACTTAGTATGTCGTAATTACGACATAGCTAACTCGTAATTACGACATACTATCTCGTAATTACGACATAGTATCTCGTAATTACGACATAATAAGTCGTAATTACGACTTAGAATGTCGTAATTACGAGTTAGCTATGTCGTAATTACGACTTAGTATGTCGTAATTACGAGATACTATCTCGTAATTACGAGTTAGCTATGTCGTAATTACGACTTAGTATGTCGTAATTACGAGATAGCTATATCGTAATTACGACATAGTATGTCGTAATTACGACATAGTATGTCGTTATTACGAGATAGTATGCCGTAATTACGAGTTAGCTATGTCGTAATTACGACTTAGTATGTCGTAATTACGAGATAGGTATGTCGTAATTACGACATACTAAGTCGTAATTACGACATAGTAAGTCGTAATTACGAGATATGGTATGTCGTAATTACGACCTAGTATGTCGTAATTACGACACACTATGTCGTAATTACGACATAAAAAATTGATTTATAGGTGGCACTAACCGGCTTCCGTATTCTAGTGGTTCTAATACCTGATGACAGAACTTTCAGTTGAGCATTTGTAATTCATGCATTTCAATAATATGCCTATATACACTATGGCGTAGTGTATACTGGCATATTATTGAAGTGCACGAATTACAAATGCTGAACTGAAAGTTCTGGCCTCAATGCTCTCATAATAATTATCATTCATGTGTTAAGTTCCGAGACTGAAGAAACGGTTTAAATTTAGTGAAGAAGTTTTAATTTTAATGACCTGACTACAGGCTAAGTGTCTAGGCTTGAGGTTTCGGCCAATTGTCATTACTCAAAATATAGTAGATAGCGTAGGAAAGCTGAAAATCTGTCACCTAACACTATTGTAAATCTCACTGTCCGTCCTGGTCCGTCTCCGAAAAAATGTCAGCATTGATTTCTGCATATAACAGCATATAATGTAAGAATTAGACTATTTTTGTGAACATCAAATAGAGGATTAAAATAATCTTCTTTTGCTGTATAGTATTATGCTCAGCTACTCATCTATATACTCTGGCTCAGTCAGGGTCAGTTTTCAATTCAAATATTAACTGTAACTTTTGTTTCATGTTTTCACGAGATAGCCAGACAAACCATCTGTGAAAACCCTGGTACTATCACTATGAGCTTGAATTAAGTAAGTGGGGTTTTATATCAAAGATGCACAGTGAGAATTTCCATTAGTTTCAGGTTACAAGAGCTCTACTCAGAGAAACTGGGCATTTAGATTATTTTCCGTAAATTTTTTGCATTATTTTAGATGTTCTGCTAAACACATTGCTACACATTGTAAAATCCAAATTGTGCCGTGATGATTCAGCTATGAAAATTATGTTAACCATTCCCAAATTAAAATTCATAAATTTCCACTGATTGTTTTTAGTCAAACTGGAGTACACAATTCTTTAATGCATCTAATTTAATTTACAAAAAAGAGAACAAATCCCCTAATCAGCTTAGTGGGGCCTTATTCACTAACCCTACCTGACAAACAGGTGCCTATTAGACTTCCAAACAACAATATAGCCTTGTCATGTGAAAATAATTTGAAAAACAAACCACCAGGAAAAAAATTGCAACTCCAGGAAAAAAGATGTTTTGGCCCCCATCCGACCACCCACCCACCCCGCCCTTGTGTCCGGAATTTTTTGGAAGACCCCCCCCCCCCTTCCCCCCTGCAATATCTGGGATTTTCTTCAATCGACGGCAGTATTGTTCACATTAGACATTCTACATGGCACGGCGCAGTCCGCGTACTAGTTTAGGAGATACATTGTTGTAACGTTTTTGTAAGTCGTAAAAAGGCCTATCTGGCTGGTGTTTCTCAACTCTTTACATTTCTATCCGAAGAAAGCAACGATGAAAAGGTGTGTGTATGGGGTGGGTGAGAGTGTAAACTAAAGTTCTCTCCTTGGGCATCCTGACACGCGCTGCCGCAAAACAAAATGTTCTGTGGAATGGAGCCTTCTGGTCGATTTTGGCCACTCATATTACAGTTCGGTGCAGAAGGGAGTATTTATTGTTCCAGTTATATTAACCCTTTACCTAACGAATCGCCCGCATCCGCCCGCGTAACATGTAAATTAAGCGGTTGAAAAAAATATATTTTTTTCAAAATATTTCAACAAAACCATATCATGTGACCCCTCATTGGAACGAGCTCATTGAGCTCGTTCCAATGAGGGGTCACATGATATGGTTTTGTTGAAATGTTTTTAAAAAAATTAAAAAAAATGATATTTAAAATAATAATTTTTGATATCGTCTGCGTTGGGTAAAGGGTTAAATTTTATTTTTACCATAACAGAATTGTTGGGGATAGCAGTCTTTTTTATCTAGAAAGCAACTGAAGTGCATAAACCTATGCAAGGGTGTAGCCAGGGAGGGTCATAGGGGTCGTACGCCTCCCCGCCCCTCCCCTCCCGATATTCTCCTCAGCAATCTAATACCTGCCCTCACTGAATTTGATTCTCATTCAGTTTCACTCAGCAAGAAATCTTTTATTACTGCTGATATCGATCTCGGAGCCTTCAAATATTGACATTTTTTTCTGGGGGAGGCTCTCCGGACCCCCTCCATTGGGCGGGGAACTTCTCCCATAATCTCCCCCACATTGACATTCGGCCAAGGCTTGGCCTCCGGCTCAGGCCAAGATTTAAGTTTTTTTTTAGTTGACAGGCATTTCCCGGAGTTATATTGTGGACGACCCACCTCAAAAAATTGGCTACACTGTTACATATTTTGTGAGCTGTGCCATATTATTTAAAAAAAACACATTTTCTAATTTAAAACTGTGTTCAATTAACACGTGAAGCCAGCTTGGTAGTTAATGTTCTTCTTTATTATTACCACTTTGCAGGGCGTTTCCTACTGCATTAATGTCGATTTATCGGGCAATCATATCCTCTATTGCTCGGTAGTCACGTGATAGGAGGGCCGCTAATGGAAAATAAAATTCATTATCGGCCCTCTTGTCACGTGACGTCTTTTAGAATTGAAAATTTAGAAATGAGGCGAGAACTCGCAAGGAAAAGTTGATGCTTTCGCCATGTTGCAGTCTTGTTGATCGACAGCAACAGAAACAAATGACACGTGGCCTTGTTGTCAGTTGTAGCCATTTTCCATGGCAACTGATTCGTCATCTTTATTGCGTGCATTACCTCCCTCGCTGGAAGTGGAAGACGGAATTTTTTTAAACTCTCTCATCGTCTCGATGTAATCAGTTTCTACAATTAAATTTTGTGTCTTTTGATTGCTGGGATATCATTTTGGAAATGTGTAAAATTACAAATTACGTAGTGGTAATAATAGTAATAACATGATTGTTGTCGGGCATAATGGTTCGTGAGCGGCCCTGCATCGATGTTGAACAGCCCTTGGGCTTATTAACGGCCCTCGACTTCGTCTCGGGCCTTTAATAAACCCTCGGGCTGTTCAACATCGATGCAGGGCCGCTCACGAACCATAATGCCCTCCAAAATCATGTTATTGTTTAATTATTACCACTAAATCTATAAGTTACTAGTAGATTAACATGATTTTGGAGGGCTGTTAAAACTCCATAATTTCAGGGACGTCATTCGACGAAGCCGGGCCGCGGGCGGATAATGGTATAAATAGCCATTAGCGGCTCGCGGCCCGGCTATTTTTAGATTCCATGGTCTAATGAATTACTCCCATTCGGGTGAAGTCCTTTGTATTTCCGAACGGAAGTCGAACGCGCGATCGAAACAGAAATATCGAACCGACTTTCTGATTATTTCTTCCAGCAATTCCCTCGTGCGGTTAGCTATAACAGGGTGTGGTAATAATAGTAATAACATAATTGTTGTCAGGCATCATGATTCATTAGCGGCCCTGCAGCAATGGTGAACAGCCCTTGGACTTATTAACGGCCCTCGACTTCGTCTCGGGCCTTTAATAAACCCTCGGGCTGTTCATCATTGCTGCAGGGCAGCAAATGAACCATAATGCCCTCCAAAATCATGTTATTGTTAAAATATAAACCGATTTATAACATACGGAAGCGTATTGCTGCCACGTGGAAAAAAAATAAATTGTTCCGTTTAAACGAAAACTTTTTCGTTTAAACGAAAACTGTTTAACCACCCAATCCATTCTCTTTCAAAAGATAGTTGACATGATTCACTGGTCAACTTGCAAACACAGAAAAGTACAATACTGGAAATGTATGTCTATTCCTTCCCTTGATTTTTACACACATCACGTGATCTTAAATCCTCAACTCGAGTACTTTATCAGCACGTTGTGTGTCATTGCCGGTTCGAACTGTGTTGTGATAAATTTGATACCTTCGATTCTTGTTACTTTAACTTGAAAGTGAGCGCGTGTCAACCATGAGCGACTATCACAGACCTGACGCCAAGAAACTACAGACATTGAAGGACATCGCTAATAAATTACGCATTCATAGCATAAATGCAACGAATGCCAGCAATTCGGGGTAAGTATGTCGAGTACGGTTTTTTACTTTTTATCAGTACTGACAGATTCACTTCTGCAGACACTGACAGTTGCTACGGCGGTTCCAGATCATTGGCGGTTCCGAATCAATTTTGATTTCTTATCTACATATTATTAAAGGTCCAGTGCTTTGCAGGGACGTTGCGACGGGGGGGGGGGGGGGGGGGGGGCACCCCCTCCCCCAATCCTGGCCAAAATTTCCTATAGACTATATAGTTGGAAATTCGGAGAGCAAATCATGAGTAGTTGGAAATTCCATCTACAGTACGTGGAGAGTGGATTGTAACTAAATCACCCGCGGAGTGGAGTTATCACCCAAACTATAAGTTTCAAATTTTGTACATATCTTCTAAAAACACAAGCAATGTTTCAGCCAATGGACCTCCGGGTTCAACCCGGAGGTCCATTGGCTGAAACTTTGCTTGTACTTGTTATGCTTTGCAACAAATTTGCAATTATTACTTGGGTGGAATCTCCACTCTGTGGGTGATTTAATGATAATACACTCTCCACATACTGTATTTGGATTTTAGTCTTTACTTCCCAAAATTCCAACTCTATTTCAAATCTGCAAAAAATAAGTATTCATGATGTCAGTCGGTAGAAGATCTTGATAGTATGTTTACTTATCGTAATAAAAAAAATAATAATAATGAAAAAATCCTCGAAATGCACTTCAAAAAAATCACATCATCATTGAGCTTGAGTATTTGATAAGCAAATATTCAATTCCCAGAATAATACCAAATAATAATTACCTGATAATTCTATCATAAATGTCTTGGCATTTCAGTTATTAGAATCAATTTTATGCCACCTTTCATGGCTTCATTTTCATAAGTTTTCTCGGTAGCGAGTTTCCAAATAGGGGAGGGACCTGGAGGGGGTTCCCCCTCCCCCAGTTCGAAATTCACTACCCAAAACCCCCCAATCAGGAACCTCTGGCCATGTCTCTGGTGCTTTGTTGAAAGACAAATCCTTATTCAGAAAGATTATTTATTAAGGGTTCTAGTCGTTTCATCCCATAGTCGTTTCGTCCCATTTTGGGCGTTTCGTCCCATTTATTTTGGTCGTTTTGTCCCATGTAGATTTTTCACTTTGGTCATTTCGTCCCATGTGGATTTTTCACTTTGTACGTTTCGTACCATCCGAGATTGGCTAGGTAATCTCAAATTTGGTTGATTTTTTATGATTATTTCTCAGTGAGACTATGCAAATATGGATATCATTGGAACCGGCTTAATCAGTTAATTCCAATAATATCCATATACGCATGGTTTTACTGGGGAAAATGTAAGACATTTCAGGCTCATTCATCTTTTGGGCACTTTTGACCGATTTGTTAAAGGGTTAAGACACAACGGGACATATAATGACATATAGCCTACAATATAAACGCATCTGCAACTTAATTTTGTTAACTTATTTAATTAAAATACTTCATTTCACTTGTAAATTACTTCAAATTAACGAATCATTTCATGGGTGGATGTTGTAAAATATATAGTCAAGCATATAAAAACAAGTCCTCGAGGTTTGAAAGGCAGCAGTCGGTCCTATTATGCCCATACAGACATATCAAAGAGACGCTCTGGTGTTTATACAAACAGCTGGCTTGATCAATCACACACAACAGAAGGCTGTACTTAAAACAACCAGCAAGTAAAAGTGTTTGACAGACTAACTTATTCACACAATTAACAACAACAAAAATATAATTACCTTATCAAAATTATTGAAAACAAACAAAAAATACTGTGAGTCCACATTGAGATTAGTAGCAAAAGACATAATAATTTTTGTTTGATTGACCGACAAATTCACACAAACAAAAAAGAACCTAAAAAACAACAATTACACGTTTGTTACAGAACAAGATAAGTTTTTAACCCTTTACCCAATGAAGGCGATATCAAAATTTATTATTTTAATTACTATTTTTTAAAATTAAAAAAAAAATTTCAACAAAACCATATCATGTGACCCCTCATTGGAACGAGCTCGATGAGCTCGTTCCAATGAGGGGTCACAAGATATGGTTTTGTTGAAATATTTTGAAAAAAATTATTTCTTTCAACTGCTGAATTTGCAAATTACGTGGGCTTATGCGGGCGATTCGTTAGATAAAGGGTTGAATTAGGGAAGCTAGGCACTTTCGCATCAATCTCGGATGGGATGAAATGTCCAAAGTGAAAAATCCACATGGGACGAAATGACCAAAGTGAAAAATCTACATGGGACGAAACGACCAAAATAAATGGGACAAAACGACCAAAATGGGACAAAACGTCCTGGAACGAAACGACCATGGGACGAAATGACCTGATCCCTTTATTAATTACTGTTTCTGAATGCCAAGTTAAATCATCAACTTCCATTGGGGGGGGGGGGGGGACTGAAAAAGTTGCCTGAACATAGGTGGGGTAGGTAGGTGATCAGGTGCCCCAAAATGGTACGCATAAACTGTTACTGCATTTTTCTTCCTTTTTCACTGTTATGGCATCTTTTTGTACCCCTAACAATTGACAAAATGTCACCAGTTGACCATAAAAACCCATTTAGAAACATTGTTAACCCTTTACATATCAAGCTCGTTCTGAGGGGTCATACCCTATGTTTTTGAGACAAAAAATGAAAAAAAATATTAAGAAATTTTTTTCTGCAAGTTTCATCTGCTTTTTATGTTAGGAAAAGGGTTAACAAAAGTTACCTGCTCCCTTGATATGAAAAATATGGGAGAATTTCACCAAAATCTGACTTGAGGTCAAGTTCAGGATGGGAGTGGATGTCTGACATTGAGTGGAAAAAAAATGTCTGACAATTTTCTCGTTAAGGGGCTAAATAAGTAATGGAATTTTGTTTAATATGAAGTTTCCACCTCTCATATTCCTTAAATTTAAATTAAATATACATCAAAATGAAGGTTGAGATGTATAGAACACGAAACACATGTAATCAACTCCGAGTTGACAGCAGGCACCACTAGTTTCTGGAAGTATTCAACTGTATTCATACCAGAACTGATGATAAAATATTTCATGAGAACAACTTGTGGCCAAATGTGCTTCACATATCCAAGAACAAAGCTAGACATTCAAAACACTTTTTATGACTGTATCATTGATAGTTTATAGCATTAACCATTTACCCAACGAATCCCCCGCATCTGCCCGCGTAATATGCAAATTCAGCAGCGGAAAAAATATTATTTTTCGGAAAATTTCAACAAACCGTATCATATGACCCCTCTTTGGAACAACCTCGTTCCAAAGAGGGGTCATGTGATATGGTTTCGTTGAAATTTTTTGAAAAAAATTAAAAAATGGTATGTAAAATAATAAATTTTGAAATCGTCTGCGTCGGGTAAAGGGTTAACCCTTTACCCAAAGTAATGGAAAACCTGGCAAGTGCAATATATAAAAATCTCCTTCAAATTTTATTATGTTTTCAATTTTTGTCTAAAAAACATAGCTTCTAACACCTCATTGGAACAAGCTCAATGAGCTCGATCCAGTGAGGGGTCATAAGCTATGTTTTTTAGACAAAAATTGCAAATTTTTAGTAATTCAAGAATTATTTTGTAATTATCGTCTGCTGACTGCAACAGGCAAAGAGTTAAGAATGAAGATTTCCAGCTACTGATACAGTGCAAGCATCATGCAAGTGAACAAGTATGTCTGCACGTAACTTGCAAGCATTAATCTGTCTCATAATAATTGATGCAAGTCAGTGCGACAATGTTTGCCTGTTTTAGAGGAAGTTTGTTCCTTGTTAACCCATGTACAGTACGTCCAGAGTGTATATAGCGTCTCATCCACTCGACGCGGTGGTGGGTGATTTTACCTAAATTGACTCCGTGGAACACTGTGTCGACTTTCACACACCGCGTTTGCTGTGCGTAAAAGATAAGATGTTCAAGTCCATGGTGATAAACAATAGCGATGGCTCCCATCCCACTTCCCCATTATACTCCCAGTGAATCTTATTCTTTTAGACTGGTAAATCATACACTTTCAAAGGATGTGATTCTTTTTATTGTTTTGTGGTTAACAGATGTGGGGCTGATTTTCATAACAAAACAAACACAATCATTTGTGTAAAATGTGATCTTAGTGAATGTGTGACCAACAGTGGTTTATAGATGGATACATTCAGGCCTGGCCGTTTGAGGAGAGCTATTGCTCCGGCTCTCCTTGGCTCCCCTCAAATCATATTGGGGAGGGCCATAATTGCCCTCCTTAAAAACTGTAATGGCTCTCCTCAAACTATCAATTCCCTTATTAAAAACCATGTATAATTAATATAAGTGTGGAATAGCTCCCCTGAAACAGATTTATGGGAGCCGTAGTGGCTCCCCTGGATTTTTCAAAAGGCCAGGCCTGTACATTGTAACAGTAATAACAAACTTTCAAATGATGTGATTCTTTTTATCGTTTTGTGGTCAACAGATGTTGGATGATGTTTTGAGTTGTGCTGAAATGTTATAAACCTATATTTTTTGTGTGTTACGCTTTTAAATATTTTTTTTATCAAATAAAGTGCTTTTCAGTAAATAAATGTTTTCCTAATTATCCTTAACTCTTAACCCGCTGAGTATTTTCAAAGTATTTTTCATCAAATCTAGTCATGGCTGCTACAGCAGCCATGACTAGATTTGATGAAAAATTAATCTAAATTTAACTCAAGAAATCATTAGTGACAAAATCCATTCAACTTACTGGAGGGAAATTTTGATTAAATGAACCCAAATTATCCTCATTTCATTGGCAAGAGAAATTATAGCCTGGGCGGGAATAACCACCAGAAGCATGCAAGGAGTTCACCAGCCCTTAACCCTTTACCCAACGAATCGGCCGCATCCACCCGCGTAATATGCAAATTCAGCGGTTGAAAAAATATTATTTTTTAACAAAATCTCGCCGAGCTCGTTCCACCGAAGGGTCACATGATATGGTTTTGTTGAAATTTTTTGAAAAATTTTAAAAAATGATATTTAAAATAATAAATTTTGATATCGTCTGCGTTGGGTAAAGGGTTAATCAATAACTGTAAATAGTTTGTCTTTTGGGAATTGGTCTTTTAGGAATTGGTCTAAAGGAACTGGTCTAGTGGGAAGACAATGTTGTATGGGGACATACATTTGAACCTACAGGGTATTTGATGACTGCATTCGCATTGCAAAATTCCATACAAAAATGTCCAAATGCGAACCATTTTTCTTTCATTTTGGTCTTATATTAACTATTTATCATCACTTTTTGAAACCAAGATGGAAATTGCTAATCCAATTTTTAGAAACAAAAAATACCCTGAGCTAAAAGTCTTGTCACAATTAGTGCAGAAAATGCTCATTGGTTCAGCCCTGGTTATTCACCCTCAGCAAACAGCAGTGCCAAGGAAAATGCCGAGGAAATGAAAAATATCCGCAGAAAAATACTGCTGAGGATGGCTTCTTCAGAAAGCCGTGGGGTGGCAGAAATTGTACAACTTCCAGGTTACACAAAGAATCAAACCATGTGAGTTGCACTGTTTTGTAGTACTATAAATCTTACAATTTACTGTACAAGTTGCAGCATAACCACCAGAAACTATGTGTACTGCGTCTTCTGTGTTGATAACACCAGAATCTAACATCAATTTCTGGAAAGCTCTCACAGAGCTTTCACGAAAATGATGTCAGATTCTGGTGTTATCAACATAGAAGCAGTGAGATACTGTACTTAGTTTGTGGTTGTGCTGCATCTTATTTTCACTCATTCTATACACTACTGCGCAAGCGACTGTTTCATGAATATCCTACATGTAGGTCCGAGGTGAGACAAAAGTATTAAACCCATCGGAGATTACGCGGACAATGAAAGCAGTAATTAAATTGGACAAGACATTTGGAGTGAAAGGGATTGACTCCAGAGAGCATAATCGTGGCATTAACCTTTCACCCAACGAATCGCCCGTATCCGCCTGCCTAATCTGCAGAATCTGCAGCTGAAAAAATATTATTTTTTGGAAAATTTTAACAAAACCATATCATGTGACCCCTCTTTGGAACAAGCTCGTCGAGCTCGTTCCAATGAGGGGTCACATGATATGGTTTTGTTGAAATTTTTTGAAAAAAAAAAAAAAATATTCAAATTAAAAAAATTTGATATCGTCTGCGTTGGGTAAAGGGTTAATTGTGAAATAGATTAGACCAAATAAACTACTGCCTGTTGATGTCACAGAATGTCAGAATGATAACCAGTCATCAATAATTTTCTGAATCAAATTTATGTACGTTTGTGTCGGAATGTTGCAATTTGTCAAAATTTAAAAGAAAATATTCTAACTGATTAAAAACTTAAATATTTTATGATTGTTGGTAATGGTAAGGCCAACGTCATTTCGTCGAGTTGAGATTGTTGTTATAAATGTATTTTGACCACATAATTGTGAGAGTCAAGTAAAATATGACAATAAGTACATCCTTTTCGTTCAGGTGCCCTAGAAATTAATTACTGCTGTGATCTGTTTGACAGAGAATCACGGCAATTTTAATATCGTGTCGGACATTGACTCGAGAAACAATCGCCAATATTAGTCGGCGACTTCTCTTAGATCTTGAGTGAAGATATCGTGGACCTGGGATATTCATGTAATGGTCACTTGCACAGTGGTGTACATATTGATTGAGCAAGTCGCCTGCTTACTTCCAAGATTTTGTCTCTGGCATTCACATGGTTCATGATATTGGCATGATCTAATTGAGTGAAAGAGTCTGCACATTGATTGTGATTATATACACATGTATCTCGAACTTTCACCGCATACTACATACACGTCATGGCAATTGAGACTATTCCCTGTCCCCTGATGATTTTTACACAAACAGGCTTCACAGCAATTGCCGTAGAAGCACCAGTTTTCCACAGCAGTTTTTTTTGCCAAGGAAACAAGAATGAATTACCAGGACTATTGGTTGATGTGCTCTTTACCGGTTGTACTAAATACAGCAAGTCCCTAATAAGTCCCCAGGGGAGCGCAGTGGCTCAGTAGGTAGAGGTGCAGGCTGCAAGCCGAGAGGTCCTCGGTTCGAATCCCGGCTGCGGCAACCGCGTTGTGTCCTTGGGCAAGACACTTCATCCCCATTGCCCGCGTGGGGGCACGATGACGCCGTGTACTAAGGCGTACTGCACGTCGATGGTACGCATGTCTTCAACCAATCTAACCCTGCCTGTTCTGCAGTGCGGAGTTACGATGTTGGGGAGCTGGCAGCTGCTCGTCGTTGCTCGGTGGTTCTCTCCGGGTACTCCGGCTTCCTCCACCCGTAAAACTGTCACGGTCATGATTAGCCATTGTGCATAAATATATGACCTTAAACATCAATAAATAAATAATAATAAGTCCCCAAGTCCTGAAATCCCTAAGTCCCCTCGGATACAAAATACAGCAAGTCCCTCAAAACACACCGCTAATAGCGTCAAAAATTAAAAATTAGAGACTTTATCATAAAACTGCATGTTGACTATTTACTTTGGTTTTTATTTGCTTGTTTTTTTTCCAATTTAAAGCAGTAAATGCTTGACAATCTTTTGTTGTTTTGAACAGCAGTTCCGGCAATCTCTGAGTCACGTGTGTGTAAAATAAAAGTACAACTTTTAAAAGAGATGCTTTTGAAATGCTATCTGAAAATGTATTTTATTTTTTATTTCATTTTTTTTGGTTTTTGTTTATTTTATCATTTTTATAGAAGGTCAGCCGGCTTGAGCACTCTAATATTTTACCTGTTCAAAACAAGTTCTGTCCGGCTTTCATCCACAATTAAATCTCTCTGTTCCGACCCTGGCTGCTAAAAGAGCAGAGAAATAAATAAATAAATAAATAAATAAATAAATAAATAGTTTAAGCAGAACTAGTCGACGCAAGTCATAATGGGTCAAACAAACTCAAACACCGAATAGCAAGCTTGCTTTAATTTCATCATGTTTTGTGAATTAAATCTAGAAAATAATTTACAAAAATCATCATTGAGAAGCATGCTTTAAAAATTACAATTTGAGTAAATAACGTAATAAATAGTTATAAACAACGAAACTGCCAACCCGAATTTCCGAAGTGTTTGTTTATAAACAGTAAAAAAAGTTCCGAATTTATCGATAAAAATACTCGATATGTACTTAACCCCCTACACACTGATGTCAAAATATCTAAAGTTCAAGGTGCAAATTTTTCCCATAATGCAACTAGAAGAAATTTAACCAATTCAGTCTTGTTTGACAGAGCTCATTGAGCTCTGTCAAACAAGATTGAATTGGTTACATTCCCAGTTGCATTATGGGAAAAATAGCTACTTGAAATTTGGATATTTTGACATCAGAGAGAAGGGAGTTAATAATTGCACATAATAAACAAATTTAACAGTCCTTTGCAAATTCATGTCTGAGGTTAAATTTTGTGAATGCTTTACATGATAAATGATTTGTTTTAAAGGGACTTGCTGTACTTACATGTAGTACATGAGGGGACTTAGGGACTTAGCGACTTATTAGGGACTTGCTGTATTTAGTACAACCCCTCTTTACTACAGAAGAATGAAGTCTGAAAGACACTAAATCCTTTGCACTGTGCAATGCAAAATATAATGTGGTATTACAGATGTCGGTAGCAGTACTCAAACCAGTAGTCGACTATCAATTGTGCAGTCGACTAGGCGGAGGAGTTCAAGCTTTTAGGTAAATAGTATCCCTTCTGTGCCACTGCCAGACAGTTTGAACATCAATATTGGGCAATCAATGTATACATCTATTGCCATCTAACAGTAGTGACAGTAGTTTGTTTTAACTGGTACTACATGTACTAGAGTGATGAATTATTTTGGGCTATCAGGATATGTTATTAATTTGCCCTCTTGCAATTTATGGGAGAGTGCCTATAGGCACTCTCCCATAAATCGCAACAAGGCAAATTAAATAAGACTATATAATTTCACTCTTGGCATAATTAGAAGCACATTAACAGAATAATGTTCCAGTAAGTTGCTGTATATGAATGCCCAAGTGAAGCCAAATTTGGACCTTCAGCACTCTGCCGGAACACCAACACTGTTATAAGGAGACAAGTTATCACCAATGACTAGTCGAAGTCGACTTGACTTTTGGGTATTGACTAGTCGACTTTGGAATTCACTAGTCGTTTGAGCACTAGTCAGTAGTGAAATCTCAAAGTGAACTGATCAAACAGAAAGAAAATATTGAGGCTACAGTAGTATGTGGAGGGTGGATTACTAATAAATCGCTGAGGGATAGAATTTTCACTTGGTAATTATTTACATTTTCTGAGGACAAAACACAAGAAGCACTTGTAAACTTTCAGTACATGGACCACTAGGTTGTACCCAGTGGTCCATATGACGAAAGTTTGCAAATGTTTCTTGTGCAGTTATGAAACATTATAAATACTTTTGAAGTAGAGAATATATGGTGCCATGATTAACTCTCTGCACTCTGATGTCAAAATACCAAGGGGGCATGGTGGCTCAGTTGGTAGAGGTGCAGGCTGCAAGCCGAGAGGTCCTCGGTTTGAATCCCACCTGCGGCAACCGCATTGTGTCCTTGGGAAAGACACTTCACCCCCATTGCCCACGTGGGGGCACGGTGATGCTGTGTAGTAAGGCGTACTGCACGCAGATGGTGCACCTGTCTTCAACCAATGCTAACCCTGCTTGTGTGGAGTTAGTATGTTGGGGAGCTGATAGTTGCTCGGTGGTTCTCTCTGGGTACTTCGGCTTCCTCCTCCCGTAAAACTGTCATGGTCATGATTAGCCATTGTGCAGAAATATGTGACCTTAAACAGCAATAAATAAATAATGTTAAAATACTAAAGTTTTCAACAGTGCATTTTTCCCCACAATGCAACTGAGAATTTAAAAAATTATATCGTGTTTGACAGAGCTCAATGAGATCTGTCAAACAAGATATAATTTGTTAAATTTTTCATTCTACATGGGCAGTATTGAGTTAATGATGAAAATTCTGAAATACTACCAGAGTGCCAGGAGTTAAGTAGTGATGACTAATCCTCTTCATTCTCTTTACATCTACATGTATGAAGTCAAATTTTAATATCTATTGCCAATGGCGGTGATCACCCGTAAAAAAAAAATACTCCCCCCCCCCCCCCCCCTCCTCTTCTGAGATCATGTGGCCCATCAGGCTCTACTTCCAATGTCGGAAAACCTAAAAACTATTGTAGCATCTGTTTCACCTAGGTCAAGGATGGAGAACGAATGTATTTACGGAAAGCAGCTGAGTTCCAGCGACCCATCATGTGGATTTGGGGATCCGAAAAGCCACGTGAAGCGGCCAAAGTGGCTGCCCCTATGCGAAAACTATGACTTTTGTAAACACTGGCATTCAGTCAACAAATACTCATACTCGTCTTGGAACAGGGGCTTGATTGCTCAACTGGAACAAAGGCCCTGGTGCAGAACCTCGTAAAAGAAGAAACTTTTGGAGTAATAAATAGGGACAGAATCCCGACCCGGTTTGCCGGCTTACTTGAATGACATGTGTCGCACCAGGTGTACTGTGTTTGAAATCATGAAAAGTGATGAGAAAGGTATCCGGTAGAATGTTCACGTCTGACAAGGATAACACAGAACGGTTATTGTTGGCTTTCGTTGTTGTACATAGCTCTCCCACTCGTGCAAAAGCACAGAAGGCTGTGGAAAACATAGCCTGAAATAAGACCGCTTCGAAGTGATTGCTTGTGCATTGCGGGAGAGCAGCAAGTAACCTGCGCAAAATATGCTCTGTGATAGACATCCGTGCATGTATCCGAAGAGGGGCGTAATTTTTGATAACCCGCTAACAATTTTTTGATGTAGAAAGAATTGGTTGGTTCCTGTAATCCTTGAATCTTATCAAAATAATTAATGCCAGACAGAATCGTACGTACCGAACTGATATTATAATTTATACCTCAGGTGAAACAGATGCCCAATAAATAAACTAAGCGTGGAAGCAGAGCATGGAGTGGAACTGCTTAGGCCCTGAATATGACAAAATTCTTGTAGTAGTGTCCAGGACTTTGTGTAGCTTGCTTGTGTGCCCGGAGTCAAAGCATGAGACATTATGTGAGCCAGCGTCCCAGCAAGTTCTGCATGGGTAGTTGCTCTGGAATGCCAGTCGGTTCCTGGTCTGCCCAGGGGGCTGCTCGCTTGAACTCTTGCACCTGCAAGCGAGAAAGTTGATCAGCTAAAAAAATTGTTCTTTCCAGGCACGTGCTCTGCCATAGCCAAAATATTGTACTGAAGAGTAGTTAACACAAGTTTTCTCAATAGATGGAGCAAGCACACGTCCTTTGAAGTTTGATTATTAATGACATGAACCACTGCTTCATTATCGGAATGAAGAATAATTCTCCTGTTCTGGATAACTTTACCCCTGACTGTCAACGCGACAACAATGGGGTAAAGCTCCAGAGTAGCAATGTTCAACTTCTTCGTTTGTGTGGGCCATGCAGAAAAGAACCATGATTAGGGATCTGCGAATCACAAATTTCTTTTCGAATCGAATCGTGTATCTGATATCGACATCGAATCGAATCCCAAATCGAATCTTAAAAGACAAATTATTTCATATTGCATCAAACGGAAGTTACGGAACACTGATGACCCTTACACGACGGAGTGAACACCTAAAACACCAATAACTAAATATTCTCTGTAGCACCGTCGCTGAAACGAGCTAGGCCTATTGTCCATAGTTTTAGTTTTTGAAGGCCTAACTTGTTACTATTCACATTCTTTTCTTAAGAACGTGAATAGTAACAAGTTAGGCCTTCAAAAACCAAAACTCAGGATAATGTTCTGGGCCAAATTCACACCTTACCTAACAATTAAACATTGTCAATTACTCAAATAAATAGGAAGTGAGCCTACATGAATGAATTTTCTATTGACAGTTTTATCCTATTTTTGTTGGAAATGTAACAAATTGAAGTTAGTACGAAAGATTCGAAAAAATCGAAGCCTGAGACTGATTCGGGATCAATCTCGAAGCATACGTATGGTATCGATATCGAATCGAATCTCGAATATTCGCAGAACCATAACCATGATGTTCGAAAAATGGCGGAAAACCCGAGTGTGGAGGATGCATCAGTGTATAGCTGCATTGTGTCGCTGGATGTCCAGTCCGGCTCGAGAAATAGTGTTATCCCATTGAATTCCTCTAGAAATTGCAGCCATAAAACTGAGTCATCCTTCACCTCGGTAGTAAGACTAACTCTGTGATATGGGCGCTGTAGTCCAATGGTTAGAATAATTAACCGCCTCAAAAATATCCTACCAGGTTCGACAACAGAGCATGCAAAATTGAGAAGGCCTACAATAGATTGCAGTTCACGTAATGTGGCCTTTTTTGATGATAGCAATGTAGAAATTTCATGTTTACATTTGTGTAATTTATCTAATGGGAGGCGTGCCTCCATGTTCAAAGTATTTAATTTGATGCCTAAAAACTCCATGGTTGTGGATGGGCCAAAGGTTTTGTCGCTCGCCATAGGCACTCCAATCATCTTGCAAAGACGCAAAAACAATTTGAGGGCCCTGGCGCAATGCTGTTGTGTTCGCGTCAAAATCAAAAAGTCATCTAAAACATGTACCATACAGTAGAACCTGTCTTGAGAGAACGCCCTTTGGGCCACACAAAAGTGGTCTCTCAAAACAGGTGGTCTCTCATAACAGGTTTCAGGTTTTCTCAAGTCAGTGAATAACCAACCACAAAATTCAGAAATGGAGAATAGATTTTTATAATTTCTGTGTAGTTGTTCTTTTTTTGAAGGTTTTGTAACAAATTGAAATGGACTGTTATAAAAATTATAAAAATAACTTGGTGTTGAAAATCTTCAATGAAGATTTTCAACACTAATTTATTTTTATAATTTTTATAACAGTCCACTTCAATTTGTTACAAAAAGATTTTCAACAGAAATTTATTTTTATTCCTATCTGTCACATTTCAGGTACACCACTGTGCAAGTGACCATTACATGAATATCCCAGGTCCACGATATCTTCACTCAAGATCTAAGAGAAGTCGCCGACTAATATTGGCGATTGTTTCTCGAGTCAATGTCCGACACGATATTAAAATCGCCGTGATTCTCGGTCAAACAGATTACAGCAGTAATTAATTTCTAGGGCACCTGAACGAAAAGGATGTACTTATTGTCATATTTTACTTGACTCTCACAATTATGTGGTCAAAATACATTTATAACAACAATCTCAACTCGACGAAATGACGTTGGCCTTACCATTACCAACAATCATAAAATATTTAAGTTTTTAATCAGTTAGAATATTTTCTTTTAAATTTTGACAAATTGCAACTTTCCGACACAAACGTACATAAATTTGATTCAGAAAATTATTGATGACTGGTTATCATTCTGACATTCTGTGACATCAACAGGCAGTAGTTTATTTGGTCTTCACAATTAACCCTTTACCCAACGCAGACGATATCAAATTTTTTTAATTTAAATATTTTTTTTTTTTTTTTCAAAAAATTTCAACAAAACCATATCATGTGACCCCTCATTGGAACGAGCTCAACGAGCTCGTTCCAAAGAGGAGTCACATGATATGGTTTTGTTAAAATTTTCCGAAAAATAATATTTTTTCAGCTGCAGATTCTGCAGATTAGGCAGGCGGATACGGGCGATTCGTTGGGTAAAAGGTTAATGCCACGATTATGCTCTCTGGAGTCAATCCCTTTCACTCCAAATGTCTTGTCCATTTAATTACTGATTTCATTGTCCGCGTAATCTCCGATGGGTTTAATACTTTTGTCTCACCTCGGACCTAGGATATTCATGAAACAGTCGCTTGCGCAGTAGTGTATGTATGAAATTGTTTATTCAGCAATAATCCTAATCTTTTCACAGGGGTCTTATAAAAACATCTCAATCTTTAATGAGTTGGCAATTGAAACCCAATTAAGAACATTTAATACTTTTAATTATGTTAGTGTAACCACAATGGATTTTCCAATTCCAGAACAGGTAAAAAGTTTTTGTCATGGTTTCAGTCTTCAAAGGGGCGGTCTCTCAAGACAGGTGGTCTCTCAAGACAGGTGGTCTCCCATAGCAGGTCCATTATAGAGTAAAACCAGTCGGTGCCTGGCTGATGTGGTCTCTCAAGACAGGTGGTCTCTCAAGACAGTGGTCTCTCAAGACAGGTTTTACTGTATTGGGGATATTAAATTTATGCACTGCAATCCACTGCAGGGCGGTAATGAATCTCTCAAAAAATTTGCGTGAGGTGGAACAACCCATGGGGAGGCATCTGTCATAGTAGTACATGCCTCTCCATTTGAAGCCCAAAAGGTGGTGGTCGTCGGGGTGTATGGGCACCAATCGGAAAGCAGATTGGATGTCTGTTTTCGCTGAAAAACAACCTGGGCCTAATTGTTGAATAAATGAAATAGCATCCTGTATTGTGGAATAGACGACCGAGGCATCCTCGTGTGGGATCCCATCGATCATTTACAGATAAACCATGTGGCTAAGACAGATGATGGATGACCCGAAATTCACCACAGGCCTTTTTGGGGACAACTCACAGTGGGGAAACTTGAAAATTAGGCAGTGGTGGGGAAGCAAAAGGACCAGCAACCCGCCGTGCTAGGATTTCCTTCTTCAATTTCTCATCTAAAATATGTGGAAAATCCTTTGCAGATTTAAGGTTGGATGAGGTAGTTGCTGTGGCTGACATTTGGCACCCCAAACGGAAACCCTCCGTAAACCCACTTTCAAGATACTGAGCATTCCCATCATAATCTTGGAGCAGATACTGTAATGTCTTAACTTGAATTGGTGTTATAATGGCCTCATTTGTTAATGACATTGGAGGATGACTGACCTTTGTACATGTATGTAGGTTTGGCCGTCTGTCGTCGGCCAAAAGTATTCCGAAAGGGCGCTCGAATCGGTTCGCCCTGTCCATGAAACCTAGCGAATGCATGGCCCTGGTCACATGCAAAGCATGAATGACTATATTTACAAGGACCGGAGCAACCAGTACCGTTGTGATAACGGTAACAAAACCCCTTTGGGTATGTAGTTCAGCGTGCATAAGTATTCCCTGTAGTTTTATTATACAGGTGCTTAGTTTGTGTATTGGCACCCTTAAATTGGGATAAAGGTGTATGTAGTGCCTTGATCCATAATTCCAAATGAATTGAGTCCCACGGAAGTGAGGGGTCATATTGCCGAAGGGATCTGAATTGCCTGTCATAGAACGTCCAGTTACCCTTGTCTGCTGCCAAAGACCTAACCAGACATTGGTACTTTAGGAGCTGAGCTGCTCGTTCAGGGAATTTTGCAACATAAACTGTCATATAAATTTCAAAGGCAGACAGCCATTGGCTGATGCCCAATATCTGTTTAGGTGACTTTGGCACGTATTGAAGGACAGGAAAGTCAGCATCGGGAGCACCCACGGTCAGAGTATACTGGGTGCTCTCGGCATTAAGGGGGAGTAAAGTGGCCAGTTCAACATATTCCTCGGCCCATATCTTTTGCTTCAGAGAAAGACTGACCATCCCATCCAGTGGAACTGAAGCAGACACAAATTGGCCGGTCAAGGCACTGTGTGATAATGGAGGCAGCTGCAACTGACTGGGTGGGACCGCCATGTCCTGGTTGATATGGGGATGGGATAACCCAAGACCCATAATAGGGGGCAAGGGAGAGTAATGTGGATCATGATTTAGATTATTAGTGATAAATTGAAACTGGCTACCTGGAGGTTCTTGAGCAGTGGTAGTAGCAGATCTCGATGCACTGGCAGTTGTCTCTTCTTGGTGTAGCTGGTCTAAAGTTGCCTGCAACTGTGTTACGGTATGGAATTATTAATGATATTGGTAACAGAAAGAAATCTGAGAATCAGCAACAAAACTATGAATTTAACTATTCTGAAATTTAATTAAAAAAAATTGATATAAAAAAAAAAAAATGATACAAAGATCTTTTACACTAAATGGGTTACAGAAAATAAAAAAAACAATGGTACTTATCAATTATAGAATTAGTCCAAAGTACAGTTTGACAGAATCCAGTAATCCAGTGGCGTAGTATCTTCTGAAGAAAGTTACCAGCTGGTAGATGTAGTATTAAATCCAAGAATGTCTCTTCAGAAACAGTATCCCGTAGATTTATAACAAAATTTTCACTTAGAAATTTCAGCAGTCTCCAATAAAATATAATAAAACGCTCTGCAAAATTCAAATGGAGTAAAAATCCAAGAAGTATTGGCGCCACAGGTAATTTCCAAATAATCCAGTAGAATCCTGGCTTTTCACAAAATAATATTATTCTGTTTCACAGAAAATATAAATTCTCTTTTCCAAGACGAATAGATTCTCTTCAAAATTCTCTTTTGGAATCAATCTTCCAAAATCACAAAGAAGCACTGCTTCTATAATAAATGCACTGCTCTGAAACAATAATATTCTCCAATGGAAATAACTGAAGTGAGTCTTTTTGAAAGGCTTTCTAAGAATGAGTTTTTGAATTCTGTTGACAAACCTTTATATAGTAACCAGATAGAATGTTCCAGAAGATGAAAATTCTTCAATGTTCTAACAGTTTCTAGGGGATTCTGTTAAAGTTCAAGTAAACAAGGTCACTGACCTATTTAAACAATTAAACAATCAACAGCTATATGTACAATATATCAGTGTAACAAAGATGTAAACAAGGTCACTGAGTGCAAATGAGTTAGACCAGTCAGAAAATGCAGAAATAAAAAAAAAATATCTTTCTCATATAATTATCTACCAAGGATATATCAATCTCAATATAATATGGGGGCTATAACAACTGCATGATTAAAGTCTGACGTGAGGTAGAAGTACACCACTGTGCAAGTGACCATTACATGAATATCCCAGGTCCACGATATCTTCACTCAAGATCTAAGAGAAGTCGCCGACTAATATTGGCGATTGTTTCTCGAGTCAATGTCCGACACGATATTAAAATCGCCGTGATTCTCGGTCAAACAGATTACAGCAGTAATTAATTTCTAGGGCACCTGAACGAAAAGGATGTACTTATTGTCATATTTTACTTGACTCTCA
This sequence comes from Pictodentalium vernedei, assembly GCA_031216915.1. NCBI lineage: Eukaryota > Metazoa > Mollusca > Scaphopoda > Dentaliida > Dentaliidae > Pictodentalium > Pictodentalium vernedei. Next base: position 57,335,664 of record CM062294.1, on the reverse strand, counting down.
CAATTATGTGGTCAAAATACATTTATAACAACAATCTCAACTCGACGAAATGACGTTGGCCTTACCATTACCAACAATCATAAAATATTTAAGTTTTTAATCAGTTAGAATATTTTCTTTTAAATTTTGACAAATTGCAACTTTCCGACACAAACGTACATAAATTTGATTCAGAAAATTATTGATGACTGGTTATCATTCTGACATTCTGTGACATCAACAGGCAGTAGTTTATTTGGTCTTCACAATTAACCCTTTACCCAACGCAGACGATATCAAATTTTTTTAATTTAAATATTTTTTTTTTTTTTTTCAAAAAATTTCAACAAAACCATATCATGTGACCCCTCATTGGAACGAGCTCAACGAGCTCGTTCCAAAGAGGAGTCACATGATATGGTTTTGTTAAAATTTTCCGAAAAATAATATTTTTTCAGCTGCAGATTCTGCAGATTAGGCAGGCGGATACGGGCGATTCGTTGGGTAAAAGGTTAATGCCACGATTATGCTCTCTGGAGTCAATCCCTTTCACTCCAAATGTCTTGTCCATTTAATTACTGCTTTCATTGTCCGCGTAATCTCCGATGGGTTTAATACTTTTGTCTCACCTCGGACCTAGGATATTCATGAAACAGTCGCTTGCGCAGTAGTGTAGCACTGGCTGTGGTAGTGTGGTGCTGAGTAGATGACGTTGCCCTAGACTGGCTTGGGAGATCAAATAATCGTCCAGCAGTTTGCCCAAGTGGTACCGAGTGTATACGGGCATAAGTGTCCAAACCATGTTGTAGAGTCGAGCGTGCAGCCCCAGCGGATTGCAGGTATGTTGGCACTGACTGTACCGCAGCAGGCAGGCTGGACGAAAACGTTTGTTGTGAAGGTACATAAGGAATTGTAGTGTGACAGTTTACATTTGACACAAGTCCTGGTAGTCGATGTGGTATGGGCACCGAATGAACACATGTGGAAGTAGTTCTAGTGAGCTGTAGGTCATATACAGGCTCGGAGGTTGTTGGAATGTCCAGGGAGGTAGCAGTTTGATCCAGTGAAGATGTCACAAGAGGTAGACTGGGCTGGTACCCCGGCATCAGAGGAAGGATTTGGTTCTGTCATGCTGGTAGTGAGTCTTTGTGAACGTTTCTGTGCAGAGTCTGCTGAACTGTGGGTCACTTCTGAATGTATTGAATAGAGGTGTGAAAGACCATCTATTAAGGAATTATCTTGGCCTAGTGGCGCTGCTGTTTGCTTGCCGGAAACTCTCCGAGATTTCTGCTTTGCCTTGGGCATCCTGAAATAATAAAACTGACCAAGTATTACAGTTAAAACTAGAAGTCCTGTCATGAATTGCGCGCTTATCTTGACACAATTTCGCACAGGACTTGCGCGCAATTTTCCTATTGAAAATACCCAAATTACCACAGAGTCTTGCCATTACTTACAGCAAACACAAGCAATGTTTCAACCAATGGACCTCCGGGTTAAACCCGGAGGTCCATTGGCTGAACCATTGCTTGTGCATAGGCTGCGTAGAGAATGTGATAGCCTTTCCATATGACCTAACGCGCCGATAAACGCGCTAAATGACGAGGTGTTTGCGCGCAATTGATGACAGGACTTCTAGTTTTAACTGTAGGTGAAATCTTATACGAGGTAAACAATAAGAGTGTCCAAAGACTACAAACGGCAGACCTATCGTAAACGTGAGTCATGTGTGACATAAAAAGAGAGTTAAAAATGAATGTAGGGATAACCAATGTCACTGACTCCATTGCTGCCAGGTAGTGGGGAGCGTTATTACAATCTCCAATAAATGGCAACAAAACACCCAGATGTAACTGGGACGTGGCAGGGCATGTTAAATGCATCGGACTACATGTACCATCTGTAAATATTGAGGTCTGCCGTCACAAAATTTCATAAGCAATCGATAAGTAAAACAGCATATTAACCAGTAGATTAATTTACTTAAAAAGGCACAGGTGGCACGTGAAGCAAATTAAACGTGCCCCGCCACCGTCCCATGAATATAAAACATGTGAATGAATCACAGCTGGGACAGTAGTTAATCACAGGTACTCTGCACAAGCTGGGAAATCGAAAGAAAAATGATATTTGATACCATTTTTGACGTGCTCCTGTAATGGTATATAAATATTAACAAGGTAAACAACTCGCTTTTCGAAACTGATAGCACTCATCTTCGTCCCCCCCCCCCCCCTCAAATTTGATTCACACAACGTATCCAACAATACCCAGTATCAATGGAGAGGAGAATGAATAAGCTTTACAGTGGTGTATTACATGACCGTTGGGTGTTCTTGGGTTTTTTGTGATAACTGGGAGAAGTCTCAGAAAAGGCCGAAAAACATTTAGTCTGACAAGAAAGTGCACAGTGAAATGAGGTTTACGAGTGGCAATTATCCGATTTATTACAAATAATTCGAGGTCCCATTGTATATGGGGGGGGGGGGGGGGGGGGGGACGGGGCGGGGTGAAGATGAGTGCTATCGTTTTCGAAAAGCGAGTTGTGCACCTTGTTAATATTTATATACCATTACAGGGCCACGTCAGCATAGATTCAAAAATGGTATCAAATATCATTTTCTTTCGATTTCCCAGCTTGTGCCGAGTACCTGTGTGCAGCACGAGAAGCAAATTAAACGTGCTCCGCTACAGTATGACCAAAGAAAATGTAAGCGAATGATGAAATCCCAAACTTGTGAAGTGTAATGTGGCGGTGGTTAGTAGTACCACAATAGCTGCTAAGGTGAAATCAACATTATACAGGGTTCGCACCCCAAATCATGATTGAAATTCAAGGACTCACATTGCGAATTTCATGACCAACAGCTGTATCTAAATAAGCGATATATTTATCACACCTGTGGCTGATGAGTGCCGACTCGCCCATATTTCCACGTCGAACGACTTTACTGTAGTTCACACACGCTCGAAATTTAGCCCTGTGTTTGTCTTCCGAATCACCCGTAATCCATTCTTTATATTCCTTCTCATCGGTCCATTTGTCTTGAAATACACCGTTGCCCGATAATGTAATATCAAACTGAAAGACTTAACAAGCAACCACAAGATAATCGTGTTCCAAAACCTACAGAAAAACACAACACGCGACCGAAAACAAAAAGCAAGCAGAGAATTGGAGCACGTTCGACGGTACCCCCTAATATTTTGACCGGGCTGCCCAGGACTTACAAGGACCGGCCAATAAAAAGTTCGTTTTCTATGACTTTCCAGGATGATCAACACTGAACTTACTGAGGAAGTCAATATTCCCAAACAATTGCTGCTGGCGAACTGGATGAGCTCGTTCCAACGAGGGGTCATAACCTATGTTTTTGAGACAAAAAATGAAAATAATTAGTTATTCAAGAATTATTTTTGCAAGTGGCGTCTGCTTTTCAGGTTAGGTAAAGGGTTAAAGGCCTTAATTTGTCGATTTTTAAAAATATTCATCAAATCTTGTCATAGCTGCTGTGTAGAATTGATGAAGGATTCATTCAAGTTTGACTCAAGTGATCGTTGGTCAAAAAGTCGCTACTATTTGTATGTGACAATTTTGTTACATGTAAGGGTGCTCAGATTTTACTTACATGTATGTTAGTGGCAAGAGATTTTGTGTCCTGGGCAGGAATATCTGTCAGCAGCATGCATGTAGTTAAAAGCTGTGTTTGACTGGACATGATGGGTTAATATACTTAAGCTTCTGATGAGTTGATAAATTCATTTTGAGAGGTACATGCACATTCACTAAACTGTATTGACAGTGAATGACACATTAAGTTCCGGTTCTGTGGTCATAAAATTCTTCATATTCAGATAGCCTCCTTAACTTTGAAGATGAGAAAACATCAGGTACAGCTGAAGGTGGGTGAAAGCTTTCAGCAGTTAGCAGTAAGCATAAAAAATGAGCATTCACTTTGACTGTCGCAATTATTTAAGTTCATGCCATGGCTTATATGTCACCTGAATTGTGAGAATCCATTTGTGTTCTAGCAAAAATGGCTGTGAGATTCTATACCTACAGTTAAAATTAGAAGTCCTGTCATGAAATGCGCACAAATAGCACGTTGATATGCGCGTTAATGTACGCTTTATGGCCCCAGTAAAGCTATCAAATTCTGTACATATGGCCTGTGCACAAGCAATGTTTCAGCCAATGGACCTCCGGGTAACCCGGAGGTCCATTGGCAGAAACATTGCTTGTGTTTGCTATGAGTAACCGGGAGAACCTGCCGTGCTTTGGATGACATTCGATATGGCAATTGCGCGCAATTCCAACGCGCATTTAAGCCTAGATAAGCGCACTATTCGTGACAGGACTTCTAGTTTTAACTGTACTGTGAGTGTCCCAGGAGCCCATAAAGATACTATGGTTAGGGCTGTCACGATTAATCGATTGTCAATTGGTCATGCCAAAATCCATTGGTATTTTTCGTTGTCGAAGAATCGGTAAATTTTACCTTGTTTGGGACGTTTAATAATTAAAAAAATGATAATGAAAACACTATCGTTTCTAAAGTTGAAAGGTCAATATCGTCGACGTTAAACCTCATGAAGCCATTGGAAGCATTTGTCCTTTAGGTACATTCAAAGCTTAATTAATCAACTACAAAAATTGATAGATGTGACAGCCCTTCTATTTACAGAACATTACAAGCTTTAGAAATGCGTTTGCAATGGGCCCTTTATTTATACGTAAAAAATCCCAAACTCTTCTCAAAATTATAATTATTATATTTTGGAACGACATTGCTTTCGTATCTGAATCACTGGAAACAAATGCACAGCCTTTTTGGAATGTTGTATGTGTATGTGCTCAGTATGTTTTTCCAAGCACTGCAAAAGTTCAAGGCACTCGCATACAGTTTCAACCAAAGCAACAAGCATTTTTATGAGTCTGAAAATGAAATCTGATATTAAAATGCTCGTTAACCCTTTACTTTATGCACATATCACAATTTACTTTTTTAAATTATTTTTTGTGAAAATGCTTTCAAAAAATTTCAACAGAGCCATATCATGTGACCCTGCATTGGAACGAAATCGTCACCTGATATGGTTTTGTTGAAAAAATAATGTATTTTTTTCAACAGCTCAATTTGGAAATTACGTGGGAGGATGCATCCGATTTGTTAGGTAAAGTGTTAATCATGTTATTACATTTGAGAATTGTAAGATAAATCTATCATCACTATTATATTTATGTACAAAATGTATCAAAGTCGTGTTCTTGTTTCTAAGGCCATATCTCGATGAGTCAAAACTTGAGTAGTGTTCAACCGATGATAGGAATCGGTCACCCGAATCGTCCGATTGTAGGCAATCGGATGACAACAGCAACGGCTCCTGGAACATTGGTTCAACCGATTGTTGCCATGCATTTTTTGTGATGATTCATTAACCATATTTTATTATCTTCTGCAATTGTTAATGTAAAATGATGTCAATGATACCATTCAATAAAGTTGAAAAACAACCACAATGTGTATTCTTAATCTCTCTAGATGCCCCTTTATGGGATATACAAGTTAAATGACATGTAAAGCTTACAATTGGGAGTACTTAAGGCAATCGCCAGTTCATACCGGAAAAGTGAAGGTTGCACTCCATTGACTCAGGTAGCAGTAAAAATTACCAGTTGCATGCGCTTGGGTGGTAAACCAAGCGCATGCAACTGGTAATTTTACTGGACCTGAGTTGATGGAGTTTAACACTTTGAAATATGTTCAATTTAATGTAGTTCTTTCGAGTCTCAAGTTATCTAGTCGTGAACAGACTGTAAACCCGTAAAATAAGTTCAGTGTATTGCAGTTCTTTCGAGCCTCGACATGTCTAGTAGTGCACAGTATTACAATTGGAATCGGCATCGAAATCGGCTGATTGTGTGCTCAAATAACCTGTAATCAGCATCCATTTTTGGTAATCGGTTGAACACTGAGCTTGAGATATAGTCTTAGAAAGAGAGCACAACATTTTGTACATAAACATTATGGTGATAATACTTACATGTATATATATGCTCTCTTGATTCTGTACACCCCAGGAAGTGAATCAGCAATACTAATAATTACAGTGTGGGCAATAATCAGGAACAATCCATTAGGAGCAATCCATTATATGCCAGATCTGTGAGGAGCAAAGTACTTGAACTTTGGATTACAGTTAAAACTAGAAGTCCTGTCATGAAATGTGCACAAATGGCACGCCGATCTGCGCGTTATGACCATAGTATGGCTATCAAATCCTTTATATATGGCCTGTGCACATGCAATGTTTCAGCCAATGGACCTCTGGGTAACCCGGAGGTCCATTGGCAGAAACATTGCCTGTGTTTACTATGAGTAACCAGAAGAACCTGCCGTGCTTTGGATGCCATTTGATATGGCAATTGCGCGCAATTCCTACGCGCAATTAAGCCTAGATAAGCACACATTTCATGATAGGACTTCTAGTTTTAACTGTACTTAATACAAGATCTGTTTCTGGGAAGGAACATGATCTAAAGGACCTCATGCTAGATAACAATCTCCGTGTTTTGTCTGTAACTGAAACGTGGTTGAAAGAAAATGATAGTGACAGTGTTTCCATTGGACATCTATTACCACTGGGTTTCTCCATCTTACACAACTCACAGGGGAGTCGAGGTGGTGGTGTAGCAGTCATCCACAGTGATGTCTTAAACATAAAACAGCATCCTGATTTATACAAATATCCGCCATTTTTTGAAAAGATAGACTGCCCCATGTCGAGAAACCATTCACTTTGATTACTTGTAGTTTACCGACCGCCACCATCAAAAAGGAACAAACTTACATCAGCACAGTTTCTAAATGAATTTTCAGAATGTCTGTCCATTTTTGCCTTGTATGGATGTGATATAGCTACATGTATTGCTGGTGATTTCAATATCCATGTTGACAATTTAAATGACACTTTTGCCAAGCAATTCACAAATTTGTTTGAATCATTTGACAATTCACAACTGGTCTCAAAACCTACCCACAAGAGAGCACACACCTTGGATCTAATTCTTTATGACACTGCCTCTTCAGTGTGTCGAGTTTTGTTTTATTATATAATCCCCAAGGGGGCGTGGTGGCTCGGTATGGGTGCAGGCTGCAAGTCGAGAGGTCCTCGGTTTGAATCCCAACAGCGGCAATCACATTGTGTCCTTGGGCACTTCTCCCCCATTTCACATGTGGAGGCACAGTTGCATTGTGTACTAAGGCGTACTGCACATTGATGGTACACTTGTCTTCAACCAATGCTAACCCTGCTTGTGTGGAGTTAGTATGTTGGGGAGCTGACAGTTGCTCGCTGTTGCTCGGTGTTCTCTCCGGGTACTCCTGCTTCCTCCACCCACAAAACTGTCATGGTCATGATTAGCCATTGTGCAGAAATATGTGACCTTAAACACCAATAAATAAATAAATATGATCCCCAAATGGTATTCCAGTGATGAAAACCTTGATAAACGTAATATTAAATTACAGAAACCGAAAGAAACATATCCTTTTTTAATGAACAAGAATGATTTGGTGTTACTTCCCTTTGATTGAACTCAAACATTTGGGAGCCTTCAATTCAAGGACACTGGGAAATGACGCGTCGTTATTATTTTTGTTACACTTGTTGATGTTATACATGTACATGTAAGTGTTTTATTCGATACATTGGTGGATTGTGTGTCTTAGAGAATCTGGGACACTAGATAACATGTAAAACTTGTATAAGTGCTTTAATAAGTTTCACTGAAGATACAATACATTTAACAAGGTTGCATGTTTCTTGAAACCATAACGGATCTGTAGTGTAGAAATACCTCAACAGAATCCCTCTTATTGACAGTAAAATTGGACATTGTGGGTACAGAACAGCCTACAGTAAAGTGTAAACCTGGATGCGCTAATAACGCGCTATTTGGGTGATATATTTGCATCACATTCGTATCCGCATATCACAATAATTTTATAGCAATAATGCGTCAGTTGGTCATGATTTGGCTGGTTTAACACGTTAAGATGACGAAATAAGAAAAAAAACCCAATATACTTGCTATCAACAGCATGTCTCACATGTACATGTCTGTATTGTAAACACCGCCCCCCCCCCACCCCCCACCACCCCACACACACAAACAGTTTTTTTTAAAGGAAAACATGCACAGTAGTGTTTTTCACCAACAAGTAAAAATTGCCATGTTATAAGATCGTCATTCAATGCTGCATTAAAAAATCAGGAAAGTTTCTACAATCGCACAAATCCTTGATAATTTTGATACAGCGAATCGCTTTTGTGTGTTGGTAGGAGTGATAACCTCTTGGGACTAATGCATAAAAATTGGACAATTTTGGGTGAATTGATGAGTTGAAAAAATATTTCATATGTTGAAAGTGTGTGTTTCTGAAGGCTGTGTGCCATCCTCATAGTACTCAGCAAAGGACTGGAGGTTAGATGTCATAAGTAAAAAGTGAGTAATATATTTTTTAACTATGCATATTGCCGTCCCTGGTGGTACCTGGGCCCAAGCAACATGGTTACTGTAGGCCTGCCACCCCCAACCCAGAATCTCGCCCCTTTTCCCCCATCCCCCCACTCCCCACCCCCCCCCCCCCCCCCCCCCCCCCCACACACACACACACTCCCTTAAAATCCTTTTGACTTCAAAGATTGAGAGCTTTATATTTATAAAAGTTTAAACTGCAATTATGTAAACATTCTCTTGAGGACTCTCATCGGAAGCTGGGTAAATCCAAGCTTTAACCCTTTCAACACTGGTGGTATCTTCCATGCCAGTTACACCACTGCGCAAGTGACCATTACATGAATATCCCAGGTCCACGATATCTTTACTCAAGATCTAAGAGAAGTCACCGACTAATATTGGCGATTGTTTCTCGAGTCAATGTCCGGCACGATATTAAAATCGCCGTGATTCTCAGTCAAACAGATTACAGCAGTAATTAAAATGACGTTGGCCTTACCATTACCAACACTCATAAAATATTTACGTTTTTAAACAGTTGGAATATTTTTTAAATTTTGACAAATTGCAACATTCCGACACAAACGTACATAAATTTGATTCAGAAAATTATTGATGACTGGTTATCATTCTGACATTCTGTGACATCAACATGCAGTAGTTTATTTGGTCTAATCTATTTCACAATTGACCCTTTACCCAATGCAAACGATATCAAATTTTTTTAATTTAAATATCTTTTTTAATTTTTTTAAAAAAATTTCAACAAAACCATATCATGTGGCCCCTCATTGGAACGAGCTCAACGAGCTCGTTCCAAAGAGGGGTCACATGATATGGTTTTGTTAAAATTTTCTGAAAAATAATATTTTTTCAGCTGTAGAATCTGCAGATTAGGCAGGCAGATACGGACGATGTGTTGGGTAAAGGGTTAATGCTGCGATTGTGCTCTCTGGAGTCAATCCCTTTCACTCCAAATGTTTTGTCCAATTTAATTACTGCTTTCATTGTCCGCGTAATCTCGGGTGGGTTTAATACTTTTGTCTCACCTCGGACCTAGGATATTCATAGAACAGTCGCTTGCGCAGCAGTGTATCCTGTTCCTGGACCGGAAAAGCAGCCTCTAGTGTTGAAAGAGTTAATTGCATTGACATCAATGAATATATTGACTACATCAGTTCGTTGTAATATAAAAAGCTTTGCATGGCTCAAATCTTCCATATTATTATAAGTAGTATTTTATCCTCTTCTTTACATCCCAAAAATTACGATTTTATAGTTATGAAAATATCGCGTCACATACGCGTTTATGTTGCGATATTCGCCACAACATGTTGAAAATATCTCATTAATATAACAATAACATGAGTTTGGAGAGCATTATGGTTTATTAACGGCCCAAGGGTTTATTACCGACACGAGACGAAGTTGAGGGCCGTTAATAAGCCAGAGAGCTGTTATTCATTCCTCAAGGGCCGTTAATAAACTGGGACGCTCGACAAAATCATGTTATTACTATTATTACTATGACCGGAAGCAGGCAGCGGGCTGTTAATGAATTTTGTTTTCAATAACTCCTGCGGCTCGCGTCATGTTGCATGTCGTCATGAATTTGACTGAGTCTTACCGCCCGCTAAACTCTGTTAATATACATATACTAGAGAACGCCTGCTAAAGTGGTAATAATGCTATGATCATAATAAGGCGCTAAGGCCTAAAAAATAAAAAATCTGTTTCTCAGGCCCTCCCGCATGGTCCTTTTGGCTGCCGCATGCTCTCTTATTATAGCCAATTTAAACTTAAAAAAATTAATATTAAATGATTTATGTCTGATATTTTACCAAAGTTAAAAAATTGATGAATTTGTCCCTTGAGTGCAAGAAGGCTTTGCTATGCTTTAGCATTGCAAAGCCTTCTTGCACTCAAGGGATGAAATACACCACCACCCAAGCTATTCTGTAGATTATGAGGCCTAAAACTTGACCCAAGGACATGAACTTTTGATGGCAAAGAAGTATTTACTGAAATAAAAAATAAAATAAAAAAACGCTCGGCCACATGCAATTTCACAAATAATGGCCCGAGAAACAGAAGATCTACTTTGTGTGGCCTAATATGCCGTCATTAACAAAAGAATATCGCCTAATGGTATACATTCTTATAGGTTGTACTGAATGTACGCATGTTTTATTTCAAGTTTTCAGAATGTTATGAAACAATACATGTATTGTTCTCATTTTGTTTATGAGTCTGAATATTCATTATTACTGACAAAAATTGTTTTTGGCAATGTGTGAAAAGGAAATCGGCGAAGTGTACCATAGAATGCCTGTACACCTCTTTTAACTGACACGTGGTATTCTCATTCTCCCTGTTGAACATCGTACACCCCATTAGAGTTAAATGTACCATTCTGTATTCATTGCTTACTGACCAATCAGAAAGCTTGTATAATTTTAAACTAGAGGGGTGTCATTTGTGTGCAAAGCACACTATACTATATCCCCGCATTCGCATTTGTGATTATTGTCGGGGCCGAATAAAAAATCCAAAACCTTTATGCACATCTACAGACCCTATTGATTAACATGAACACACTTTTAGTGTTTCGAATTGAAACTCCTAGGAGTTTTTCACTGGAAACCATTCTTCTAACGACAAAAGTGGTGGCCCTTGCGCCCCCGAGGGCCGAATAAAAAATCCAAAACCTTTATGCACATCTACAGACCCTATGAATGAACATGAACACACTTTCAATGTTTCGAATTGAAACCCCTACGAGTTTTTCTCCGGAAACCATTCTTCTAACGACAAATATGGTGCCCCTTGCACCCCTCGAAGCCGAATCAAAAATCCAAAACCTTTATGCACATCTACAGACCCTATTGATTAACATGAACACACTTCCAGTGTTTCGAATTGAAACCCTGGGAGTTTTTTTTCCAGAAACCATTCCTCTAACGACAAAAATGGTGCCCCTTGCGCCCTCTGAAGCTGAATCAAAAATACAAAACCTTTATGAACATCTACAGGCCCTATTGATTAACATGAACACACTTTCAGTGTTTCGAATTGAAACCCCCAGGAGTTTTTCTCCGGAGACCATTCCTCTAACGACAAAAATGGTGCCCCTTGCGCCCCTCGGGGCCAAATCAAAAATCCAAAACCTTTATGCACATCTACAAACCCTATTGATTAACATGAACACACTTTTAGTGTTTTGAATTGAAACCCCTAGGAGTTTTTCGCCGGAAACCATTCCTCTAACGACAAAAATGGTGCCCCTTGCGCCCCTCGGGGCCGAATCAAAAATCCAAAACCTTTATGCACATCTACAGACCCTATGAATGAACATGAACACACTTTCAATGTTTTGATTTGAAACCCTTAGGAGTTTTTCACCGGAAACCATTCCTCTAATGACAAAAGTGGTGCACCTTATGCCCCCGAGGGCCGAATCAAAAATCCAAAACCTTTATGCACATCTACAGACCCTATGAATGAACATGAATACACTTTCAATGTTTTGAATTGAAACCTCTAGGAGTTTTTCACCGGAAACCATTCCTCTAATGACAAAAGTGGTGCCCCTTATGCCCCCGAGGGCCGAATCAAAAATCCAAAACCTTTATGCACATCTACATACCCTATGAATGAACATGAACACACTTTCAATGTTTCGAATTGAAACCCCTAGGAGTTTTTCACTGGAAACCATTCTTCTAACGACAAAAGTGGTGGCCCTTGCGCCCCCGAGGGCCAAATAAAAAATCCAAAACCTTTATGCACATCTACAGACCCTATGAATGAACATGAACACACTTTCAATGTTTCGAATTGAAACCCCTACAAGTTTTTCTCCGGAAACCATTCTTCTAACGACAAATATGGTGCCCCTTGCACCCCTCGAAGCCGAATCAAAAATCCAAAACCTTTATGCACATCTACATACCCTATGAATGAACGTGAACACACTTTCAATGTTTCGAATTGAAACCCCTAGGAGTTTTTCTCTGGAAACCATTCCTCTAACGACAAAAGTGGTGCCCCTTATGCCCCCGAGGGCTGAATCAAAAATCAAAAACCTTTATGCACATCTACATACCCTATGAATGAACATGAACACACTTTCAATGTTTCGAATTGAAACCCCTAGGAGTTTTTCTCTGGAAACCATTCCTCTAACGACAAAAGTGGTGCCCCTTATGCCCCCGAGGGCCGAATCAAAAATCAAAAACCTTTATGCACATCTACATACCCTATGAATGAACATGAACACACTTTCAATGTTTCGAATTGAAACCCCTAGGAGTTTTTCTCTGGAAACCATTCCTCTAACGACAAAAGTGGTGCCCCTTACGCCCCCGAGGGCCGAATCAAAAATCCAAAACCTTTATGCACATCTACAGACCCTATGAATGAACATGAACACACTTTCAATGTTTTGAATTGGAACCCCTAGGAGTTTTTCGCAGGAAACCATTCCCGGACGTACGGACGGACAGACGGATGAAGACGACCAATATATCCCCGCATTTTTTCAAATGCGGGGATAAAAAGGGTAATAATATAAGTTACTGTACTTATAATTGGTGGATACGTTGTCATATGAGGCAAAATGAGAACAATATTAAGTGAAGCTTTAGCTGAGCCTAGTATTGTTCTTGCAGAGCCTCATGTCACACTATATCTCCCGGTGAATTATCCCATAACATACATGTATTTATTATGCCACTCCATGATGTGTTTGTGAACAGTTGCATGTTTTCATTAACCCGGGAAGTGAAGCAGTGCTTGTTTACTGTGGTAAAAAAACTATTTTTCACTGTAAAATAGGACCCAGTCACCAATGCTTGGGGTGGACGTCCTCTACAGTTAAAACTAGAAGTCCTGTCACGAATAGTGCGCTTATCTAGGCTTAATTGCGCGCAATTGCCATATCGAATGGCATCCAATGCACGGCAGGTTCTCTTGGTTACTCATAGCAAACACATGCAATGTTTCTGCCAATGGACCTCCGGGTTACCCGGAGGTCCATTGGCTGAAACATTGCTTGTGCACAGGCAATATGTACAGAATTTGATAGCTTTACTTGGGCCTTAACGCGTACATTAACGCGCATATCAACGTGCTATTTGTGCGCATTTCATGACAGGACTTCTAATTTTAACTGTAAAATGGGCAACATGGGTCAAAACAATTGACTAAACTTGACTTTATCTCCATGTTGTGGTCACAGTTAGCCATTATGCAGAAATATGTGACCTTAAACACCAATATATCAATATATAAATAAATAAATAAATAAATAAATAAATAAATAAATAAATAAATAAATAAATGTACAATGCAATGGGAATACTCCAGCATGTCCTTGATTACCAAGAAAATTATTGATTTACTACCTCAGACATTTTGGGGATGCATTTACATATACAATTCTGTCTGTTTTCTAACGTACACTTTGAACTGGAAACACACTTTGTAAACAGCCAGTTAGCCAAATTCAGACAGCATTTTTTGTGATAAAAGAATGATGGACAGTGACAATTAATGTACTGCCAGTGTTGATATATTGAATTAATAGGGGTCACTGTGGGCCATTATTGTCTCTGCATTCCTTCACTAGCTATGACCAATTAGGCCTAAAAAAGTTAACCCTTTACCTAACATGAAAAGCAGACGACACTTGCAAAAAAAATTCTTGAATAACTAAATTTTTTCATTTTTTTGTCTCAAAAACATAGGTTATGACCCCTCGTTGGAACGATCTCGACGAGCTCGTTCCAACGAGGGGTCATAACCTATGTTTTTGAGACAAAAAATGAAAATATTTTGAAAATTAATTGGCGATTTTTGAGAATAGCGCTGGCCGGTTTTGGCCGTTACGTTGGGTAAAGGGTTAAAAATCTCTTTCTCAGGCCTGCCCACATGGTCCTTTTGGCTGCTGCATGCTCTGTTTTTATAACCAATGCAAACAAAGGAGGAGCGGCAGATCTACTACATTTTGACCGTGGGGAGTGCAGTGGATAAGTGGTAGGCTGTTAGACTTCTATGCTAGAGGTCCTGAGTTCGATCTCTGTCTGGGACAACCCATGTTGTATCCTCGGGCAAGGCACTTTATCCTGGTTGCCTACATGGGGGCACGATGATGCCATGTAGTAAGGCGTACTGCATGTTGATGGTGCACATGTCTTCAACTGCTGTAACCCTGCTTGAGCAGAGGAGCTTGAACAGAGAATGTTGAGGAGCTGACAGTTGCTCGTCGATGCTCGGTGGTTCTCTCCGGGTACTCCTCCTTCCTCCACCCATAAAACTGTCACGGCCACATATAGCCATTGTGCATAAGTATGTGACTTTAAACACCAATAAATAAATAAATAAATAAATAAATAACTAGCTATAACCGTTTAGGCCTAAAAAAGTTAAAAATCTGTTTCTCAGGCTGCCCACATAGTCCTTTTGGCTGCTGCATGCTGTCTTTCTATAACCAATGCAAACTTTAAAAAAATAAAAATTAAATGGACTATGTCTGATATTTTACATAAGTTAATAAAATTGATAAATTTGTCCTCTAAGAGCAAGGCTTTGCAATGCTTTAGCATTGCAAAGCCTTCTTGCACTCAAGGGGCAAAATACAAAACCACCCATGCTATTCTGTAGATTATGAGGCCTAAAAAATAATTCAAACCAAGCACATGAACTTTTGTTGGCAAAGAAATAATTACAAAAATAAAAAATTTAAAAAAAAAACTCCTGCCGACATACAATTTTACGAAAATGGTTTGAGAAACAGAAGATCTACTTTGTGGGGCTTTATTGATAATATACTTTATCTTACAATCAACATGTATTTTGTCTGTATTAACTCCGCAACTGTTGTGTATCTGCCCCCCCCCTGCCCCCCCCCCCCCCCCCCCCCCACCCCCTGATACAGATGTTTGTATCAGGGGGTCCTATACAAGCTTGTTCCTTTCACGTGAGTTCCATTTTTTTTCTTTTTGTTCATCCGTACTAATAAATAGTTCGTTATATATTTGTCTACATTCTTGACTTATCCCCAATATATTGTAAGATAAAATGATTATTACCATTATGTGAATGTACAAAATATGTATCCGAGTCTCGCTTCAAGTACTCGACAACGGTCGTTTGTATACACACTACAGAATAGTTTCTGAGAACACTGCTTTCCAATTCCTATAGTTTTGATCCCAGATTCGGTGAAATAATGGCTACAGATAACCGGATATTAACCGGTTATACAGTTAAAACTAGAAGTCCTGTCATGAATTGCACGCTTATCTTGACACACAGGAATTGCGCGCAATTTTCCTATTGAAAATGCCCAAATTACCACAGAGTCTTGCCATTACTCACAGCAAGCACAAGCAATGTTTCAGCCAATGGACCTCCGGGTTAAACCCGGAGGTCCATTGGCTGAACCATTGCTTGTGCATAGGCTGCATAGAGAATTTGATAGCCTTTCCATATGACCTAATGTGCTGATAAATGCGCTAAATGGCGAGGTGTGTGCACGCAATTGATGACAGGACTTCTAGTTTTAACTGTTGCTCTCGGTTAGTCGCTTGTGAAAATGAGCCAACCGTTTCAGCCCTAATAGATGCTGATAGTGACTTAAAACAATAAATAAACAAATGCTTACACAATGTTTTCAATAATTATACCCCCACTTTCGAAGATAATGGGGGTATACTGGATTACATGCGTCCATCCGTCTGTCCGTCCGTCCGTCTGTCCGTCCGTCCGTCCGTCCGACCGTCCGTCCGTCCGTCCGTCCGTCCGTCCATCTGTGTATCCGTGTGTGAGTTCGTCCGAAAGTATTCATAACTTAAGTAAATTATTATTTTTTATAATATTTGTTGGTCATAGATATGCCCACACCAGTTTTTTTTTTTTTATTAATTGTTCACTTAGAAATTGTGTCCGTCCGAGCCAAATTTTGTCTGTTCAGCCTGTATCTCGGGTATTGAATGTTCTATTGCAATGAAATTTGCCATGAACACTGCTTATGGTATAGGCTTTAAAAAAAGGATTCAACGGTTTTCTCACATTCTCCTTTTTAGAGTTATCCCCCTTTTTTGACTTAGAAATTGTAGGAAATAGACATTATTTGTCTGTTCAGCCTGTATCTCAGGTATGGGTTATCGGATTTTGGTGAAATATGGCATGCAGTTTGCCTATGACAAAGGCTTCTGCCTCATTGCATAAAACTTCCAAACACCAAACAATTTACCATACCTTTTGACTTAGAAATTGTTGGAAATTGTTGAAAACTTTCAAAGAAAATGGGAGGGGGAGGGGGGTGCATACTGGATTGGGGTTATCAGATTTCAGTGAAATATGGCATGCAGTTTGCCTATGACAAAGGCTTCTGCTTCATTGCATAAAACTTCCAAACACCAAACAATTTACCATACCTTTTGACTTAGAAATTGTTGAAAACTTTCAAAGAAAATGGAAGTGGGGTGGGGGGTATACTGGATTGCGTCCATCCATCTCAGTCCATACGAGAATATTCATAAATGATATTTGTTGGTCATAGGTATGCCCACACTAGGCGGTACACCACGTGGGGGTATGCACCGGATGAAAGTCCAGCTCTTGTTATATTGGACATTCCCTCACAAATATTGGAAATTAATAATTATTGATGAAGAATTATATTTTTGTCTCATGTTGTATTCAGATGTTTGAAATCTTGATTATATTGACTTCAAAATTGGGAGATGGCTATGAACGGTGAAAAACACCACAGGCCGCTGAGCATGAGAGATTTCTAATTGTGTATTCATGACTGCTTCAGTTAATTTGAGCATCTTAGATTTTACGTGTCAATAAAATTATACATAAAAACGATTCATATAGAATTGTTCACAAAACTTTTATAGATCAAATGAGTGTGGGAAAGAACACTTACAAAGCAGAAGTTTTCAATACAGATGTTCAAGTTGATGTACAAATATGTATACATCTTCATGTACACAGGTGTACAAAAAATGGTGAAAAGTTTGAACTAATGCTTTCTGTGCAGGCAATTTGTCCATATTGTGGAACCCTATTAATTGAATCGTCACGTTGCCAGTGGAAATTATTCAATTAACCCTTAAGCCCCCATATTGCCCCAAACCGCCACTTTTATATTGCATTGAAGCAGGTGCTCCCTTGTGTAATCTTTTTTATTACTCTTGTGTGTAGACTGAATTTTCCCTGGCAGTGGTTCTACATCACTGCTGGCTGCCTGTAAAGGCAGCCAGCAGTGATGTAGAACCACTGCCAAGTCATCAATAACTACAGTTAAAACTAGAAGTCCTGTCATGAACTGCGCGCTTATCTTGACACAATTTCGCACAGGAATTGCGCGCAATTTTCCTATTGAAAATACTCAAATTACCACAGAGTCTTGCCATTACTCACAGCAAACACAAGCAATGTTTCAGCCAATGGACCTCCTGGCTAAACCCGGAGGTCCTTTGGCTGAACCATTGCTTGTGCATACATGTAGGTTGCGTAGAGAATGTGATAGCCTTTCCATATGACCTAACGCGCCGATAAACGCGTTAAATGACGAGGTGTTTGCGCGCAATTGATGACAGGACTTCTAGTTTTAACTGTATGTAAGCAGAAAAAGGCCATAAATACTTTAAAATTAATCTGAGGACTTAAGGGTTAACAGTCTTAAGTATTCAGTTGACAGGGATTTGGTTACTTTCCTTTATTATCGAGATAAACCGGGCATTTATTCTATTATAAATGTATCTTGTTTGACAGCTCATCGAGCCTTGTGACCTTGTCAAACGAGATACATGTATGAGAGATTAAATGCCTGAATTGGATGCAGTGAAACCAAATAGGCTGTGAAGAAGTGGAATTTATTTATGATACCCCCACTTTCGAAGAAAATGGGGGTATACTGGATTACATGTGTCAGTCTGTGTGTCCGTGCATCTGTCTGTCCGTCCGTGTGTGTGTCCGTCCGAGGATATTCATAACTTTCATAACTTATGTAATAACTAGTGTGGGCATACACTACAAGTCAGAAGTAGTTGTAGCTAAACCGCAATTATCTCACGGTTTTGTGCGCGGTAATAAACTAGACAAAAACGCGAGTTTCGTTTCCGTGCCACTAATAAAAACGATAACCGCGGTTGCCGATCGTTTGCGACCAGAGTGCGAAATGTAAATAAACGATAGTGTTAGTCTTGTGGAAAGAAACGAGACGTGGGCTTTGATGAAACTGTATTGTAACTTTCAGTCATAAATGCAAATAAACGATACCAACAATCATTTATGATACGATCTATACACAGTCATGTAAAGCAAAAATCCAAAATCTGTTGTTGGCGTTTGCAATGCTCAAGTCGAGCAATCAAAAATTTAGAACGCCATTCCATTCGAAATATTGTCCATTGTCTGCCTTTTAGTACAAAATTTCCAATTTCGCAAGTCATACTGGAGACTGTCAAATATATAATAAATAACGCGTGGATCTGATCACAGCGACAACGAGTGGCCGAGATTATCTTGAAACATCATCTGATGTGAATATAATGCATAATCCATTGTATATTTGAACAAGTTAAAAGCCAAATTGAAATTATTTATTTTTTCAGTGTTATTGTCGGTCGCAAGTTTTTAAGTAGGACCACCAAAGGCAAAGAAAGCCCTCAAAATCTCAATACCGCTGCATCTGAACCACAACAAACTACAAATTCAACAACGCATGCCAGGTAACAAGGAAATTCAAATGAATAACGTGTGGGCTACTGTGATTTTCAGCAGTGCAAATGCCAAATATACTCGAATGAAATGTTTATGTGAGGCGGTTGTTTTGTGGTGAATAAACATTTGAAGAAATGTGCGAATGACCATTTAATCTAATGAAATATATTTTGTTGGGATAATGCACGTTAAAAATAAAATGATCATCAAACAAAAAAGACAACGAAAAATGGTTCTAGCCTTAATTTGTTTATTTGTGTGCTAAACACGAAAATGCTAATTCTCATCTGAACACGTGCTCTATACAAAACACGAGGCACCTTCTGCCCACCTAAGTTCGGACATGCATGTAGTTGAAACCAAGTTCCATTTAAAATACACCATTCCAAGAGAAACCTTAGAGGAGTACATACACACACCATGATTTTAAATAAATACACATCCTTGTCGGGAACCCTTGGAAGCAAAGAGTGCTGCTCTACAGATGTAGACATTTATCTATTGCACCAAAAAGATTGCGGGGTGAGAGTGGGCATACTGAAACTTACTCCACAGGCTCATTGTCGAGAGGGATGCAACATTTTTTTTTTAAAATAATTTTAAAAAAATATTCGTGAGGCCATTTCAGTGGTGTAGCCAGGAGGGGGGGGGGGGGGGGGGGTATGTACCCCCCCCCTCATTTTAGTCGTTCACATTTGTTTCAGGGGCAACCCCCCCCCCCCCCCATACACACCAAGTGAGGGGTGCTTCCTCTTGTGCTCGCCCCCATCTCGTTGCTACATGGATCGGGTAAAAGGCTCAAACGTGTTATTCTTCCCGATGGCCTCCCCTTCTCTCACCACGCTCTCGCAAAATCCATAGACTGGAAATGATAAGCGTTCGTATTAAGATACAATGGAATTTCAATATTCAAATGCGTCATGAATTCAGAAAAAAGGTATGGCTGCTATTGAATGTGATGAGAATAAAATGTCACTGTAAGTACACTGAACTGAAGAAATGCAGAGCGTCGGGAAACAATACACAAGTCGGGAATGGATTAATTAATGCCATTCTCAAAATATTTAATTCAATTGCATGAATACTTAATTACTTTTCGGGGTGCATTGTGAGATCCAGAGCATTGTTTTTTGTAAACAATAACTTCAGAAGGCCTGTACAATGAAAGGAAGCTGATTGATTTGTATGCTCGGCTTTTAATCCAATTTCGGTGAGTGTCTAATTGCCACCAGTTTAATTAAAAAACAAAATGCTGTAATTAACCACCTGTGGAAACACGAAAGAGGGACGGTTACTGTGATTCTAAGAGTGCTTTTTCCATTGTTTTTTTTCTTTTTATCTGAACTACCCACTGTTTGCACTATTTGAATGGCAAAAGGAGATCTGCTGCATTTAAATGATTGACATTTTTTAAAATGTTGGCGTTAAAATCTAAATGCACTCAGACATTGAAACATTTTGTAATGTACAATGGAAGTATTGTATAAAACTCAGAAAAACATCGACAATGTTATTTTCACTGAAATCTACGATCCAAATGAGAAATTCTGCAAACAAGTGTTACAGAAAATGGGGTGAAACAACAGTACTGACCCCTCAACCCAAACACCCTTATTCTGTGCATGTTTGGGGTGGAGTCTGACAAAAGGGTGCCACTACGCTCGCAATATGCAATGGCAAAATTTTCAGGGAGAGTGAGAGGAGGGGACAAGTTCTCTAGAAGAAGAAACTCAGTTTGTTTCATTATTTCAAATGAAAAATTCAAGTGAAAGCCATGCAGAATATGGGTCAAACTGAATAGGGATGAATTGTCTTTGTTCCCAGGGGCATCTGTCGAGCAACGATCTTGCCACGTACAATCGACATGTGCATTATTTTTTTTGGCAATCTCTACCCTTAGAAATTGGCACATTTTTTAAATATTATGGCAAAAAAATAACTAAAACTCATTATGTTGTTTTTTTTATCACATAAACATCTTCGTCCAATGAAGGAAATCAAACAGAATATTAATTTACCCCAAATTGACATCCATATGATAAGGGAGGTACATGTAAAAACCTGGGGTTTGCACATGTATGTGTTATGTTTGGAACTGTCCTTAGTCCTTCAGAGTTCAGAATGAGAGGGGAGAGGGATGGGGTGTCATATACCAGGGCTCCGAAGCCTTTATTAAGTGGTAAATGACATCCAACGTAGCTAAGTGTATTACGGTATCAAGTCATTTAAGACAAGACTGAGGCGAGGAAATAGAAAGTATTTTTAGTCAAGTTGTGACGAAGTCAAACTCGACTTATAGTTTGGTGAAGGGCGGGCGGGTGGGTGGGCGGACGGGCGGGCGTAAACAATTGGTTTCCGGATGATAACTTGATAGTGGTTCAACTCACATTCATTAAACTTCATACGTAGGTTGGTCTTGGTGGGAGGAAGAACCCTATTGATTTTGGATATGCTACGTCGAAGGTCAAGGTCACAGTGACCTTGAACGTAGTAAATCTTAAACAATTGGTTTCCGGATGATAACTTGATAATGGTTCAACTCACATTCATGAAACTTATTAGGTAGATTGGCCTTGGTGAGGGGAAGAACCCTATTGATTTTGGACTCGCTACGTCAAAGGTCAAGGTCAACGTGACCTTGAACATAGTAAATCGCAACAATTCCTTTCCGGATGATAACTTGATAGTGGTTCAACCTAGAGTCATGAAACTTCATAGGTGTGTTGGCCTTGGTGCGAGGAAGAACCCTATTGATCTTGGACTCACCAGGTCAAAGGTCAAGGTCACAGTGACCTTGAACATAATATATCGCAACAATTGGTTTCCGGATGATAACTTGATAGTGGTTCAACCTAGAGTCATGAAACTTTACAGGCGTGTTGGCCTTGGTGCGAGGAAGAACCCTATTGATGTTGGACTCACCAGGTCAAAGGTCAAGGTCACAGTGACCTTGAACATAGTATATCGCAACAATTGGTTTCCGGATGAGAACTTGATAGTGGTTCAACCTAGAGTCATGAAACTTCATAGGTGTGTTGGCCTTGGTGCGAGGAAGAACCCTATTGACCTTGGACTCGACAGGTCAAAGGTCAAGGTCACAGTGACCAAATTGCAAGACAATAACTTCATAATGATCAAACCCACCTTTTCTGTTGTCACAACTCGACATTGGATCGGTGATCCTGAGCGGCATTTTTTTCTATCAAATTGGAAACTTCAGGGCATTTAATCGCCAGAGTTTTGGTGAATGGCACAATAGAGGCCGGAGAAGTGAAATGGGGTATTGGGAGTTGGTGGGAGGGACAATTGATGGATAATTATGTTCATGTCGTTTTGAATTTGAATGGCAAATTTTCCATATTGCACTGGCTATTTTTTAGCCAGCAAGTGGTTCAGGTGACCTCGTCCGTGAATATAACTAGCAGGTAGGCAATTGGCATTTTGGGGGCTGGGGATGGAGGGGGCCGGGGGGGGACACATTGCAAAGTGGTGGTTTTTGTAAGGGGCGGGGGATAGTGTTAAGTGATAAATGGGGCGAGATGTTTGGAGAGAATTTTTGTGAGATAAAATAGCTACATGCTATGCAGGCGATTTCTGTGCTGCTGTCTTTTCTTTTAGTTTGCTCTTGTACATTCAAGTTGAAGCACATGTGCCAATGCTCGTAATTTGCCGAACGGATGAATGTTTATCTTCGTTTACAATCGGGAACAGAAACGAACTGTTACATGATATCCCTGGAGGATAACCACAAAAAAACGATAAACGCGTTTATGTTCGTTTACAACCGGGAACAGAAACGAACTGTCAAACGATACTCCTGGAGAATAACCGCGAAAAAAACGAACGCGTTTATTGAAAGTTTACAACCGTGTTTCGATTCCTGATTATACCGCGGTTGTTCCTACAACTACTTCCGACTCGTAGTGTACCTATGACCAATTATTTTCTATAATATTTGTTGGTCATAGGTATGCCCACACTAGTTATTTTTTTTTTTATTACTTGTTTTTATTACTTGTTCTCTTAGAAACATTGTCCGTCCGAGCCAAATTTTATCTGTTCAGCCTGTATCTTGGGTATAAAATGTTCTATTGCAATGAAATTTGCCATGAACACTGCTTATGGTATAGGCTTTAAAAAAAGGATTCAATGGTATTTCTCACATTCTCCTTTTTAGAGTTATCCCCCTTTTTTGACTTAGAAATTATAGGAAATAGACATTATTTGTCTGTTCAGCCTGTATCTCAGGTATGGGTTATCAGATTTCAGTGAAATATGGCATGCAGTTTGCCAACGACAAAGGCTTCTGCCTCATTGCATAAAACTTCCAAACACCAAACAATTTACCATACCTTTTGACTTAGAAATTGTTGGAAATTGTTATACCCCGACCTTCGAAGAAAATGGGGGTGGGGGTGGGTGGGGTGGGGGGGGGATGGTGGTGGTTATACTGGATTACATGCATCCATCTGGTGTGTCCATCACTTGGCGGTACACCACGTGGGGGTATGCACCGGACGACAGTTCAGCTCTTGTTTACTTATTTATTGGGGGTTCAACAACACTTTTGACAGCCAAGGTCACCTCGTGTCAGACAGTTTTATAGGAACTGGAGTACTCGAAGAGAACCACCAAGCAATGGCAAGCAACTCTCAGACTCCTCAATATACTAACTCCGCACAAACAGGGTTAGTATTTGTTGAAGACAAGCGCACCATCGATGTGGAGTATGCTTTATTACACTGCACCACAGTGCCCCCATGCGGGCAATCGGGATTAAGTGCCTTGCCAAAGGACACAAAGCAGTTACCCCTGGCAGGGATCGAACCGTGTACCTTTCGGTTTGAAGTTCAGTGCCACCACCACTGAGCCCTGCAATCCCAATTCAGTGGGTAATATCTCGAAATAGTACTTCATTTTTGATTCCAATTAAAAGGAGTTAACTTCATAACCCACGTGCAGTTAGCAGGTAAAATTTGTACTGAAGGTATGGTCAATGGTTTTGTATTTCAAAGTTAGGCTGCAATAAAAGAACTCCTAGATTCTCATCCCCACCCACCCGCCTGCCCCCTTTTCTTTTTTTAAACCTGTCCCAATTCATTTTTATTAGCATTTTTATTAAATTTGTCTTGTCTCCTTTTAGGATAACTTCTAGAAAATTACTCTTCTATTAATTTTCACATTATTGATAATTCCAACTCAGGACATCTTTTCTTGGGAAGCTCTCAGGAAGAGCTTCCCAAAAAAATTATGTCAAGTGCGTGAATTATCGCAGAGTGAAATGTGATCAAAATTTTCTTGTGATCATCCTACAACTTACTTCTGCTGGAACTGTACATGTATACACGACCCAAGTACATTTGTAGCCATTCATGTAGTCTTATTACTCAAATTGTATTCCCATTTATCTGAATAATATCTTGTAATACATGTAGGTTTTAGACCCATATCCCCCACCCTCAAGCCCTCAACTTACCAGTTCCTGGGCTGTTCTGGATTATCCATTCTCCGGGTGAAATAAAAAATAAAATGCACCCACCTATCCCAGTTTAAAAAAAAAGTTGGATGAAAATCTTTGATTTTTTTTTATTCCAGCCTTATATTCAATATATGTTCATAAACCCTTTATCCTACCCTGAAAAGCAGGCAACGCTTGCCAAAAAAATTCTTGAATAACTAATTTTTTTCATTTTTTGTCTCAAAAACATAGGTTATGACCCCTCATTGGAACGAGCTCGACAAGCTCGTTCCAACGCAGGGTCATAACCTATGTTTTTGAGACAAAAAATGAAAATTAATTGGCAATTTTTGAGAATGCAGCACTAGCTGGTTTTGGCCATTATGATGGGAAAAGGGTTACAAGATAAACCTCACCATGGTAACTCCAGGAAGTGAAGCAGTGCTTCTTTACTTGGGTAAACAAATGTGTTTTTAGGACCCGGTCACCAATGCTTTGGGTGGAAGTCCTCTAAAATGGGCAACATGTGTATCAACGAATGGCTGGACTTGAGTTTATATCCATGTTTCGGTCAGGATTACTATTGTGCAGAAATGTGTGACCTCAAATAAATAAATAAATAAAAATAAATAAATAAATAAATAAATAAATAAATAAATAAATAAATCCAATCAACCCTTTACCCAACGCAGACGATTTCAAAATTTATTATTTTAAATATCGTTTTTCAAATTTTTAGCTCAACTTTGACGAAGTCAAATTTGAGCTATTGTCATGGCCCGTCGTCCGTCTGTCCGTCCATCCGTCTGTCCATACGTCAACAATTGGCTATGGCTCGGGCTAGAGGTCGTATTTATGAACCGATTTTTACGAAACTTCTTGGGTACCTTTGTTATGACCCTGGGACGGGAACGAGTGTTTTGGGATGTGGTCCGAAATTCAAGATGGCTGCCAGTGGCCATTTTGTACCGATGATGCAAAAATCAGTTTTTTGTACAGAACTTCTGTATGAAAGTTCTGATTTGAATAAAGTTTTGTATAAATGTATAGTACAATGGGATACATCACATATAATACGGGTTTTTTTCTCGTGCGTAAATTATGCAAATTAGACTAACTTTGATTTATTTAGTGTTACTTTCAGAGCCGTAAGTGCCAAGCTGTTATGGCTCGGGCTAGAGGCCGTATTTATGAACCAATCTTTACAAAACTTTTTGGGTACCTTTGTTATGACCGTGGGATGAGAACGAGTGTTTTGGGGTTCAGTCCCAAATTCCAGATGGCTGCCAGCAGCCATTTTGTACTGACGATGCCGAAATCTGTTTTTTGTACAGAACTTCCATATGAAAGCTCTGATTTGAATAATTTTTTGTATGAATGTTTAGTACCATGGGATACATTACATATATTACAGGTTTTTTCTTGTGCGTAAATTATGCAAATTAGGCTAACTTTGATTTATTTAGTGTTACTTTCAGCACTGTGAGTGCAAATCCCAATACGGCTCAGGCTAGAGGCCGTATTTATGAACCGATCTTCACGAAACTTCTTGGGTACCTTTGTTATCACTGTGGGACGAGAAGGAGTGTTTTTGGGTCCAGTCTGAAATTCAAGATGGCTGCTAGCCATTTTGTTCAAAATTAAGTGCAATCAGATTTTTGCGCAGAACTTCCAAATGAAAGATCTGATTTGAATAAATTTTTGTATGAATGTTTAGTACCATGGGATACATTACATATAATACAGAGTTTTTCTCGTGAATAAATTATGCAAATTAGGGGTCCGGGTGGGACTTAGAAAATTTTGGACCAAAATCCGGAAATTAGTTTTGGGGTTTTTTATGCGTTTTGGTCAATTTTAAGACAAAAAAAACAAACATTTTTTTACACTGAAAATTTGGGGTCTGGGTGGGACTTGGAAAATTTTGGACCAAAATCCGGAAATTAGTTTTTTGTGTTTTGATGCATTTTGGTCAATTTTAAGAAGAAGAAAAAATTTTAGTCTGAAAATATTTTGTTTGGGACTGAAAATTTCTACACAAAAATAATAATCTACAATGATTGGTCTTAATCTGTAGTCCATTACAGTCACCTTGTAATTCTTTTATTATTGTTGACTGGGCCAAAACAAATACTAATTCCTGTCATATTCATTATTCAGTTGTCTTGGTCACAGCAAGTACTAATTCCTGTCATATCCAAGTTGAGCTACAGAGTCATTGACTCTTTCATTTCAAAAAGTTTCAACAAAACCATTTCATGTGACCCCTCTTTGGAATGAGCTCGTTCCAAAGAGGGGTCACATGATATGGTTTTGTTGAAATTTTTCGAAAAATAATATTTTTTTAGCTGCTGAATTTGCATATTACGCAGGCGGATGTGGGCGATTCATTGGGTAAAGGGTTAAGTAGTTGTCTCCACTATACCATCAGGGGCCCTGTATTTCCTCCTAATTATTAACACTTTAGCCATTGCACCTACATGTACCAGTACATGTGTTGGTAACCCGGACTATTGACAGTGTCATTAAACCCACTAAAATAAATAAATTTAGTCTGTACTTTATTGGAACTTGATCTGGGAAATTTCGCAACAACACCTAATTTTCAGATAAATTATTGCTATTTTCCTTGTCTTCTTCATTGCACCTCTTCAAGTTCGGGTGACTTTATGTTGACTTGGTGGGGAAGGTAACATATCTTAGTCCAGAATTGGACAATGGGGATATACAACACCAATAAATTGATTTATCTAACAATCATATAGATTTTGGCCTGAAAACCATAGGAAAAGGTCTGTATCACATAATGTGTTCAGATTCTGTATCATATGGACGACTCATTCTGATTCCGTATCATGTAGACGACTTGTTTCCGAGAATGCAACGGGTTATCATAACAGGTGCATGAGTGCATTCTATGTGTGTTTCCGTGATCTACTCAATTGATCGCTTACAAAACAAATCAAAATTTCTTGCAGTTAGCAACAGAACTATTAATAGCCAATGACCCCCACACCCCCACTCTCCACAATAAATAGAAACTGCACAATTCAATATTACACTCGTAAATTCAAGCGTATCAACATAGGAAGTGACACTGAGAGTGAATAATTTGACAACGCAACTTTAAAAATTGCGGTGACAGCGTTACTTATTGTTAGAGTGCACAACTATATGGTTCCATAAGATATGTTTTGTTTTTTTTAACTTTTTCTTGCCCAACATTATGTCCTAAGACTATACAGTGGAATCCTGTTACCGGTAATTGAATAGACACTTTGCCAATGAAAATTTTTCAATTAACAGGAGTATTCAATTAACAGGGATTGTGTCACTTTCCTGTATTCTAGAGATAAACTTAGCATGAGCTCTGTCAAACAAGATATAATAGATTAAATACCTGTATTGGATCTCCTGAGGCCAATTAGGTCTATAAACAAAGGAAAACTGGGAGAGTCGGGGAAATTTCTTGACAGGTTTCAAGATTTTTTATTCAATTAACAGGAGTTTGCTCTATAACCTATATTCAGTTAACAGGTCAAATTTGTACTGGAGGTATGGTAAATGGTTTTGTGTTGGGAAATTATTTTCAATTAACAGGGTTATTCAGTTAAGAGATATCCAATTAAGTGGGCTCCACTGTATTAATAATTTAAGATTTAATCTGTTTATGTGACAGAATTGTTAGATAAATGAATTATCATGATAATGTGTATATCCTGTGATTTGCATCAGATTCTCGGTGGTGTCCAAAAATGGGATCACAAATCACTGATAAAGTGGCTCGTTGAGATCCCATTCTGGACACCACCGAGAATCTGATACAAATCACAGGACATGCACATTATCATTATAATCTATATTTACCTTTAACCTTCATTGAGCAAGACACTTCACCCCCCATTGCCCACGTGGGGGGACAGTGATGCTGCGTACTAAGGCGTACTGCACGTCGATGGTGCACCAGTCTTCAACCAATGCTAACCCTGCTTGTGTGGAGTTAATATGTTGGGGAGCTGACAGTTGCTTGCCGTTGCTCGGTGGTTCTCTCCAGGTACTCCGGCTTCCTCCACCCGTAAAACTGTCGCGGTCATGATTAGCCATTGTGCATCAATATGTGACCTTAAACACCAATCAATAATAATAATAATAAATAACCTTCATTGAACTTCGAACCAAAAGATCCACAGTTGGTCCTGGGCAGTGGTACATGTGTAAGTAGGGCTGCACGGTATATCGATAAACCGATATATACCAGTATTCAAACCAATATCGATTGAATACTGGTGTAATTACAAAAATATCGGTTTATCGTCTTTATTTATTTACCCACAATTTAATTTTCAAGATGTCTTGATTTTTTTATCTGTAGCTCCAAATGAATAATATTATCCCTCTAACCAAGGAATCGTCTGCTTGAGCCCTCGTAATATACAAATTCAGCAGTTGAAAAAATAATTTTCAAAAGTTTCAACAAAACTATATCATGTGAGCCCTCATTGGAATGAGCTCATTGAGCTCATTCCAATGAGGGGTCACATGATCTAGTTTTGTTGAAATCTTTGGTTAAAATATGATAAACTAATTTTGAAAATAATAAATTTTGATATTGTCTGCATTGGTTAAAGGTTTTTCGAACTGCATCACCAAGGCGTGCTAATTCGTTCCGGCTCATATGCCTCGAGTCTCGATTGTGGTACCTGTGTTCATATATCTGAACAGTTTTCGATATACCGGTATACAGCAGTATTTTTTTGAATACCGATACCGGTATTCAGTTTTGAATGTACATGTAGTGCAGCCTTAGTGGTAAGTTGTAACTATTTATTAGCTCACCTGGCTGAAAGTCAGGGTGAGATATTGTCATCACATTTTGTCTGCCGTCCTGCATCTGTCGTCCTGCATTAAGTTGTGTTTGAGTCTTCTCCAAAACCACTGGGCCAATTCAAGTGAAAGTTTATGTGAGTGATGGTCCTGAAGGGGCATTGCGATTTTGTTCAAATCAATTTGTCCAGCCCCATATATAGGGAGGGGGTGGGGGGAAATGCTCCAAATTTTTTTTTAAATCTTCTTCTTGTGAACTAATGGATACAGTGACTTGATATTTGGTATGGCGCTTCCTTTTGAGGTGGAGAATCAAATTTGTTCAAACAAAGTTCATGGTGCAATATTTGCCTTTGTGATCGGAAAGACAACATTTTTTACACCGCCAAAAGTTTATATTTTCTGAACCGATGGTCCGATTTGAACCAAATTTGATATGTGGTGTTATTGAGTCCCAAGTACACATACTTGATTCATGCTTGTTCCCGTGGGAACCCAAGGAGCTAAAAATAGAAATATTTTCTGACACCCATATTTCCCAAACCGCACAGAACAGAGTATTGTTATTTGGTATGAAGCATCCTTTTTAGGGCCAGGAGAATTGAAAAGTAAAAAAAAAATGCCATTGGTTGTGTCAAGTTCTGTGAATATGCTAGCCTGTGAATTAACGCAATTTATCTAAAAGATATATCTCGATATCAGGAGTGCAGTGTTTACTAGGGCTGAAATGGTTGTCTCATTTTCACAACCGACTAACCGAGAGCTATAAACGGATAATATCATGTTGTCCGTAGCCATTATATGGGATCAAAACTAGAGGAATTGGAAAGGAATATTCACAGAAACTTAATTCCTGTAGGGTGTATACAAATGAACGTTGTGAAGTACTCAACAATGTTCATGTGTATAAATACTATGGAATAGTTTCATTAACCCTTTACCTAACATGAAAAGCAGACGACACTTGCAAACAAAATTCTTAAATAACTAATTTTTTTCATTTTTTGTCTCAAAAGCATAGGTTATGATCCCTTTTTGGAACAAGCTCGATGAGCTCGTTCCAAAGAGGGGTTATAACCTATGTTTTTGAGACAAAAAACGAAAAAGATAATGAAAAATAATTGGCGATTTTTGTGAATAGTGCTGATCGTTTTTTGCCATTACTTTGGGTAAAGGGTTAATGAAGTTTTGAATGTCAAAGTCGATTATTCCTCAATATATACAACACAGCTTCAAGGTGTAATCTATCCCAAAGGAGAAGTGGGCGATTTACTACATTTTAACCATGCAATGACAATCGCTATTGATATTTTGGATAATAGGTTGACAGGTTTTCTAATCAGATAGGTAACTAGCTTCAAACCAGTTATCCGGTTATTGTGCCACCTGATAATTTAGTCTGGATGCAAAAAGGTTAATCTCGGGATGCCCCATATTAGTTTGCAAAAAATGAGTGGATTTACAGTTAAAACTAGAAGTCTAGTCACGAACTGTGCGCTTATCTTGGATTAATTGCGCGTAGGAATTGCGCGCAATTGTCATATCGTATGGCATCCAAAGCATGACAGGTTCTCCTGGTTACTCATAGCGAACACGGGCAATGTTTCTGCCAGTGGACCTCAGGGTTACCCGGAGGTCCATTGACTGAAACATTGCTTGTGCACAGGCCGTATGTACAAAATTTGATAGCTTTACTATGGTCATAATGCGTAGATTAAGATCGACGTGCTATTTGTGCGCATTTCGTGACGGGACTAGTTTTAACTGTAATTTCCATTCAGTATTATCATGATGAAGTTGACTTTGGTGATCCACATCGAAATTAAGAACACCTGGGATATGAGTCGTTGATAACCACACATTTCTATTCAAAGCCTAGTGCCATATTTTTGGAACCAGACGATAACAAGTATGTTTGGTTCCACCCATGTTATTGATATATGCTACTAAGATTGTGTTGTCACTCTAAATTTGAATGTGCTTGTTCGTGAACGTATTGCAGAATAATTGCAAAGTTAGCCAAACTGCTGAAAGCTCTTTAACGTTTATGTGGAGGCCTGCTTCCGCATCTGACCACCTCCCCCCTGTTTTTGTGTTCCAAAATCACCACCCCATGCAAGATTTGAAGCATCTGATGCAGAATGATCTGAGGGTTGCCATTGGAAATGGGGGAACTGGATTTTATTATATCATCTATCCAGTACATGTGTCATCCAGGACTGCTGGGGAGATGCTCATTAAATGGCTGAAATTACCACATGCATGTTTTAGTGAATGAGTTTTAGCATTGTCTAAATTATGATAAAAAAGTTTTCCGAACTGGAACCCTGGAAAACTTGCAACCATTTTGCCTACCAATTCAGCTAAACTCTGAATTGTAGCCTTATCCCTGCATAATAACTCGATCATCTCCATACCAGAAAATAAGTCGTCAGACAAGGACAATGTCAGGTACAAAAAGGCCAATGTCAGACTGAGGTTTAAAATCATCAGTCAAAATGTCTGATGCCAAAATTATCAATGAAGTTCAGTGATCAGAAGATCTTGCATGCTGGAAATCATGGTCATAACTAGCAAGCCTATAATTAATGATCATTGTGATTTCTGGTCCTGGCATGTTGGGAAGTGTGAAGAAAGTGACTGTACAGCTCATCAGTATTAACAGCATGTGAAGGAATACGATTTGGTTTTGCCATACATGTATCTAAATTATGTCTGAAGGGTAATTCAGTTCCAATTCAGAATGAAACCAATCCTACCTTGTTTGGCAGGGCTCATTGAGCCCTGCCAAACAAGGTATGGTTGGATGAATTCTGAGCAGTTTTAAGATGAAGGTACACGTACATCCAACACACATTATTTTGAATAATACTCAAATTCCATTTTGTGATATGTCAGATGTCATTCTTAAATGACAGGCATGATTCATCTGGTGTCTGACATTTTGTCTGGAAGCATAATGAAAATTATTTTCAGGCTTCATCATCTGGATGCATAACGTTTGAATGTCAGTAGCTTTCTCAGGTGTCAGTGAGACAGTCATTGCAGTGGAATCCAAAATGAACCCCAAGTATTGAAGTGTGTGTGAGAGGTCCAGATGGGATTTCTCAGGGTGAATTATAAACACGGCTTCGAGGCCCAGATTAAGAGTGTCCTGAATGTTATTGCAACAATCTTCATAATATTCACTCACCAGACCGGAGTCGTTTATGTTAGATGCATTTAAATGACCAAGAGATCGAAGATGAGCATAAAACACAATAGAAATTTTTGTAAAAATACGAGGTCCTGAAGAGGGCCCATTTGGGAGAGCGCAAAATTGGTATTTTGTTCCTTCCCCCAAAAATCTCAAAAATTTTGGGTGACTGTCCTTTTTTGGTAAAGAATAATAGGCGACTTTCCAATTGACAGATGCCATGCAAAAGCCGTGTGTCATGAGACTGAGGGCAGATTGTTGTCTTTGCATTTTGAAATGTTTCTTGTCTACATGTTCATTAAATTGTTTCGAGTTCAAAATGAGTCTGAATGACTCATCTTTTTTAGGTCGAATAAAGACAGTTGAAATATATTCTCCAATGCAATCGGATGTTGCTGATTTTATAATGCCTTTCGCCAAAAGTTTTTTAACCTCTTGAGAAATAATTTCATGTTCTAGAAGTCTGATGTTAATCATGCGTGGTAGAGAGCACTATGTCGGTTGTCCCGACAACTCGATGTTAATGTCTGCAATATTGTTCAATATCCAGTGGTCAGTTGTGATTTTCCGCC
Source organism: Pictodentalium vernedei (assembly GCA_031216915.1). Lineage (NCBI taxonomy): Eukaryota > Metazoa > Mollusca > Scaphopoda > Dentaliida > Dentaliidae > Pictodentalium > Pictodentalium vernedei. Next base: position 57,302,368 of record CM062294.1, on the reverse strand, counting down.
ATTTGTGGAGTGGACATGGAACTTCAACTGACCGGTGTCACACGTCATCTTCCCCCCAGGATATCTTCCCCCAAGGGGGAAGATATCTAGGATGTCTTCCCATGTCTTCCCCTCTGGGGGGAGGGGGGGAGATATCCTAGTATATCTTTCCCCCTGCCCTGGATATCTCCCCCCCCCCCCCCCCCCCACCATGAAAAATTTTTTTTTGATTAATTTAACATTATTTGATGATGAAATGGCTAGAAAAATGGGGGGTTTTTTTTTGCAGAATATTGGGCTTTTTTTCAGGTCCAACCTGGACATCTTGCTCTCATCCAGTTGAAAACCTGTGACAAAAATTCATTTCAATATTTTCTCAACCATTCTGGTTCATATTGTCATGTGACATGAAGTGTAACAGAGAAATTGTGGGCAGAGAAATTGGTTTCAGATATAAACACTGAGTTAGGGTTCATTGGAATGGGAGGTGGGGGGGAGATATCCAGGCCTGGATATCTCCCCCCACCCCACCCCCACCCCACCCCACCCCATCCCCCACCCCCAACCCCACCACCATGACAAAAAATTTTTTGTCAAACATTTGACATTAACCCTTTACCTAACATGAAAAGCAGACGACACTTGCAAAAAAAATTCTTGAATAACTAATTTTTTTCATTTTTTGTCTCAAAAACATGGGTTATGACCCCTCATTGGAACGAGCTCGACGAGCTCGTTCCAATGAGGGGTCATAACCTATGTTTTTGAGACAAAAAATGAAAAAAATAATGAAAATTAAATGGCGATTTTTGAGAATAGCGCTGGCCGGTTTTGGCCGTTATGTTGGGTAAAGGGTTAATTGACAATGAAATGGTGGGAGAAATAGGTTTGGGGCATAAAAAAATGGTTTCGAATAAACACTGAGTTAGGGTTGGTTGGAATAGGAGGTGGGGGGAAGATATCCAGGCCCGGATATCTTCCCCCAAAACCATGACAACATTTTTTTTGTCAAACATTTGACATTAATTGATAATGAAATGGTGAGAGAAATAGGTTTGGGGCATAAAAAAATGGTTTTCGGATAAACACCGAGTTAGGGTTGGTTGGAATAGGAGGTGGGGGGAAGATATCCAGGCCCGGACATATTCCCCCAAAACCATGACATTTTTTTTGTCAAACATTTGACATTAATTGATAATGAAATGGTTAGAGAAATAGATTTGGGGCATGAAAAAGTGCCGGAGGGAGCCCCGAAGCAGAAGTATCAAAAAGACTTGGGGCCTGGTGTGTTATTACGGCACTGTCTGTACCCATGTCACCATCCTCGCTAATTCCAGTTTCACTAGTCACTACCACTGCTAAACGCAAAGGTAATGTTCCCAAGCAGTATTGACAATGAGCTCACGGTTCCTAGTGGCTAGCATTATGTAGTGCCAAATTCTCGCACCCGTTTCTGTTCTTGAACAAAAATCCTTACTGGGTAATATTCCAACTACATCATCATGGCATGCATTCGATGAAGGCATGCTGTGATGATGAAGTTGGAAATTTTATCAGTCGGGGCCGCAAGACACCTATATTCGATTTGAGGTTTGATTCGATTTTGAATAATAGACTTGATTCAATTCAAGATTCAAATCCAATCCAAAATATGTGATTTGTAGGGCCCTCGTGGGGGGGGGGGGGGTGGGGGTGCAGTGGCTCAGTAGGTAGAGGTGCCGGCTGCAAGCCGAGAGGTCCTCGGTTCGAATCCCACCTGCGGCAGTCGCGTTGTGTCCTTGGGCAAGACACTTCAAGATGACACTGTGGTCTAAGGCGTACTGCACGTCGATGGTGCACCTGTCTTCAACCAATGCTAACCCTGCTTGTGTGGAGTTAGTATGTTGGGGAGCTGATAGTTGTTCGCCGTTGCTCGGTGGTTCTCTGGGTCCTCCGGCTTCCTCCACCCATAAAACTGTTGTGGTCCTGATTGGCCATTGTGCAGAAATATGTAACCTTAAACAACAATGAATAAATAAATAAATAGGGCCCTAGTGGAAGTTCTCTGAAGTTACAGCAAAGGTATAAATGATTGGCTGAACTTGACTTCAAACCCATGTGGTGGTCATAATATAGCCAAAGATGCTGAAAATGACCTCAAGCAACAATAAATAAATTATTTTTTTTCGTTTCAGACATCCAACATCATGTTGTTCTATGGCAGACATAATGTCTGTTCTTTTCTTCCATACCATGAGATACAGCATTGAGAAACCTCGGGATCCATCAAGTGATCGCTTTATTTTGTCCAAGGTAAAGTACAAATATATGGTTGTCTCATTTTTATCCGCCACCAAAATTGGGAGGGGGGATACCCCATTAAGTCTTTTGTCAGTCCATCCATCTGTCCATCCATCCGACCATTATAACAAATCAGTGGTTAAGTGGCTAAAATTTTAGGAAATTTAAAATGCATGGACAAGCCCTAAAAATTCTTTTTGAAGGCTAATTTCTGGATGGTAGCAAACTCTTTCAGTTTACTGACCCCGACCCTACCCTTCCCTCACCCTAACTTTAACAAAAAATCTCTGAGAAATCAACACCTACTTCTGATTTATGTGACTAGCCGCATATAGTTGAACTAAAAAATCAGTTTATCAGGCCTGCAAATAACCAGCAAACGGTTGTTTAGGTTTCGTGCTGGTTCCATCAATTGTACGCGAATGAACTAAAGGTTATGACAAAGTCATAAACCTATTTTTATTAAATTGCTAATCCCACAAGATTTACCATAAAGACTTGACAATCCCTCAGAAATATCTCGACTCATTGGTTGAGTATTGCATCCACATTATGATTGGAATGGCATGCTATTCGATCTTAAAAAAGAATTTCCACCAAAATAAATAGCAACAACTAAGATAGCGAGATGGCGCATTAGTTATTGATATTGATATGGGCGAAAAGTCGTAAAAAGCATGACTGACATTGTAAAAATGAAGGTTTTGAAGCATCTCAATACCGTTGAGTGCCTAATAATCATACATGTATGATTATTAATTTTCAGTAATCGAATGTGCAGAGCAGCCACTTATCTCAAGAACAGGAACCGACCTGGGCATGCGCCAGTGCGAATTTGGTTCTGAAACATCAGGACCTGGCTCTTAAATCTCAGAAATAGGCTTCTCAGTTGGCGCGTAACTTCTCAGATCATATTTTGATATTCTTTCGATGGATAATCGAGAGAGACACTCTTGCATGTATTATATATATGATTATCATTTATCATTGTTGTAGAGTGCTTAAGTTAATACTTCAAGTTTTAATTACCAAGCATTAATCTTCACTGTGGTTTCTGATCAAGTCTTGGCTGCCTAAATAGGCAGCCAAGACTTGATCAGAAACCACAGTGAAGATTAATGTTTGCTATAGCGCACTAAATGAAAATGATGAGAGCTATTACAAACTTGTTGTGTGTGTTACAAACAACAGTGTGACTCCGTAAAATGAAATCTGGCGCATGAATTGAAAAATAGGCTCCGAGGCTAGAGCGTATTTTAAATAGTCCTGATCGGTCCCTGAAGAAGTTCACCAAAACAAACTAGTAAGGTACATGTACATGTGCAAGCAAACACAGGATGCAAATGGAACTGTTAATGTTAAAGGAGCTTATATTTGGGCTTTATTATGAAGTGCGGTTACCATAACTTTAAGACCTAGTACCCAGTGAATGTGCTTCATGTCATCGCTGAAACAGAATTAATTAGTCTGTAAGGATTTGCCTTGGTTCCATTTATGGGAGAGTGCCTGTAGGCACTCTCCCATAAATTGCCACAAGTCAAATCCATGTGAAAATTATGATAACCGAAAGTAATTTAGCCCTTCACCACTTCAAGAGCATCAGACTTCTTTGTCATAAAAATGGCTCTGAGCATGGCGGCTGGCTCACATCTGAGTATTTTCCACCCTATACTATTATTCGACCCTATACAACTATTAATTTTCAGAAATTGTCCACCATGTACTATTATTTTGTTCTGTACTATTATTAGGCACTCGAGAGTCCCCTTTTCCCTATGGTTTAGCATCATGCTATATAGCATAACAAGCCTTCAGGTTACGAGATATGATCCCTTTATTTTCAAGGCTGTTTATGTGGCTAGGAATGGTTTATGGAGCTACTACATGTGAGTGACAAAATGTGGGTGTTGTATTTTCATGCTTGTCCACCAATGTAATATCTGACTTTTGGAAAAAAACTGCAAAGTCGATTTGTTGAAATTTATGTACTATGGTTCTGTGATCTTGAAAGTTGTCTCTTTCATGATCAGATACTGATCAGCTGATGACTTTCTTACAACAGTTGTTCTGCGGTAACTGGTTCTCGTCAGATCTCGAAGTTGAGCAACGTTGAGCTCGGTCAGTCCTCTGATGGGTGACCGTCTGAGCGATCGATTTGGACTCCCGCGTTGTGTCCTTGGGCAAGGCACTTAACCCTGATTGTTCACATGGGGGCACGATGACGCCATGTACTAAGGCGTACTGCACGTCGATGGTGCACATGTCGTCAACCAATCTAACCCTGCGTGTGCTACAGTGCGGAGTTGCGATGTTGGGGATCTGGCAGCTGCTCGTCGTTGCTTAGTGGTTCTCTCTGGGTACTCTGGCTTCCTCCACCCGTAAAACTGTCATGGTCATGATTAGCCATTGTGCATCAGTATGTGACCTTAAACACCAACACCAATACCAATACTGACACCAGTTGTTCAAGATTTGGAGAGTAAAGTACTGTGAAATGAGTACTGCATTATGAAAAACAGCCAAAATAATATCTACAATTCTTTAATGTTATGGGGAGGAAAGAGAGAATTTTGACTGCATCGCAACTCAAAATTCTATGTCAAGTTTTGTGATTAAAATACTGTATAATGTTGCCACATACATGTATGAACTTAATTATTTTTCTTTCTTCAGGGTCATGCAGCACCAATATTGTACGCAGCTTGGGCAGAAGCAGGCTTGTTTCCTGTGGAAGAGTTACTGAATCTCAGAAAAATAAATTCAGATTTGGAAGGACACCCAACTCCAGTTAGTAAATTTTTTGAATTTTTCTAATTTAACAGATTACCTAAAGTATTATCCATAGCCTTCTAAAACAGTTTTTTTTACAATTTGCCATTTAAATGTTTTTTTTTTTTTATCAAATTTTGCTTCAAAAGTATAGGTTGTGACCCCTCATTGGAATGAGCATGTTCCATTGAGGGGTCATGACATATTGTTGTGGGGCAGAAAAACAAAAATTATATTATCCAAAAATTTCTTTTAGATCTGTTAAATATGGAAAATAGACCAAATAATACAAACCGATAACGACATTATGGCAATACCGAAAAACTGAACTGACCCAATCATTGAAAATTGAAACTGTGTGAATTTTGAAATTTTCCTGCATTCTCTATTTTTAAGGACTTGCTGGGGCTTTATAGCAGTTAAATGGTTCATTTTCATGAAAGTAGACAGGTGTCTTTTTCAGTTTCGTTAACCCTAAGGGGTCTGGGCAATTATCCTGAATTCCCACTAAACAGCAACTTGAATATGTTCAGTTGCTTAGTAGTGATAGGGGTGCAGTGGCTCAGTAGGTAGAGGCACAGAATGCAAGCCGAGAGGACCTTGGTTTGAATCCCACCTGCGGCAACCGCGTTGTGTCCAGGCCTGAAAATTAACAGCCTGCCATTTGCAGAATGAGGTCCCCAGAGGGTGAATTTGATGATGCGATCCCATACAGTGGGCCAATTTATCCTCTGGGTACCTCTTTCTGTTTAGTTTTGAGACCCTGATTAAGATTGTGGTTCACAGAGGGTGAATTTAGTGATGCTACCCTGCTATGCAGGTTAGCATCAATAAAATTCACCCTCTGGGGACCTTATTTTGCAGATGACAGTCTGCTTATTTTCTGGATTGGTTGTGTCCTTGGGCAAGACACTTCACCCCCATTGCCCACATGGGGGCACGGTGATGTGAACTAAGGGTACTGCACATCAGTGGTGCACCTGTCTTCAACCAATGCTAACCCTGCTTGTGTGGGGTTCGTATGTTGAGGAGCTGACAGTTGCCCGGTAGTTCTCTCCAGGTACTCCAGCGTCCTCCACCCGTCAAACTGTTGTGGTCATGATTAGCCATTTTGCAGAAATATGTGACCATAAATAACAATAAATAAATAAATAAATTAGCAGTGATATTTAGTCAAGTCTTGACTGCCTCAATGGGCAGCCAAGACTTGACTAGAAATCACTGCCGAGGTGATTTTTCGTTTGTCTTTCAGGACCTCCTGATGATGGCATGTTATGGACACATGCTCTCTGATCGCAAAAGCCTGAAATAATAAGGCTTTAAATGTTAAGGTGAGTTTGGAAAAGTCAAAAAATGACTGCGGATACTATTTATTTTGGCAGAAGAAGGCCAGTGTTCATCTCATTGGCATTGGCATTTGTGGCGCTGTGGTAGAATAATACAAGAACTTATTCTGTATTTTCCTGACATTAATTCCCCTTTGGTACTGCGTGTACATGTATTAGCAAATATCAGTCAAAGTTGGATACCGAATATCGAAGTGATATGGTGGTATACCTCCAAAAATACCAATACAGAATTCAGTATTTCAATATATACTGCCCATCTCTAACAACTGTCTGCTTCTATCAAGCCTGAAAATAGGCAGACTGTCATCTGCAGAATGAGGTCCCCAGAGGGTGAATTTAGTGAAGCATTACTAAATGTACCCTCTGTGAACCTCAGTCTGAAACCATTTTGCAGGCCTAAGCAGAAAGTAGTATCTGTAGGATAAATTGGAGGATTCTAGCCCACTGTATGGGACAGCACCAACAAAGTCACCTTTTGAGAACTTCATTCTGCAAATGACAGATCCCTTATTTTCAGTACACAGCACCAACGTGGCCTAACGTAGGCAATCAGAATTAAGTGCATTGCCCAAACAGGCCTGGCAATCTAGAAAATCGAGGAGTGCAAAACAATTGCCCTCCTCCTCAGATTGCTTGGGAGTGCAATTGCACCTGAAATTTTCAATACAAAAACTTGTATGCTATTTTGGTTATATTCACTTCAAGGTATTAATATTGTGACTGAAAAATTGTACCACATTCAGGTACACTCCACTCAAAATGTATCGAAATGCGACACAGAATGGGTCATGAATTATTGCGAATCAATGCAACATTGACAAATCTTCCCCTGTAGGCACAGAGAACACATTGGAATTCAGGGGATGAAATGATAATAGATTTTAACCCTTTACCCAACATAACGGCCAAAAGCATTCAGTGCTATTCTCAAAAATCGCCAATTAATTTTCATTATTTTTTTCATTTTTTGTCTCTATTTATTTATTTATTTATTTATTTATTGGTGTTTAAGGTCACATACTTTTGCACAATGGCTAATCATGACCACAACATGGAGATAAAGTCAAGGTCAGTCAATCGTTTATACCCCATGTTGCCTATTTTAGAGGACTCGCACCCCAAGCATTAGTGACTGGGTCCTATTTTACCAGTGAAAAAGAGCTTGTTTACCACAGTAAACAAGCTCTGCTTCACTTCCCGGGGTTCCCACGGGGGTGTTTTGTCTCTAAAACATAGGTTATGACCCCTCATTGGAACAAACTCATCGAGCTCGTTCCAATGAGGGGTCATAACCTATGTTTTTGAGACAAAAAATGAAAAAAATAGTAGTTCCAGAATTTTGTTTTCAGGTGTCGTCTACTTTTCATGTTAGGTAAAGGGTTAAAGGCAGTCCCAAACAGGTCTGGCATTCCAGAGAATCAAGGGGTGCAAAAAATTGCCCTCCTCATTTTTTTCTAGGTGTGCAGTAGGAGGCAGCCCAAGTACACAACACTGTTACTCCTGGCGGGGATCAAACCCTGGACCTTTCGGTTTGAAGTCCAGTGCCGTAGACTCGTAGTTAACCACTGAACCACCATGCTCTCAATGATATTGAATATCTGCCAGCAGCATGCAAGGAGTTAACTAAATGTACTTTAAGCAACAAAGATGTGCATGTATTTCTTGAAGGAAAATTGGGAACTCTTAATCTTAACATGTGTTGTGAAATATTGTGAAATGTCTTGTGCATGTTTAATATGAGACAGTTTATTAGAAGTTAGCATCCAGTGTAGGCATCCAAGATGCACTTGATGGTTCATTGCCTGCTATTTATTGTCACTGATCTCTTGTTATGTCATACTCATATGATCCAATAAACCTTTGAGTAGGAAGGATGTTTTTACTTGAGTATGTAATTGGTTATGTTAACTAGACATTGTTGAAATAGATAACCAGATCCTCTGATTGCTCTCTCAATAATAGCTCTGTGAAGTACTACATTGATTGCTAATATAAGTAGATCATTGTATGACTGGAAAGAAGTACTTATTATTTATAGGATATCAGCACTTAAACCTTCCATTGTGGGCCAGCCAGAAAATAAGCAGACTGTCATCTGCAAAATGAGGTTCCCAGAGGGTGAATTTAGTGATGCTACCCTGCATGGCAGGGTAGCATCACTAAATTTACCCTCTGTGAACCTCAATGAAAATCAGGGTCTGAAAACTGAACAGAAAGAAGTACCCAGAGGATGAATTGGCCCACTGTATTGGATAGTATCATCAAATTCACCCTCTGGGGACTTCATTCTGCAAATGTCTGGCTGCTTATTTTCAGGCCTGATTGTGTGCCTTTTGAAAAGACTAGATAAGGCCACACAAAGTAGATCTTCTGTTTCTCAGGCCATTATTTGAAAAATTGCATGCGGGCGAGCGGTTTTTTATTTTATTTTTTATTTCAGTAACTTCTTCTTTGCCATCAAAAGTTCATGTTCTTGGTTCAAGTTTTAGGCCTCATAATCTACAGAATAGCATGGGTGGTGGTGTATTTCATCCCTTGAGTGCAAGAAGACTTTGCAATGCTAAAGCAAGTTACAAGATGAGAATGTTACTTTGTCAGTGCTTCTCCTGGTTACGTCACACTAAGTCTTTTCACCACCTGTTAATTCAGCCACTGGTGATTTAGAACCTGTTTGGTCACATCGGCACCTGGTCAGTTTACTAGTAATACAGATACTGTGGTTAAATAAGAACTTTTCTCTGAAGTACAGAACCAATTTTAAAAACCAGATTGGCTCGCGTGTGGGCTTGATGGCGATGTGAACTAAGGTGCACTGCACCTTGATAGAGCGACCCCTGCTAACTCTTAGGCTGAAATGGTTAACCGGTCATTAACCTTTTACCCAATGAATCGGCAACATACGTCCGCGTAAAATGCAAATTCAGCAGCTGAAAAAATACTATTTTTAAAAAAATTTTAACAAAACCATATCATGTGACCCATCTTTGTAACGAGCTTGTGGGGCTCTTTCCAATGAGGGGGGTCATGTGATATGGTTTTGTTGAAATTTTTTTTAAAATTTAAAAAAAATGATATTTAAAATAATAAATTTTGATATTGTCTGTGTTGGATGAAGGGTCAACCGGTCATGAACATGACTCCCCGTTGGAACCCCGGGAAGTGAAGCAGTGCCTGTTCACTGTGGTAAACAGGCTCTGTTTTCAGGGCTTATATTTCGTCTAAATTTGTGAGAATCCATTTGGATTCTCGTGAAAATGGTTGCGAGAATCCATCCCTACTATGAGTGTCCCAGGATCCCATGACGCCACCATGGTTCAACCACTGTTGTATACTGATAACACATGTTAACCTTTTTCCCAACACACCTTTTTAATTTTTAAAATTAAGTTTGATAATTTTTAAACAATAAATAATAAATAAATGATAAAATAATTAAATGAACAATATTTACCAATAAAATCTTACAAATATGGCAGTCGTTGGAACCGGCTCAGTGAGCCGGTTCCAATGACAGCCATATTTGTGCAATTTTAAGGACAAAGTGTCAGGATATTTCAGGTCATGTTAGCCTTCTACTGGTTAATCCGCTGTGTTAAATAAAGGGTTAAATTAACTCAATTCTTTTCACGCGAATCCTAGCAGAGGTGCTGTGAGAATCTACATGGATTCTCGTCGGTTTTATTGTGTGAATCGATTCTCGGATTCTCGTCGAAATATAAGCCCTGGTTTTACTGGTAAAATAGGACCCAGTCACCAATGCTTGGGAGGTGCAAACCCTCTCTAAAACTGGCAACATGGCTTATTAATGCTCACCTCTGGTCTTGAGTTGATACTCATGTTGTGGTCATGATTAGCCATTGTGCGAAAAATATATGACCTTAAACACCAATAAATAAATAAATCATGAACATGACGGGTTCAAGCCAGAAAATAAGCAGACTGACATCTGCAAAATGAGGTCCCCAGAGGGTGAATTTAGTGATGCTACCCTGCTATAGCAGGGTAGCATCACTAAATTTACCCTCTGTGAACCTCAATCTGAATCAGAGTCTCAAGAATAAATAGAAAGAGGTACCGAGAGGATAAATTGGCCCGCACTGCTTATTTTTAGGCCTGGACAGGTTATGATTTCCATAACCGATTAACCATCAACACATATAACATATACCAACTCAATTGGAGTAAAAATGATCGTGAAGAAGCAAGCGGAAAATCATCAACACTGCTACAAGATATGCTATTTGAACTAATGCACACATTCTGTTTCTTTGTCGGGGTGATGTTTTTGCAGCTTGATCGATGTTAACAGCCTCAAAACAGAAAAAATAATTATGGGGGAGGGGGGATTTATAATCACTTCAACTAAGGATAAGTTGATGAGAGATTTATTCCAAGTTATCAGATGAGAATGTTACTTTGTCAGTACTTCTCCAGGTTATGTCTCACCAAGTCGTTTCACCACCTGTTAATTCAGCAACTGGTGATTTGCACCTGTTGGTCACATTGGCACCTGGTCAGTTTACTAGTTTAGTAGTAATACAGATACTGTGGTCAAATCAGAACATCAATCCAGCTACTTTTGATGACACACAGATACATTGTTTTCTGTGAATGTGAGGGTGTTGGGGTGGGAGTGGGGTGTGGTTTTCATATCCAAAATTTTAATTGGGACTCATGTCTTCTAGTGATGGTGGTGGGGTGTTGGCTAATAGGGTTACATGTATAAGACCATTTGCAGTCCTAAGGCAGTAGTTTATTTGGAGGTTTTCTGCATTCTCCACACTGCCCATCACAGTCTAGGGAGCGCTGTGACTCAGTAGGTAGAGGTGTAGGCTGCAAGCCGAGAGGTCCTCGGTTCGAATCCCACCTGCGGCAACTGCGTTGTGTCCTTGGGCAAGACACTCCATCTCCATTGCCTGCGTGGGAACCCGATGACGCCGTGTACTAAGGCGTACTGCACGTCGATGGTGCGCATGTCTTCAACCAATCTAACCCTGCCTGTGCTGCAGTGTGGAGTTACGATGTTGGGGAGCTGGCAGCTGCTCGTCGTTGCTCGGTGGTTCTCTCCGGGTACTCCAGCTTCCTCCACCCGTAAATCTGTCGCGGTCATGATTAGCCCTTGTGCATAAATATGTGACCTTGAACTCCAATAAAATAAATAAATAAATCACAGTCAAAGAAAGCAAGAGGCACCACAGCATTTTCAGACAGAACATATCATTCAGAATATGTCTGATCCCTGTGCCTGTAGGCGTTCTGTAGGTACGTTATGTCTATAGATGTTTTTGTACAGGGGAATCCTCTTAATTGAATATCCATTTTGCCAGTGAAAATTATTCAATTAACAGGAGTATACAATTAACAGGGATTTGGTTAGTTTCCTGTGTTCTGGAGGTAAACTGAGCATTTATTCTATTATATCTTATTTGACAGAGCTCATAGAGCTCTATCAAACAAGATATAATGGAATAAATGCCCGTATTGGATGTAGTGAGGCCAAAAAGGTTGATAAATAAGGGGAATTTGGTGCGTGTCACAGTAATTTTTTCGACATATTACAAAATTTTATATACCATTAATAGGAGTTTACTCTACAACCCATATATAATTAACAGATCAAATTTGTACTGAAGGTATGGTAAATGATTTCGTGTTTGAAAATTATATTCAGTTAACAGGGATATTCAATTAAGAGATATCCAATTAAGTAGGCTCCACTGTAGTAGAATTTCAACTGCAAGTTGAGGGCCTTGAAAGGAGTCTAGGGACAAAGTCCTCAGTCTACCTTCAGATCATTTGAATTGGGGACCACACAAGATTTTAAAAGTAAGCATTACCATTTTGGTGGCCTAACTGATACGTGGGAAGTATAGTATAGTATGGCCCATTGATTAGAGTATTGGACTTCTGACCCAGGGGTGAAAGGTTCAAAACTGATCTGCATCACTTGAGTTGTGCTCTTGAGCGTGGCACTTCTTCCTAATTGCGGAAGTGGGAGGGCATGGTGGCAAATTGTGCTTAGGCAAATGGCACATCGACGGTACACATGCCTTCAACCACTGCTAACCCAGGTTAGTATGCTGAAGAGTTGGGTAGTTACTCTCCATTGCTCAGTTGTTCTCTTTGGGTACTCCGGCTTCCTCCACCTGTGACATTATCCGACATCATATGACCCTGCCTGTTGAAAGTGTTGTATAGCCCAAATAAACAAACTCATAGACATGATTACTGATAATCTTCTGTCTGGATGTGAACACAACAGAGCCTACCAGGCTGAGACATCATTTTCAAAGCAAAGTGGTTTGGGCATTTTTGGATCTCATGCAACGCCCTAGTTCCATGTAGCAATGTTTGTGTCATTTTCCTTCAGTATTCTACCCTCTCATAGGTAGGCATAAATAAGCTATTAATTGAAAATAGAATATGTTTTAATTTTTGGAATTCACACAAAAAATACTTGAGGTGTCTCAAGCTGAGTTTGAATAGTACTGGTTGGTTTTGGGTTAGTTACTCGGTAAAAATGAAAAATTTTTATGACCAGAAAGTGTGACTAACCCTGTGCATTGCACAGGGTTAGTCACACTTTCTGGTTATACAAAAATGGTAACTGGCATATCACACACTACATGAAAATATACACTAACCGAGGCTGTAAAAATGCACAGGTTTAGTTGGTTACATGTTACATAAGGTGCTGGATTCAAGGAACTAATGGAAATACTTATACTGGACTGTGGAAATTCTTTTGAAGTGAATTCCAAAAATGAAAACATATTCTATTTTCAATTAATAGCTTGTTCATAGTCTTCTAAATACTTACCTCTCCAATGGAGGTCGCAGACCCTAGTCTCTGTAAGACCACTTACCACCTCAGGTCTACCTGGGCTGAGGGCCAAGATAGGCCAATGGTGGTAAGTAAGTTAACAGGGAGAGGGAGAGGCTGTTATCTTACAGGTTGATTAACCCATAAGGGCCTGGACAATTGTCCTGAATTCACACCTGACCACAGCATGTGTGTGTCCAGTGGCTTAACAGTGATTTCTAGTCAAGTATTGACTGTCTTAATTAGAGCTGGGAGCTTAACCGCAACCACAGGTTGGGATTGGTAGTGAGGGACTACCGAAAATTGCAACTGTGCTTCAATAAACACAACTGCAAATTCAGTTTTAAAATTCCAGCCGATTTTAAGTTACTGCATGAAGTATTAAATTACCAAAATGATCACATAATTCACTTCATAATAAATGCAATATCTACGAATCTGCTGGTCACTGTCAATAGGTTCTGTATACATTTGAATGCAATTAAAAGACTAAACTGTGGTACTCTACACTTGCACCAATAACATTTTCAAGAAACTAAACCATGATTTGAGACTTACAGTATCAATACACGAAACTCAACACGATATTAGTGCTCGGATGACTACGAAATTCCAAAGTCAGTTAGTCGAGCTCCCAAAGTCAAGTCGACATCGACTAATCGTCAGGCTTACGCGACTTCTTGGGCCACCCAGTACGCAATTGTTTTGTCAAATTATGTCAATACTGTCGCTGTGAAGCCTGTCCTAAAACATGTTTTCACATTTAATTGATGTTAATTCGCAGTAAATAATTGATGTTAATTCACAGTAAATTCTCATCTTTCTGAGTATTTGACAATGTTTTATCTTCTTCTAAATTGTGATGTCCTAGAACGGACTCAAATGCACATGTGACTGTGGTAAGTTAGTATTTATTTACTGACGACAAACAAAATATAATGGCGTCATTGGCGTGTTCGATCAGTGTTTGACAGTAAATTGAAGAAATCAGAATATCTTGCCCCTAGGTGCCGAATGCAGTTAAAGGGGTACGTGACAAATCGGCCCAGAACAAGTAGTTGCATTTTCCGACCGAAATATAATTTTGGATGCTTTATATCCCACAGGGCATACAGCTTAGAAAACTATACAGGTTCAGAACACCACTTTGACTTTCAACATTACAATTTACAATACGTCCCAATACCGCTTCGAACAGCATTGGTTCCATGATAAATGAAGCACTTTACGAAAACCTTTGGTCTTTGGAGCCAGGTCGGGGGTGGGGCACACAGACGGCCAGGCCTAAGTTTGCCAGCGTGTACTGTCAACAAAACTTTTATTTTTAATCCGAACAGATGCGATTACCTCGCGCTCGTCGTCGTTGAAGTAATTTCCGATTCAGATATCCACAATTGCACAACCAATCGCTGGGGAAAAATAGGGAGGGGTTAAGTAATTTTTGGAATAAGCAGTTGGATTCTCTATCATTCTCACATCATAATATAATTCTTGGTGGGGCTTATAGCATCGGAATTTATATTGCTTGGGATTGGGGTGGGGGGGGTGGGGGGGGGTTGTGGGGTGGGGGCATAAGTAATTTTTTGAATAAGTAGTTGGATTCTCGGATTGTAATATAATAATTCTCAATGCTATAAATCCCGTGGGGCACATAGCTTTGAAAATTATATTGCTTGAGAGAGATGGGGGTGGGCGTGGGTCTAAGTAATTTTTTGAACAAGTACTTGGGTTCACAGGTTGCAATATAATTCTTGGTGTTATAAATCCTGTGGGGCATATAGCACCAGAAACTATATTGCTTGGGATGGGGGTGGGGAATGGGGATTACATGATTTTATTGGTGCTAGCCTATAAGTAGTAACAGTTCACAATGTGACAAAGCTCTCGAACACCAATGGGGATAATTGGGATGTTATGCTTCCGTAATCTGATTTTACTAATGAGACTTTTCATATTTATTGTGACTTGCAATCAATGCAGTGACTTAAAATTTACTGACCTAATAACGATACTTTATTTGTACAGGTTTCTTACCCATCTTCTATTCAAATAAACTTATCTTTTTATGAAATAAATGAAAATAAAATGTCAAATTCAAATGTGGACCATGGTTCTCTGGCACTTTGCAATGGTAGAGGCTTACTTTGTGTCTATGACACTAGTACTGTCTGATGATTGATCACTGACAACGAGTCAGCTAAGTCAGGTGTTCGTGTTTGAATATTTGGAACTTTGAAAGTTGGTCACTCTGATGGTGTGCAAAACTCGCATGTACAGTCAACTTCCAAGTCATCAGTAATCTCACTTTGAACACTTTCTGGGAATTGTGAACTATAAGAAGTAGACTTTGTGTTCTCTCTTAAAAAATGAGTTTGTTCACGGTACTAGGATCTAGACTTGCCCAGCCACAGAAAATATTCGCTCTGAAGGTACCGAAGGACCGGGAACACAAAGGTACTTTCTTGCCAAAACAGCCAAGTGAGGGTAATGTTTCTCATTCAACTTCCATCATTCCCTTGGATTAGATGTGTTTTTAGCCAACTCTTTCTTGTAACTATCCAATTCATCTTCGGTCGATGTATTGGCGCACTTTTCTGCCTCATAGAAGTCTCCGAGAATGAACTGCATAGTTTTGTCTGCCTGAGCAACTTTTGCACGTTTGCATTTAGGAATGTAATCTGAGTCCAGATTCCCTGAAGTTGTGACAGCGATGTCTGAGGTTGAAGTCGATGCTTGCGTTTCTGAAGATACATTCACTGAGGATTCTGCCATGTCTTTATTTTTTATCGTCATCACGGCCGCTTGCCTCCACATGGCTTGCAATAGTAGTCCGAGGTTCATTTGATCCAGGTGTTTTAACTTCTTCCATTTTGTCCAATAGATCTGCCCAAGCCGAGTCCTGTTTCTCTTGATACAGAAATTTTATGTTCTTATATCTAATGTCTAACTGACTTGCTTTCACCAGAATCGGATTGAAATCATCAGTAGCGTCACCTTCGCACGCAGAATAACGTTTTTTCAAATCCTGTGCCACCACTGTTTTAAAATCTTTGACAAGCTCGGAGTCTCCGTCTTTTAAATTGAGATGATTTTCAAGTAGTCCCTTCACTATCGGATAAGTCATGTTGAGTGTGGGATAATTTTCCCTGCAGGAAAGTGTAGTTGCCACTTCAAGTGGGGCCAGTAATGGGGTTATTTCTTCCATAACAAGCCATACATTGTCAGCTGGCCTGGAAATAAGTGGTCGGTCACGGACAGTGTCCGGCACGAAACATCGATGTGACCAGCGCTAACTGTATCCAACCGGTCATGAATGACCGGTGTATTTTTCACCAAAGTATATTAATTTTTCAGTAATTTTCACATGAGACCTGGTGTTCTGAATCATTAACTATGGCTGTTGATGGTGACTAATTTCCACATTCGAATATATTCTCTAAAATAAATACAAATACAAAATCGTAAAACACAAGACAGATTTATAAATGAGAGACGCTCCTTTTGCAATCGAAACTGAAACTCATTTGTACTCTATTTTTTCTGTGTATATTCTTCGAAAATCGAACCAGATGATCCCCTTCTCTTTCCTTTCCTTTGTGTAATATACTTTCTTTGAAGACTGTGAGCAGAATTTGTCATAATTTCCGGAAAGCTTTACAGTAATTCAGTAATACTTCCAGAAAAATATAACCATTTTTATTCCCCCGAAAAAAATTCGGGGGAATCTAGCCGTGACGTCGTCCGTCTGTCCGTCCGGGCATAGACAGAATTCGTGTCCGCTCCATAACTTCTTACAGCCTTCAAGGATATTAATGATACTTGGTATTGTTATTGCCCACAACCAGAGGGTGTGTCGCGAATAAGGTTGGAATGGCTATCAAGGCTTTTTTCGGGGGAATCAGCCACCCTTTGGTGGCCATCCTCTAGTTAACTCAGGTGACAGATGTGCAAGTGCCGATTTTATTTAGTGTCCAAAGCAATTTATGTTATTGAGACAGCCGATTTACAGTTCATCCAAAAACGACGTAGACGAACGATCACAGCATGCAAATGCCGAATGCAAAGTCACTCGGTCTATGGGTGGAGGGGTGGGGGAGGGGTCTGGGGGATTCTCCCCCAGGTAAATTTTGAAATTTATCGGGGTCTCTGAGCTCATTCTGTTGGGTTCGGGGTGAAATTCCTTGTGTTTTTTCAAACAGTAATGTTGTAGCGAGTTGCCATGGCACACAATAGTGACAATACTGGACTTGAGAGTGGAATGCAATGTCGCAAAAATAAACAAAGTCTGCAAACCATGCAGGGGAATCCAAATTTTCAAACACCCAAGTGCCAGTCTGTCTGTCAAACTCCATAAATCGATCCTAAGATCATCCCATGTGTGAATAATAAATTAATAATCCATGTCAAGTGAACGAAATCATCGAGAACAATTGTGTATCACTTTGGGAATATACATGTAAATCCGAATAAACTAAAACATCCCACACATGTTTCGAAGGAAACACCAAAGATAAGCACGTGCCATGCGGCTCACGTGCCTGTGTCACATATGATATCACATGATTTGAAGATGATTTCGTTCGGTTACTGTGGCGGCGGCGCTAGTCGGAACCAGTACACAGTTTTTCTGAAGCATTACCAAAATATTGCATTGCAAAGTTGGAAATTTTTTTTCCGTGTACACGTTTACCAGAACTGTAAACGTTTAATGCCCACAAACGAAACGTTCACGTTTACACGTGTAAACGTGGAAGCCTTAGAATTTTCGCCCCACCCAAAATTTATATTTTCCAAACCAAGAGGCAGATTTGAACCAAATTTAATATGAGGGCATATTGGGTCATAAGTACTTAATTTATGCCCAAATTCTTTTTCCTGTCGCCCCATGGGAACCGCAGGAGCTGAAAATAGAAAAAAATTAAAATGCCCATATCTCCAAAACTACATGGCACTGAGAATTCTTATTTGGTGTGAAGCTTCCTTAGGACCAACAGAATGGAATGGTTAAAAAAATTGCTATTGGTTTTATCATGGGGTACTTTTTTGGGACTTTTGAAAAAGTGCTGAGTCGGCATTTTTTAACACTGTGGGTAATGGGAAAAACATTTAAGACTACTTTTCTCCCAAACCACTGCTCCAAAAGCTTTCACATTTCACATATAACATCTTTGGAAGATTGTTTCACATGTTTATTGAAATCAATTTTCTGGGTCCATATTTGGGCTCTCTACGAAGGATGTTGAAAACTTTTTTAACTACGCTTTTCAATTCAATTAGGACATTCAGAAACCATGAATGACCCAGTTTCTAATGTGAACTTGAAATTTATTTTTAATACTTTAAATATTTTTTTTAAATAATATACCTTCTATTACAGAGAAGAACACTCTCACAATGGGTGTTGCTAAATTTCAAATCCACTGCATTGAGGCAAATACAAAATCAACTGCATGGTAGGGCTGGGTGGTTTATCGGTTTTTCGGTTAAGTTCGTTTTTTTTTTAAACCGAAACCGAACCGCTGCCTTAACAAAAAAACGCAACTTTCGGTTTCAACAAATTTCCCAGAATTGGTTATGTTTATGACCACTCAATCACTTGCTTTCTGCATACCAAAGGCTTAAATGTCGGGCAAAGGTAAATGCTGTGCCATTTATGCTTACTTCGAGAGGACTGACAACAAATCCCCCCTCCCCCACAAATAGTGGTAGCAAATTTCTTGTATCTTAAACAATATCCACAGAGCCACCAGCAGATGGAATATGAAAAATTAAAAAGTCTTACGTAAAAATCCACACATGCAATTCAAGAATTGTTAAGTAAATTTAATGAACCGGGCATATTCGACCAAAGAGGTATTGCAAGTTACCTGACAATATATGGTGTAAAAGTATTATAAATTACCTTTGACCCAAAATCATCTGCGTACGGCACGTAAATTAGATTGGAGGTAAACATAAAATTTATTGAGTTTTAAAACCTCAAAGTTCACATGGGAAAAATGACGAGTAAATTATGTTAATTAACCGACTACTGGCACATTCTCTGAAGTCACATGCTCTAGATAACGCTGTGCATTGGCAGTTATGTTTTTTGTCAACACTAAAATGGTTAAATTAAAATAGAACACATCCTATTAAATGAATGGCAGGTAACTATTGAAAGTTTTTTTAAAACTTATTGGGAATTGTTTGTATACTATTTGAACTTCAAGGAATCGTGCAGTACTGCAGGTCTGTCAGGTATACACGCTGCATTCCCAATACGAAGATGTTATAATCAACACGTGTCATGACCATGTGTATTTTGTAAACACAACAAATCCCAAGATGCAATATTGCAAACTTTCTTTCAAATCCCATTATGCAGCTGTCTCCTTTCAAAAACATCAATCGCCTGTCTTGAATAAGATGAAATCAACGCAGGGATAAGCCAAGAGGGCAAAGTAAAGTTGGTAATATCTTCGCCTTGACACCGCCCATTTCGCCCAATTTCTATGTTTGGGCAGAATCAAAGTAAAAAACGAACCTCTACAGTCGAAATTAGGAGAGATATTGTGAAAGCATTGGAGTGAGTTACCAATAAAAGTGATTCGTATATCACGACTTACTTCAACAATAGTTATCAAAATCAGAAGAAATATGATTTGTGTTCCTCTTATTCCACTGTCATTTGAAGCAGGAACCATCAAGAAACACGGGGCACGTCTATTTTCAAGCGATGTGATAATTACCGAAATAAGCACAACAATTGCACATTATCCTCCAAAACCAGGGTGAGAGCTTAGCGACTCCATAAAAAATAAGGAAATGTTGATTTTTGCTAAAATGTAGCTTTTCTTGTGAATTTCTGTATCTTGTCTTGACACGGTCCCAAATCTCACTGACAGAACAAGGCAGCTCCCACCAGTGGTGGAGCCATGGTTTGAAATCCTGTGGGCCATGCTGGTGAAGATTTTTTTTTTTTTTTTTGGGGGGGGGGGGGGGGGAATATCAGGACTGAGGGTACTGTACTTGTACTGAGGGCAGGAAATCAAAAAGAATCTTTTCAAATTTGGGGATGGGAGAAGCAAGTGGGATTTTGAGTGTTGGGGGGGGGGGGGGGGGGGAGGTGAGTCTGGTCTCCCTAGATACCTCATGGCTCCACCACTGTTGCCCACTACAGTAGCCCAACACAATATGTCCATTAGCTGAGAAGAGTGGTGAACACTGATTAACCCGAATGACTCAACATGCTACATGAGCCTCATGACTTGGATGACAAATACAGACAGATTTTATGTGTGCATTACCCTCTAAAATGTGGATTTCTACAATATATTTTGAAAAACCGAAAACCGAACCAAAAACCAAGTTTTTGTACAAAACCGAAACCGAACCGTAATGCAAATTTCAAAACCGCCCAGCCCTACTGCTTGTTCAGGATGTCCACGCTGGGGTGGCTGTTCATCACATTCCTGGTCGTCTGAACGTCCTAGCCGACTCCCTGTCCCGTCGGGGCAGGGTCATTTCCACCAGGTGGATGCTCCACATGGCGGGTTCCATCGATCTCTTGCAACTCGTTGGAACCATCAGGTGGACACTTTCGTGTCTCCGTGTCCAGATGCTCTGGCTTTCGCCGTGGATGCTCTTGTCCTCCTTTGGGATGGTCTTGTCGGCTACGCCTTCCTACCGGTTCTGATTCCGCCTCAGGTTCTCGCCCAGATATGAACCTGCAGTCGTCGAATCCTTTCGATCACACCCATCGCCTCGGTGGGTGTGGATCAATCTGCTCCACTCTCTGTTAGCAGCGGTTCCAGCATGTCTCCCTCTACCTCGCGACTTTCTTTGCCAAAGTCGCCCGAGGAGGTTTCACGTTGCCCCGACTTCATTGTGCCTTTGCACGTCTTTTATTGGGTCCTGTCTCCTCCGTAGTGGTTTTTTGAGACACGCAGTGGAGTTGCTTTTCTTCAAGGAGGCACTTACTCCACTGGTTTAGCCTCTATAGCTAAGTGGAAGGTTCTTCTGTCGATGGTGTGCGATCACTCTGTTGCTTCTGTCACTCCTTCGATCACACCGCTTGCGGAGTTTCTGGTATATGTTTGTTTCTGGGGGTCTCCAGCAATGGGTACATGTCCATGCTTCGGAGACATTTCTTCATATGTGATACCGCATTGTTTCAACACTCATCCTTGCCTCTCCAAGCTTGTTCAGCTCTTTTCCTTGAAAAGGCCTAGGACTTTGCAGTTTACTCCAAGATGCTCACTTTCTTGGGCGCTACTCTGCTTGGGGTGGGGGGCGTTCGCGCCTTTATCCTGGATGAATATGCATTTTCTCACATGCCAGATCCCTCCTGCATCCATTTCTTGATGGATTTGTCTTGCTATTCGTGCAGCTTCTGCTCGTCTAGCTACTGGTGATTGTATTACCAATTGTTTTTTCTGCCACGAGGTGCGTGCATTGTCTTCCTCTTTTAATAACTCTCTCATGTTGTCGGGTGACGGATGTTATACTGGCAGCCTTCTGGAGAAATGCTACATTCTCCTTTTATCTGCAACAGTTGCAGGAGCTGACAGAGAACCTTGGGGCCCTCTTTCTTCGGCTCAGGCTGTTGTCTATCGCAGCCTTTCAGCTTTTTTCAGGGTCAGTTTCAGCTTTGTGGTATTACTGACCTTTCTGTCTGTGCGTCGCACTTCACCATACGCCTCATCTTTCATTGTCTTTTCTAATGTTTGTGATGTTATGGTTTGATAGGCTTAGAGATCTCTTCCTCTGTCCACGGTCCCAGTGAGTTATGTGTGGGTTGGTTATGTGATTCCCTCCAGCCTTTTGTCTATTCAGCCTGTAGTAAACAATTGAGGTAGGTTGATAAGAAGTATAAATTTTATAGTAAATTTCCTTTCTTATTATACCAGACGAAATTGGTTACATGGAGGCCCTCCCGTCTTCTTATTCGGGTAAGAATCCTTCCTCCCCGCTGATCACATAACTCCTGTGTTGTTCAGAATCAAAAGAATGACGAATTGACGCATTGCGCACTGTTTTACGTTAGTCGTGGATTTGTACTATGGAAGAGCGTCCCATACTGGGTGTGCGCCGATCGCACTCGACCCAGTTTTGGCTTATTTTTTCGTGGTGTTTTTACACCACTTTTCTTTCCCAAATCTTGGGAAAGATTAAAATAGAGAGTATTTTATCCGAATTAGGTTCTTCCACTGTAGTGCAAGCCTGTAGTAAACAATTTCGGAAGGTAAAATAAGAAAGAAAATTAACTATAAAATTTATACTTTCATTTTTTTTACTTTGAAAATTTGGTGTCCAAATCATAAATTTTGTACATAGGTTTGTCTCTAGAATATATGCAGGTCAAGTTTGTATTTGGGTTTGGTCAGACCAATTTTGGCTGAGAAATGGCCCGATTTCTATTTTTTGACTTTGAAAATTGGATGTCTGTCTTATAACTTTAGTTAAAGTCATTGAATCAACATCAAATTTTGTACATGGATTTGTCTCATGAATGCACAGGTCAGGTTTGAATTTAGGTGCAGTTTGACCAATTTTGGCTGAGTTTTGGCCTGTTTTCCAGTATTTCAACTTTGAAAATTTGTTGTTTTAGTCTTCAACCCCTTACCCAACGAATTGGCTGTATCCGCCCACATAATATGCAAATTCAGCAGTTGAAAAAATATTATTTTTCAAAATATTTCAACAAAACCATATCATGTAACCCCTCGTAGGAACGAGCTCGTTGAGCTCGTTCCAACGAGGGAGTCACATCATATGAATTTGTTGAAACGTTTTGAAAAATTTCAAAAAATGTAATTTAAAATAATAAAGTTTTTTTGATATTGTCTGCGTTGGGTAAAGGGTTAATGTGTCTGATGTAAGAACTTGTTGTTGGGGGACATAGCCCATGCCTGGAGGTGCACTTGTTTTCTGCTGAAATTGTACAGTACGTGGAGAGTGTATTATCACACCCGCAGAGTAGAGATTCCACCCAAGCAATAATTACAAATTTGATGCAAAGCCTAACCTGCACAAGCAAGGTTTCAGCCAGTGGACCTCTGGGTTAAACCCGGAGGTCCATTGGCTGAAACATTGCTTGTGTTTTTTATCGATATGCACAAAATTTGAAAGTTATAGCTTGGGTGATAACTCCACTCCGTGGGTGATTTAGTTACAATCCACTCTCCACGAACTGTACTTGGCTTCACGAGAGTCCTTGTAAGTATGTTTACATAATTGCAACTGTACATGTACCTTTGTTTTTAAAATAGGATGTTGAAATGTTTACCTTTATGAAAATCCTGGTCCACCCAGCTTATATTAACATTTCTCTATCTACTTTGAAGACAAATATGGCATTTGTCTCTACATGTGTATCCTATTAAAAAACAGGATGTCAAAATTCATTGGGATGGGTCATGTATTTTTGAACAAATCAGTGGTCCTCTCCCGGTACTTCCTACACCTATATATAACTGTGGACACAATATGACCATGGTTGTTGAAAGTGATCTTAACCCTCAATAAACAAACAAACAAACAAACAAAGCAATTGAAACATGTTGAAGATAGCAATAAGAAAATTTCTGTTACTGTTTTCCTTTCTTGATGATAAACTATTAACCCTTTACCCAATGAATTGCCCGCATCCGCCCGCGTAATATGCAAATTCAGCAGCTGAAAAAATATTATTTTTCGAAAAAATTTCGACAAAACCATATCATGTGACCCCTCTTTGGAACGAGCTCGTCGAGCTCATTCCAAAGGGGGGTCACATGATATGGTTTTGTTGAAATTTTTTGAAAAAATTTAAAAAATGATATTTAAAATAGTGAATTTTGAAATCGTCTGCGTTGGGTAAAGGGTTAATTGAAAAAAGAATACATTTTCATTTTTGGAATTCACTTTATAAAATTACTGCAATGCAGTATAAGTATTTCCATTAGTTCCCTGAATCCTGCACCATGTGCAACATGTAGCCAACTAACCCTGTGCAGCTCAATTAAGTCAGTGTATATTTTCATATAGTGTGTGATATGGCAGTTACCAATTTTTTTATAACTAGAAAGCTGTGGCGGTGGAAGCTCGATAAAAGTGGAGGGGCACAAATTTACAGTGCTACCATGGTTCGACCCAATGTGAGAATGGTTACAATCATATATTGGTAAATGTACCACGACTAGCTATTGTATCTCGTTTTGATGAATATGCCACTGTCTTGTCACTATCCTGTCCATTTCGTCTAATTCAACCATCTTCCAATCCGAAGGCTAGCCTTCGGATTGGAATATGATCGAAGTAGAAGAAACAGATCGAAGCGACTGGAAGTGGGATTCTTTGGCTAAATATTGTTTGGATTCGCAAAGAATGGTACATTGGCATGTGCCCATTTTAACTCATTGTGTAACTGCAAAACATATCTGTGGAAAAAAGTGGAGGGGCAGGTGCCCCCTGGCTCCTTAATTACACTTTTGGGTTTTTAAAAACTTTTCATTATTAACTGAGTTAACTAACCCTGTGCACTGCACAGCCTTCATGTAAATCTCAACTAAAACTAGTCTTTACCCAACGTAATGGCCAAAACCAGCTATTACTATTCTCAAAAAGTTTTCTAACTCAGCGTAAGACTCCTCATTGTTTTTGTTATACCCCTACTTTCGAAAGAAAATGGGGGTATACTGGATTACATGTGTCCGTCCATCCATCTGTGTGTCAGTCCGTCCGAAAATTTTCATAACTTAAGTAAATTATTATTTTTTATAATATTTGTTGGTCATAGGTATCCCCACACTAGTTATTTTTTTTTTTTATTATTTTTTTTTTATTTCTTGTTCACTTAGAAATTGTGTCCGTCCGAGCCAAATTTTGTCTGTTCAGCCTGTATCTCGGGTATCGAATGTTCT
This sequence comes from Pictodentalium vernedei, assembly GCA_031216915.1. NCBI lineage: Eukaryota > Metazoa > Mollusca > Scaphopoda > Dentaliida > Dentaliidae > Pictodentalium > Pictodentalium vernedei. Next base: position 57,277,283 of record CM062294.1, on the reverse strand, counting down.
ATTGCAATGAAATTTGCCATGAACACTGCTTATGGTATAGGCTTTAAATAAAGGATTCAATGATATTTCTCACATTCTCCTTTTTAGAGTTATCCCCCTTTTTTGACTTAGAAATTGTAGGAAATAGACATTATTTGTCTGTTCAGCCTGTATCTCAGGTATGGGTTATCAGATTTTGGTGAAATATGGCATGCAGTTTGCCTATGACAAAGGCTTCTGCCTCATTGCATAAAACTTCCAAACACCAAACAATTTACCATACCTTTTGACTTAAAAATTGTTGAAAACTTTCGAAGAAAATGGGGGGGGGGGGGGGGGGCACATACTGGATTGGGGTTATCGGATTTCAGTGAAATATGGCATGCAGTTTGCCTATGACAAAGGCTTCTGCCTTACTGCATAAAACTTCCAAACACCAAACAATTTACCATACCTTTTGACTTAGAAATTGTTGGAAATTGTTGAAAACTTTCGACGAAAATGGAAGGGGGGGTATACTGGATTGCATCTGTCCATCTGTGCATCCGTCCGTGTGTCCGTACGAGAATATTCATAAATGATATTTGTTGGTCATAGGTATGCCCACACTAGGCGGTACACCACGTGGGGGTATGCACCGGATGAAAGTCCAGCTCTTGTTTTGAAGTGAATTCCAAAGATGAAAACACCTTCTGTTTTCAATTAACATATGCAGCTTGTTACAGGACATCATCTATTGAAAGCTCTATGGGAGAGCGTAAAAAAATGCTGTCAGGTGTTAGAATTAACAACAGATAAAAAATGAAACCCAAATTTTCTTTGCTTTTTGTCAACCACTTACTTTCAACAGAAATTGTACTTTTTGAAATAGGATGTTAAAATATTCACCCTCATCAAATCCTGGTCCACCCACCCCTACACCCATGTGCAACAGGCTAAATGGATACAAATGTTAACACTCCCCTATCTACTTTGAAGACAATTATCCTGGTGTATGTGTTTACACATACATGTACATCCTATTAAAAACAGGTTGTTAAAATTTCTTGGTGTTGATCATGTATTTTAAACAAATTTTGCGTATATTTATATCCCACCTAGGCTTCCTTTCAGGATATCAGTTGGAATACTAGGTACATGAAGAACAGTTCCCCGTGGGAACACTGGGGGGAGGGGGGGATGAAGCTGTGCTTGTTACTATGGTAAACAAGTCTCTGTTTACCTGTAAAATTATGAGGCCCCTGTAACCAATGCCAGGTGGCCGGGGCGGAGGTCCTCTAAAATGGGCAACATGGGTTTAAACGATTGGCTGGACTTGACTTTATACCCATTTTGCAGTCATGATCAGCCATTGTGCAGAAATATGTGATCTTAAACACCAATAAATAAATATTAATTCCAATAGGGGTCACTTCTATTCATGTAAGGAAAAGGGTTATAAGTTCTTGAAGTTTAAAACTGAAATTCCAAGGCCTTAACTCCTTGTTTGCAGCTGGTGGTAATTCCTGCCCAGGACAAGATTTTCTTTCACCAAAATAAGTATACTTTGAGCTCATTTAACTGGTAGAGTGGGGCGCGGTGACGTTGTGGTAACCGGTTCTGGTCAGATCACCGAAGTTAAGCAACGTCGAGCGTGGTTAGTAGTTGGATGGGTTACCATTTCAGCAACTGATTCGTGCTCCCGTGTTGTGTCCTTGGGCAAGGCACTTAACCCTGATTGCCTACATGGGGGCTCAATGGCGCTGTGTACTAAGTCGTACTGCACGTCGATGGTGCACATGTCTTCAACCAATCTAACCCTGCCTGTGCTGCAGTGCAGTATTACGATCTTGGAGAGCTTACAGCTGCTCGTCGTTGCTCGGTGGTTCTCTCCGGGTACTCAGGCTTCCTCCACCTGTAAAACTGTCACCGACATGATATGACCCTGGCTGTTAATGTGTTGTTAAACCCCAATAAAAAAAACCTGGTAGAGTGCTAAGTTATTTTTGGCTCTTAAAATTTCTTTGTGAGTCTTTGTACTCTCCCATAAATTGTAGCAAGGTGAATACTAACAGATAAAATAATATCACTTTAAAGATAATATGAAGCACATCTGCAGAATATGAAGAACTGCACTTAAGAACAAAGCCCAAATATGGGCTTCCAGCGCTCTACCAGTTAAACAAATTTTACCGCTGAAAATACCATGGAATTTTCTTCATTGATTCCTTGAGTTAAATTTAGATGAATTTTTCAGGAGGGTGGCGTGGCGGCATTGCGGTAACCGGTTCTTGTCAGATTACACCGAAGTTAAGCAATGTCAAGCACAGTTAGTCCTTTGATGGGTGACCGTCTGAGCGATCAATTCAAGCTCCTGCATTGTATCCTTAGGCAAGGCACTTAACCCTGATTGTCCACAAGGGGACACGACGCCGGGTACTAAGGCACACTCCATCCATGCTGATGGTGCGCATGTATTCAACCAGTCTAATCCTGCCTCTGCTGCAGTACGGAGTTACGATGCCGGGGAGCTGGCAGCTGCTCGTCGTTACTTGGTGGTTCTCTCCGAGTACTTCGGCTTCCTCCCACCACAAAACTGTCACTGACACGATATGACCTTGCCTGTTAAAGTGTCGTTAAACCTTAAATAAATAAATAAATAAATTTTTCATTGAATCTAGCAGCCATGACTAGAATTGATGAAAAAAGCTTGAAAATACTCAGTGGGTTAAGAGTAATTAAAAAACAGGGATTTGGAAAAGTTGGGATAGACCTCAAAAGTTAGAGAAACAGAATTTACTGCTACCAGTAAATTCGAGTCTGGTGAAAGCATCAGTGTAGTGGTGTATAGTATTCCTTGTGTTCGTCAGTCCGTCCATCCTGAAATTGTATCATACACTACACTCACACCTTTGACGGCAGCTTTCTGAAATTTTGTACAATACAAAACTACATTCCGTACATTAATATGTTAGAAGTTCAGACAACTCTGTATGTTTAGCTTAACTTGACAAAGTCTAGATTAGCTTTTGCCGTCACGCATGCGGAATTCTTTGAATCTGTTCACATTTTCCTTTACTTATATCTGATTTGAATAAAATTTTGAATGACTGTTTAGTAACATGGAATACGTCACATATAATACAGGTTTTTTTCTCATGCAGAAATTATGCAAATTAGATGAACTTTGATTTATTCAGTACTACTTATACACTGCAAGTGCACATGTCAATACGGCTAGGGCTGGAGGCTGTATTTATGATCCGATCTTCACGAAACTTTTTGGGTACCTTTGTTATCACCTTGGGACGAGAACTAGTGTTTTTGGGTGCTGTCCGAAATTCAGGATGGCTGCCGGCGGCCATTTTGTACCAAAATTAGTGCAATCAGTTTTTTGTACAGAACTTCTGTATGAAAGATCTGATTTGAATAAATTTCTGTATGAATGTTTAGTAACATGGAATACATCACATTTAATACAGGTTTTTTTCTCGAGCAGAAATTTTGCAAATTAGATGAACTTTGATTTATTCAGTGCTACTTATACACAGTAAGTGCATGTGTCAATTCGGCTTGGGCTAGAGGCTGTATTTATGAACCGATCTTGACAAAACTTCTTGGGTACCTTTGTTATCACCTTGGGATGAGAACGGATGTTTCTGGGTGTGGTCCAAAATTCAAGATGGCTGCCAGTGGCCATTTTGTACCGAAATTAGGTCCAATTAGTTTTTTGTACACAACTTCTGTACTGCTCAGGCTAGAGGCCATATTTATGAACCGATCTTGACGAAACTTCTTGGGTACCTTTGTTATCACCATGAGACGAGAACAAGTGTTTTGAGTGCTGTCCAAAATTCAAGATGGCCGCCAGCAGCCTTTTTGTACCAAAATTAGTGCAATCAGTTTTTTGTACAGAACTTCTGTATGAAAGTTCTGATTTGAATAAATTTTTGTAGGAATGTTTAGTAACATGGAATACATCATATATAATACTTTTTTTTTCTCGTGCAGAAATTATGCAAATTAGATGAACTTTGATTTGTTCAGTGCTACTTATGCACAGTAAGTGCAGATGTCAATACCTCTCAGGCTAGAGTCTGTATTTATGAACTGATCTTCACGAAACTTCTTGGGGTACCTTTGTTATCACCTTGTGACAGGAACGAGTGTTTTTGGGTGCCTTTGTTATCACTGTGCTATGAGAACAAATATTTCTGGCTTCAGTCAGACCAACTCTGGGACTCAAAGATTTCTTTTCTAATTTAGCATCTAACTGTCACCCCACTTTTACAATACTTTATCTATATATTTGTTGCAGGCTATGGTTAGCATTTATGAACAGACCGTTCCAATACTTTACATGTATGTTTGTTATCAGGTCATTACCTAGATGTTTGTCATTGCTGTGTCACATACTATACATGTACATGTCTTAAACAAATTGAGCTACAGTGTCATTGACAATTTCATTAGGGTTTCCCATATTTAAAAATGGGCTTTGTCAATTCGAGCTTGCGTGGGGTGGTGGGGGTTGACATTTGCTATCCGCGACCTCTTTTAAACTAGTGAATGGATTTCAATGAAACCTTCAAACATTCTTTTACATACAGTGAAGATGTGTACCTTCTATTTTGTTTTCAGATATTTTCATTTTTACAGTTTCACATATTGAAAAATGGGCTTTGTCAATTCAAGCTTCGGGGTGGAGGTGTGTGTGTGGGGGGGGGGGGGGGGGGGTGGAGGTGTTTGTACTCTCTACAGTAAACACACTTTTACTGTTGTAAAATGTTTCTTGGTGGGATTGGGTTGTATCATTTCGTGAGCAGTGCAGTTTTTCTAGTATTTTATCTAAATTTGGGAAAATCCATTTGGATTCACACATAATTGGTTAACCCTTTACCCAACGCAGACGATTTCAAAATTTATTATTTTAAAAATCATTTTAAAAATTTAAAAAAAAAAATTCAACAAAACCATATCATGCGACCCCTTTTTGGAACGAGCTCAACAAGCTCGTTCCAAAGAAGGGTCACATGATATGGTTTTGTTGAAATTTTTCAAAAAATAATATTTTTTCAGCTGCTGAATTTGCATATTACGCGGGCGGATGTGGGCAATTTGTTGGGTAAAGTGTTAAGAGATTCCTTACTTGCTTTATGTGTCCCAGGATCCCATGAGGTCACCATGATTGAACCCCGGTTGTATGCCCATAACACATGTTAATCCTTTACCCAACACCGCTTTTTAATTTTTAAAAGAAGTGAATATGATAATTTTAAAAAAAATCAACAAAAATATTTACCAATAAAATCTTACAAATCTGGCAGTCATTAGAACTGGCTCTTTGAGCCGTCTCCAATGACAGCCATATTTGTACAATTTTATTGACAACGTTCCAGGATATTTCAGATTGTGTTAGCCTGGTATTGATTAATTTGCTGCCGTTATCTTAGGTAAAGGGTTAAATTGACTAAATTCTTTTCACGCAAATCCTAGCAGAGATGCAGCGAGAATATACATGGATTCTCGCTGGTTTTGTTGTGCAAATCATTGCATGAATCGATTCTCCTCGAAATACATGTATAAGCCCTGAAGCAAAATCTGTACTGAAGATATTGTAAATGGCTTTGTGTGCGGAAGTTAAATTCATTTAACAGGATTATTTAATTAAGTGATAACCACTTAGCAAATAATTAATGAATATGCCTTTAAAAATGGAATAGATCACTCAGTTTGCTGTAAATTATATCACTGAGAATGATGCCATTCAAGGAAAGTTCTGAGTTGAAAGGGTTAAAAAAGCATTAATCTTGTTTATAATTGATTTAATGTTGTTTATAATTGATTTAATGTTGTTTATAATTGATTTAATCTTGTTTATAATTGATTGTGCTCTTGTGTTTTTGTTTGCAGAGGCTTAACTTTGTTGACGTTGCCACAGGATCTCTTGGCCAGGGTCTTAGTGTAGCTGCTGGAATGGCTTACACAGGCAAATACTTTGACAAAACTGAGTATGTATATTCAGCTCATGGTTCAGTACCAATACTTAATATCAGATAAATATAGAATAAATAGGTACTAAGGCCTGTAATCAGATTTAAACAAGTATGATAAGGGTTTTAACCATGAAGCTCAGCCGAGTGATTAACCCTTTACCCAACGTAACGGCCAAAACCGGCCAGCGCTATTCTCAAAAATCGCCAATTAATTTTCATTATTTTTTCATTTTTTGTCTCAAAAACATAGGTTATGATCCCTCGTTGGAACGAGCTCGTCGAGCTCGTTCCAACGAGGGGTCATAACCTGTGTTTTTGAGGCAAAAAATGAAAAAACCCAGTTATTCAAGAATTTTGTTTGCAAGTGTCGTCTGCTTTTCATGTTAGGTAAAGGGTTAAAACCCTTTTCTACGAGTGGTTTAAATCCGATTACCTGCCCAAGTACCTGTTTTATTTGTCTGTGTGAAACAATATTATTTTTGTATGGTTTCTTTTTTTTCTTCTTCTTCTGCTTCTGCTTCTTTTTTTTTTTTTTAGCTCACCTGACTGAAAGTCAGTGTGAGTTTTACCATCACTTGGCATCCGTCGTCCGTTAACTTTCGCGACTCGCGGTCTTCTCCTTCAAAACCACTAGCCCAAACTCAAATAAATTTGACATACAATAGTTTGGGGGTATCCTCTTTCCAGTTTGATAAAATAAACTCGGTGCCCCCCACTGGGGTGGGGGTGATGCCCCAAAAACATCAATTTCTCCTGAAATCTTCTTCTTATGAACCACCAGTCAGAATGCTGTGATATTTGGTATGTAAGATCCTTTGGTACTCAAGATTCAAGTTTGTTCAAAGAAATTTTCTCTGTCAATATTTGGGCTTGCTACGGGAGGATCCCAATTTTGTGCCCTGCCCCAAATTTCTATTTTCCAAACCGAGAGGCCGATTTGAACCAAATTTGCAATGAGGTATTATTGGGTCCTAAGTACTTGATTCATGCCAAAATAATTTTCCCGCTGCCCCGTGGGAACCTCAGGAGCTAAAAATAGAAAAAAATTCAAATGCCCATATCTCCAAAACTGCACGGCAATGAAACTTTTTATTTGGTGTGAAGCTTCCTTAGGACCAACAGAAAGGAATGGTGAAACAAAATCGCTATCGGTTTTGTCCTAAGGTACAGTTTCGGGACTTTGAAAAAATGCTGAGTCAGCATTATTAGCTCACCTGACTTTCAGTCAGGAGAGCTATAGTGATCACTCACCGTCCGTCGTCCGGCTTCCGTCGTCCGTGAACATGGTGTTTGCGTCTTCTAATCCCAAACCGCTGAACCAATTTAATTGATATTTGAGATAATAGTTTGTTATGACATCGCAATTTGATTTTGTTCAAATCAAGTTGCCTCGCCCGTGGGTAGAGCCACACCCAAAAAGTGTGCTGAAATCTTAAAAAATCTTCTTCTCATGAACCAGCAGTAGCAGAGACTTGATATTTGGTGTGCAACTTCCTTTTGAGGTGTAGACTCAGATTTGTTCAAGAGAAGTTTGTGGGGCTATACTTGGCGTCATTATGGGAGGGGCAAAATTTTTTGCCCCGCCCAAAATTTCTATTTTCCAAACCGAGAGGCTGATTTGAACCAAATTTTATGTGAGGGCTTATTGGGTCATAAGTACCTAATTTATGCTGATTTTTTTTTTCCCGTAGTCCCATGGGAACCGCAGGAGCTAAAAATAGAAAAAAATTAAAACGCCCATATCTCCAAAACTGCACGGCACCGAGAATTTTTATATGGTGTGGACCAACAGAAAGAATTGGTAAAAAAAAATTGCCATCGGTTTCATCATAGGGTACAGTTTCGGGACTTTGAAAAGTGCTGAGTCAGCACTTTTTAACACTGTAGGCAATGGGAAAAACATTAAAAAATCTTCTTCTCCAGATCCAGCAGGCAGAATCTTTTGATGTTTGGTATGCAACATTGTAGGGTGGATCTGATTCAAGTTTGTTCAAATCGGCCCCCTGGGTTCATATTTGGGCTCAGTATAGGAGCCCGATTTCGAACTTAGGGCATTTCAGACAAATTTCTTAAAAAATCTTCTTCTCCAGATCCAGCAGGCAGAATCTTTTGATATTTGGCATGCAACATTGTGGGGTGGATCTGATTCAAGTTTGTTCAAATCGGCCCCCTGGGTTTATATTTGGGCTCAGTATAGGAGCCCAAATTTGAACTTACTGCATTTCAGGCAAATTTCTTTGAAAATCTTCTTCTCCACATCCAGCAGGCAGAATCTTTTGATATTTGGTATGCAACATTGTGGGGTGGACCTGATTCAAGTTTGTTCAAATCAGCCCCTTGGGTTTATACTTGGGCTCAGTATAGGAGCCCAAATTTGAACTTAGTGCATTTCAGGCAAATTTCTTTGAAAATCTTCTTCTCAAGATCCAGCAGGCAGAATCTTTTGATATTGGGTATGCAACATTGTGGGGTGGATCTGATTCAAGTTTGTTCAAATTGGCTCCCTGGGTTTATATTTGGGCTCAGTATAGGAGCCCAAATTTGAACTTAGTGCTTTTCAGGCAAATTTCTTAAAAAATCTTCTTCTCCAGATCCAGCAGGCAGTATTTTTTGATATTTGGTATGCAACATTGTGGGGTGGATCTGATTCTATTTTGTTCAAATCGGCTCCCTAGATTCATATTTCGGCTCACTATAGAAGCTTGAATTCGAACTTAGTGCATTTCAGGCAAATTTCTTCAAAAATCTTCTTCTCTAGATCCTGCAGGCAGAATCTTTTGATATTTGGTATGCAACATTGTGGGGTGGATCTGATTCCAATTTGTTCAAATCGGCCACCTGGATTCATATTTGGGCTCACTATAGAAGCCCAAATTCAAACTTAGTGCTTTTCAGGCAAATTTCTTAAAAAATCTTCTTCTCCAGATCCAGCAGGCAGAATCTTTTGATATTTGGTATGCAACATTGTGGGGTGGATCTGATTCTATTTTGTTCAAATCGGCTCCCTAGATTTATATTTGGGCTCACTATAGAAGCTCGAATTCGAACTTAGTGCATTTCAGGCAAATTTCTTAAAAAATCTTCTTCTCCAGATCCTGCAGGCAGAATCTTTTGATATTTGGTATGCAACATTGTGGGGTGGATCTGATTCCAATTTGTTCAAATCGGCCACCTGGATTCATATTTGAGCTCACTATAGAAGCCCAAATTCAAACTTAGTGCATTTCTGGCAAATTTCTTCAAAAATCTTCTCCAGATCCAGCAGGCAGAATCTTGTGATATTTGGTATGCAACATTGTGGGGTGGATCTGATTCAAGTGTGTTCAAATCGGCCCCCTGGGTTTATATTTGGGCTCAGTATAGGAGCCCAAAATTGAACTTACTGCATTTCAGGCAAATTTCTTTGAAAATCTTCTTCTCCAGTTCCAGCAGGCAGAATCTTGTGATATTTGGTATGCAGCATCCTTAGGGGGGTGAGATGCAAGTTTTTTCAAGCCATGTCCCTAGGTCCATATTTGGGCTCACTGTGGGAGCTTGAATTGTAACTTTGTTCGAAATGAGGAATTTTCTTAAAAAATCTTCTTCTTCAGATCCAGCAGTCGGAATGGTTTGATATGTCCCCCCTTGGGGGGGGGGGGGGGGGGGGGGGATTCAAGTGTGTTAAAGCCAAGTCCATGGGTCTATATTTGGGCTCCCTGTGGGAGCCCAAATTATAACGTAGTCAATATGAGGGTAACTAAAACTTATGTTTTTGAGACAAAAAATTAAAAAAATACTGAAAAATAATTGGCGATTTTTGTGAAAAGCGCTGGCCGGTTTTGGCCATTACGTTGGGTGAAGGGTTAACCCTTTACCTAACACAAAATATAGACAACACTTGCAAACAAAATTATTGAATAAAAGCCAGCATCAGAATTTTGTAACAGACTCAAAACAAAAATAAAATTTTCCCAAACTTGAAACTCTTGAGATAATTTATGCAAATACATTGTGCTCGGGAAATCATGCATGCATTTATTTATAACTTTTTTAACCCTTTACCTAACATGAAAAGCAGATGACACTTGCAAACAAAATTCTTGAATAAGTAATTTTTTTCATTTTTTGTCTCAAAAACATAGGTTATGACCCCTCTTTGGGACGAGCTCGAAAAACATAGGTTATGACCCCTCATTGGAACGAGTTCAACAAGCTTTTTCCAAAGAGGGGTCATAACTTATGTTTTTGAGACAAAAAATGAAAAAAATACTGAAAAATAATTGGCGATTTTTGTGAAAAGCGCTGGCCGGTTTTGGCCGTTACGTTGGGTGAAGGGTTAACCCTTTACCTAACACAAAATATAGACAACACTTGCAAACAAAATTATTGAATAAAAGCCAGCATCAAAATTTTGCAACAGACTCAAAACAAAAGATTTTCCCAAACTTGAAACTCTTGAGGTAATTTTGCAAATACATAGTGCTCAGGAAATCAGAGTACCGGTAGGCCTGTAGGCTATTTTATACAGGTGGGTGCCCTGGAAAGGGAGTCCCAGTGACACTGAATGGTGCCCAATACATCTTCTTATATGCAAATGCAAAGTATTGTAATGTTTGTACAATGAAAACCAAAACCAAAAACCCGACTCTTGGAATGAAACCGAAACCGGAACTGACATGAAATTTGAAAACCACCCACCTCTGGCACTGAATAGCTCTAGTCGATTTTAGCCGTTACGTTGTATAAAGGGATAACCCTTTACCCAATGCAGTCGATATCAAAATGTATTATTTTAAATATCATTTTTTTTAATTTTTCAAAAAATTTTAACAAAACCATATCATGTAACCCCTCGTTGGAACAAACTCATTGAGCTCATTCCAACGAGGGGTCACATAATATGGTTTTGTTGAAATTATTTGAAAAAATAATATTTTTTGAACTACTGAATTTGCATATTACGCAGGCGGATGCGGCCGATTCATTGGGTAAAGAGTTAAACAAGAGTTTTAAGGTATTGAGAGATGGTCATTACCAAGTTACTACAGTTAAAACTAGAAGTCCTGTCATGAATTGCGCGCTTATCTTGACACAATTTCGCACAGGAATTGCGCGTAATTTTCCTATTGAAAATACCCAAATTTCCACAGTCTTTCCATTACTCACAGCAAACACAAGCAATGTTTCAACCAATGGACCTCCGGGTTGAACCCAGAGGTCCATTGGCTGAACCATTGCTTGTGCATAGGTTGCGTAGAGAATTTGATAGCCTTTCCATATGAACCAACGAACAGATAAACGCGCTAAATGGCGAGCTGTTTGCGTGCAATTGATGACAGGACTTTTAGTTTTAACTGTAACACTATACACTGCATTGTAAGCAGTGCTACATGAAATGAAAAATAATTGAATGTAAGCGGGTGCATTAAGTTTCTAATCCACAAAAATATTATTTTTATTATCACAAAATGGAATACATAAAACTCCAATGAAAGGAAAATGACTACAACAGCTCAGTGGAAATATCGATCATTTTTCTCTAATTGTCATTTTGATTCACAGTTTTATTACCGACAACAGAGAAGGTTTGAATATAGAACCGATCATGCATGGTCTTTATATACTGGTTATTTCGTGGCATTAGAAGTAACATCATGATCAAAGGAGTCTCGGGGTCTTTAGGCCTGGCAGTCTCGAAAATCTAGGAGTGCAAAACAGTTGCCCTTCTCAGATTGCTTGGGAGTGCAGCAATTGCACCTGAAATTTTCAATGCAAAAACTTGTATGCTATTTTGGTTATATATTCACTTCAAGATATTAATATTTTGACTGAAAAATTGTACTACATTCAATTACATAGTGGAAAAATTGGCACACACATCTCATTATTCAAAATGTTGCATTCAATTCTTATGTGACTGTCTTCTACACTCAATGTATCGAAATGCGACACAGAATGGGTCATGAATTATTGAGAATCAATGCAACATTGACAAATCGTCCCCTGAGTTCCAATGTGATCTCTGTGCCAGTTGGCACAGAAATCACATTGGAACTCAGGGGAAGAGATGATAATAAATTTTAAAGGCAGTCCCAAACAGGTCTGGCATTCCAGAAAATCGAGGGGTGCAAAAAAATTGCCTTCCTCAATTTTTTCTAGGTGTGCAGTAGGCGTGCAACACTCCTGCACTCCTTAAAGAATGCCAGGCCTGGGTCTTTTGATAAATGGATGTACATGTACAATCAGTACCAGCTGAAATATGTTGTTGAATGTGCAAAACAAAGGGTTTGTTACCGTATTTACTCTATGTATTGGGACACTCTATGATTTGGGACAGACATTTTTTCCAGAAAACTGTATTTTTTTTATGCTCCAAAGTTTGGGACATTTAGGAAATTTGTTTCCAGTTGGCCCGTCGCTAGTAGCAGACGACACTCAAAAAAAATTCTTAAGTAACTAAAAATTTTCATTTTTTGCTTCCAAAACATAGCTTATGATCCCTCATTGGAACGAGCGCAATACGCTCGTTCCAATGAGGGATCATAAGCTATGTTTTGGAAGCAAAAAATGAAAATATAAAAAAAATTGGATGGCGATTTTCGTATATAGTGATGGAAAACGAATCACACACAACTTTATTCAACATTAAATCAAGACCAGGCTCTGTTCTTTCCCCATTTTCTAAGAATTGGGACACCTGTGAAAATAATTATTTTCAGCTGTCCCAATACATAGAGTAAAAATGGTAATTATTTTTCTTTGTTGATAATCAAAAACCTTGCATCATTTCCCGAGTAGCTCTCACATGGTGTTAAGTGTTAGAATTATCAACAGAGGACAAGTGGAATTACAATTTTTAGGATCCTTTCCTTCAACCTGTTTTATCCAGTAATGGAATAAAATGTCACAAAACTCTCTCCCCTTACAGTTAAAACTAGAAGTCCTGTCATGAATTGCGCACTTATCTTGACACAATTTCGCACAGTAATTGCGTGCAATTTTCTTATTGAAAATACCCAAATTACCACAGAGTCATGTCATTACTCGCAGCAATCACAAGCAATGTGTCAGCCAATGGACCTCCGGGTTATACCCAGAGGTCCATTGGCTGAACCAGTGTTTGTCATAGGCTGCTTAGAGAATTTGATAGCCTTTCCATTTGACTTAACGCGCCGTTAAACGCTCTAAATGGCAAGGTGTTTGCGCGCAATTGAGACAGGACTTCTAGTTTTAACTGTATATACCTCTTATGTGATATGTAGTTAGAAAAAGAAGAAAAAAAAATAATTGGAGGGGGAATTTATTAAATATTTTCACTCCACAAGTGTGCACTGTCAAGCTCCTCACCAAGGGAATAGCATATTTTTGTGGGGGAAATAATACAGGGAGGTGGATAACTATTCTGTTATGGTGAGGTTGATTTTATACCTTTTAAGTATTTTTTTTTTATCTCCAGAAAAGACACAGGAAATATTTTTCGGCTCATGAACTTACGAGTACATATTGGTGGTCCATGAACTGAAATTATACTTGTGCTTCTGGTGCTTTACCCCAATAAATTGTAAATATTTGCTTGATAGGCAAAATATCCCCAATGCAATTTAGTATTAATTTACATGTATATCCTGGACAATTCCAGATTTTGAAATACAAAAATTTTTTAGGCCATGGATCACGAGGTGAAAGTTGCAGACCCATAACCTGAAGGTGTTTTGTGCTTATCAGGGAGCATTTTTTTTATTGCTTCTTTTTTTTTTAACCCTTTACCCAACATAACAACCAAAACTGACCAGCACTATTCTCAAAAATCGCCAATAATTTTCATTATTTTTTGTCTCAAAAATATAGGTTAGGACCCCTCGTTGGAACAAGCTCATTGAGCTTCTTCCAATGAGGGGTCATAACCTCTGTTTTTGAGACAAAAAATTAAAAAAAAAATTATTCAAGAATTTTTTTTTAGAAGTGTTGTCTGCTTTTCATGTTAGGTAAAGGGTTAAAAAAGTTATAAATAAATGCATGTTGCATGGAAATGTTACTCCGTAGCATTTTAGTATTTGTCACTTCCGTTTGCTATTTTAATGAACTTCAATAAAATACATTTTTTTTTAATCTTTTTCATTCAATGGATAAAGATAACTATGACAGAAGTCAGATACAGTGATGGCAGAACTCAATGGTAGTGATCAGGACATAGCTAAAGGGTCCTCAATGTGGGAGGGGTGTGTGATCACTCAGCTTACTAACAGAGGGTTGGGGTCCTCAGCACGACCTGTCTATGGCAGGTCATGCTAGGCCCCAATCCCCTTGGAGAGGGGATATCCACCTCAATGGTAGGGAATGGGGAGGGGGGGGGAGGGTCTCCTCCGCAGAATTTTTTTAATTTTCGAGTCTCCGTGATTGATTCTGAGCTAGGCCTTCTTCTGGCTTAAATCAAGGCATTTTAACCACAAGAAAAATGCACTTTCCCAGGTAGGTCCATTAGTTTTCCCTTGCACTGACCAAGCTACATAAGGACTTTTGACTGATAGCTATTCAGCCAATACCTTCTCCTTCCAACTGACTTCTCTGTCGGAAAAATGAATGATAAATTTGAAAAATAGGACCAATCTCAGATTTGAGTCTGAATTTCAGAAAATGTTGCCAGCTGATTGGAAAAGTCATAAGAATTGGATCGAAAATTGGAAAATCACTTTGGACCTGACTGGAAAAATATGACAAGAGCAAATTAAATTGATATTATTGAGTGACGAAATACATGTATGAACGTGGGGAATGCATTAGGAGAGCATAAAGTGTGATTTCCCGCATTCCTGAAAAATTCACTCAATGACCACTGGGTCTCCTAAGGGACCTTGACCCATATTTTGAACCTTTGATGAGTTTCGACTTGTTTTGTGTTCTTTCTTCTAGAGGCCACATACTATGCTTGACATATTAGCCTGACCCATTTTTAGTTTAACTTGACAAAGTCAAGATAAGCTATTGCCATCACGCGAGCGGAAGTCTGTTTGTCTGTTAGTCTGCGAATCTGTGATTCTGTTCACATTTTCCTTTAGCACAGGCTACACCCCATAGTTCTTGTCTGATCGTCACAAAATTTCATATGCAGGTTTGGGGTCATGTCAAGATGAGAACGTCTCTTTTGGTCATGATCGGTCAACCGGTATGGCTGCCCGAGCCCAAAACCCGAAAACCATTAGCACAGGCTACAGGTCGTATTTATGAAGGGATTTCATTGTAACCTGGTAGGATGCCTCTGTATAATACCTATATGAGAAAGTCCCCTTTTGGTCATGATCTGTCAACCGTGATGGTTGCCCAAGCCCGAAACCCAAAAACTTTTAGCACAGTCTGCAGGTCATATTTAATATGGAGGGATTTCATTGTAACTTGGTAGGATGACTCCGTGTGATGTCTAGATGAGAACTTCCCCATTTGGTCGCGATCTGTCAACCGTGATGACTGCCCGAGCCCAAAACCCAAAAACCTTTAGCACAGTCTACAGGTCATATTTATGGAGGGATTTCATTGTACCTTGGTAGGTTGACTTCATATGATGTCTAGATGAGAACTTCCCCTTTTGGACATGATTGGGCAACTGTGACGGCTACAGGGGCCCAAAGCCCAAAAACATTTAGCACAGTCTACAGGTCATATTTATGAAGGGATTTCATTGTAACTTGGTAGGATGACTCCAAATAATGTCTAGATAAGAACGTCCCCTTTTGATCGCGATCATTCAGCCTTGATGGCTGCCCGAGCACAAAAACCTTAGCATAGTCTATATGTTGTATTTATGGAAGGATTTCATTGTAACTTGTTAGGTTGACTCCATATAATGCCTAGACGATGACATCCCCTTCTGGTTGTGATTGGTCACCTGTGACGGCTAGAGGTGCCCGAAGCCCGAAAACCTTTAGCACAGTCTACAGGTCATATCCATGAAGGGATTTCATTGTAACTTCGTAGCATCTCTCCAGATAATGCCCAGATGAGAATGTCTCCTTTTGGTTGTGATCATTCAACCATGATGGCTGCCCGAGCCCGAAGCCCAAAAACCTTTAGCACAGTCTACAGGTCATATTTATGAAGGGATTTCATTGTAACTTGGTAGTTTGACTTCATATAATGTCTAGATGAATGTCCCCTTTTGAACACAATTGGTTAAATGTGACGGCTACAGGTGCCCGAAGCCGAAAACCTTGAGCACAGTCTACAGGTCATATTTATGAAGGGATTTCATTGTAACTTCATAGGATCACTCCAGATGATGCCCAGATGAGAATGTCCCCCTTTTAGTTGTGATCATTCAACCATGATGGCTGCCCGAGCCCGAAGCCCGAAAACCTTTAGCACAGTCTTCAGGTCATATTTATGAAGGGATGTCATTGTAACTTGGTAGGGTGACTTCATAGAATGTCCAGGTGAGAACATCCCCTTTTGGACACGATTGGACAACTGTGACGGCTACAGGGGCCCAAAGCCCGAAAACCTTTAGCACAGTCTACAAGTCATATGTATGAAGGGATTTCATTGTAGCTTGGTAGGATGACTCCAAATAATGTCTAGATGAGAACATCCCCTTTTGGTCGCGATCATTCAGCTTTGATGGCTGCCCGAGCCCAAAAACCCCTAGCATAGTCTATAGGTCGTATTTATGGAAGGATTTCATTGTAACTTGTTAGGTTGACTCCATATAATGCCTAGATGATGACATCCCCTTTTGGTCGTGATTGATCAACTGTGACAGCTACCGGGGCCTGAAGCCTGAAAACCTTGAGCACAGTCTTTTGGTCACATTTATGAAGGGATTTCATTGTAGCTTCGTAGGATCACTCCAGATGATGCCCAGATGAGAATGTCCCCTTTTGGTTGCAGTCATTCAACCATGATGGCTGCCCGAGCCCAAAGCCTGAAAACCTTTAGCACAGTCTACAGGTCGTATTTATGAAGGGATTTTATTTAAAAGTTGGTTGGTTGACTTCATATAATGTCTAGATGAGAACATCCCCTTTTGGACGCAATTGGGCAACTGTAATGGCTACAGTGGCCCAAAGCCCAAAAACCTTTAACACGGTCCACAGGTCATATTTATGAAGGGATTTCATTGTAACTTGGTAGGATGACTTCAGATAATGTCTAGATGAGAACATCCCCTTTTTGTCACAATCATTCAGCCTTGGTGGCTGCCCAAGCCCAAAACCCAAAAAACCTTTAGCCTAGTCTATAGGTTGTATTTATGGAAGGATTTCATTGTAAATTGTTAGGCTGACTCCATATAATGCCTAGATGATGACATCCCCTTTTGGTCGTGATTGCTCAAATGTGACCTCTTCAGGGGCCCGAAGCCCGAAAACCTTGAGCACAATCTTCAGGTCATATATATGAAGGGATTTCATTGTAACTTCTGGATCACTCCAGATTATGGTAACATGACCACGCCCCCCTTTTGGTCGCGATCATTCAACCATGATGTCTTCCCGAGCCCCAAAACCCGAAAAACTTCAGTACAGACTACAGGCCGTATTTGTGAAGGGATTTCATTGTAACTTAGTAGAATGACTCAGTATAATGTCGAGATGAGGACGTCCCCTTTTAATTGCAATCAGTCTTCCGTCATGATTACACAGGCCTGAAGCCTGAAAAACTTTACCACAGTCTACAGGCCATATTTATGAAGGGATTTCAATGTAACTTGATAGGATGACTCGTTTTGGAATAATTTCGCTGTAACTTGGTAACTTTCGTTGACATACGTTAACTGTGAGGGACACATACATTAACCGTGAGGTCATATTAACCCACCCTCAGCTCTGTAGTACAGTGTACACCTTGTATTATTTTTATTAAAAACATAGCATACAGTGAACAGAAATTAACATATTCCCAATTATCACAATTCTTGTCTTATTTCATAATCCTTTCATAAACATTGAACATTATCCTTTTCATCAAACACAACACACAGACAAGTTAAGCTACAGTGTCATTGACACTTTCATCTAATTGAGGATTAACAACCCTTTCGACAGCCAGGGTCACCTCATGTCCGACAATTTTATGGTGAAGGAAGTCGGAGTATCAGGCGAGAAATGCAGGGCAGTGGTGAACAACTTAAGATTTTGCAATGTACTAACTCGGCACAAGCAGGTTTAGCATCAGTTGAAGACAAGTGCACCATCGACATGCATTATGCTTTAGTACATGGCTCCACCAGGCCTCCACATGAGTAGTCAGGATTAAGTGTCTTGCACAAGGACACAATGCAGTTACACATGGTGAGGATCGAGCCATGGACCTTTTGCTTTGAAGTCCTATGCTCTAACCACAGAGCCACCGCGCTCCCGTCTGACCCATGTAAAAGGTTTTAAAAAGCCATCTAGGGGTCTGAATAAGGCATGCTGGAAATTAGAAGATGGTGTGATCTCCAGGATTGCTTTTGTATACTGAGTGGCAGTGTGGCAGAAGCGTACAAAATGTTTTACCGCCATGAGTTAAATGAAAGCATTTAGACTCACATTGAAGTATTAAGAGGATTAAAACAGATCATTTAAATATAAATACAGTACACCACTGCGCAAGTGACCATTACATGAATATCCCAGGTTCATGATATCTTCACTCAAGATCTAAGAGAAGTCGCCGACTAATATTGGCAACTGTTTCTCGAGTCAATGTCCGACACGATATTAAAATCGCCGTGATTCTCAGTCAAACAGATTACAGCAGTAATTAATTTCTAGGGCACCTGAGCGAAAAGGATGTACTTATTGTCATATTTTACATGACTCTCACAATTTTGTGGTCAAAATACATGTATAACTCAACAATCTAAACTCGACGAAGTGACATTGGCCTTACCATTACCAACACTCATAAAATATTTACGTTTTTAATCAGTTAGAATATTTTTTTTTAAATTTTGACAAATTGCAACATTCCGAAACAAACGTACATAAATTTGATTCAGAAAATTATTGATGACTGGTTATCATTCTGACATTCTGTGACATCAACATGCAGTAGTTTATTTGGTCTAATCTATTTCACAATTAACCCTTTACCCAATACAGAAGATATCAAATTTTTTTAATTTAAATATCCTTTTTAATTTTTTTCGAAAAATTTCAACAAAACCATATCATGTGACCCCTCAGTGGAACGAGCCCAACAAGCTCGTTCCAAAGAGGGGGTCACTTGATATGGTTTTGTTAAAAATTTCCAAAAAATAATATTTTTTTAGATGCTGAATCTGCAGATTAGGCAGGCGGATGCGGGCGATTCGTTGGGTAAAGGGTTAATGCCACGATTATGCTCTCTGGAGTCAATCCCTTTCACTCCAAATGTCTTGTCCAATTTAATTACAGCTTTCATTGTCCGCGTAATCTCGGGTGGGTTTAATACTTTTGTCTCCCCTCGGACCTAGGATATTCATGTAACAGTCACTTGCGCTGTAGTGTACGTCCAGAGTGTATAGCGTCTCATCCACTCGGCGTGGTGGCGGGTGATTTTACCTAAATTGACTCCGGGGAACACTGTGTCGACTTTCACACACCACGTTTGTTGTGCGTAAAAGATTAGATGTTCAAGTCCAAGATGATAAACAATAGCGATGGTTTATTCGTGTTGTTGATTGAAGTGGCTTGGTGCTTCACCGAGTACATGTCATTTAAATAAATCTTGTATATTTGAGTTTGATGAATTGATTTGAGAACTTAGCCATTTAATAGCTTGTTATTTTGACCAATTCTTTAGTACAGTTTACACCTCCAATTATTCTTGTTGAAAACATGGCATGTTGGGTACAGAACTTAACATATTCTCAATCATCACAATTCTAGTCGTATTTCATAATCCTTTCATTATCTTTTTCGTCAAACACTACACACAGTCAGGTTGAGCTGCATTGTTGTTGACACTTTGATTATTACCTGGTAAACACATTTGTGGATATTACTGTCCATGCGTGGAATATGACCAGTCCACTGCGACTTTACTGTACTATGGTTATGTAAATTAGTTATCCTAACAATCAATTTCTTATCAGCCTACCTCAATTGTTTACTACAGGCTTGCACTACAGTGGAAGAACCTAACTCGGATAAAATACTCTCTATTTTAATCTTTCCCAAGATTTGGGAAAGAAAAGTGGTGTAAAAACATCACGGAAAAATAAGCCAAAACTGGTTCGAGCGCCATCGGCGCACACCAAGTATGGGACGCTCTTCCATAGTACAAATCCACGACTTACGTAAAACAGTGCACAATGCGTCAATTCGTCATTCTTTTTTATCCGAGGCACGTGCAGGATGTGTCTCCGCCATATGCATTATGAAACAGTGATAATTCAACTCGTGGATAATGGTTTTCCTGTGACTGGAATTATGGATCTGAAGATCGTATAATAACAGGACTGTGTTTTATATATTCTCGTTAATATTTTCAACCACATTCTCATTGTAGATTATTTACTATTCCGTTTTCGCGAATGTTTTGTTTTCGACATCACGCGATTCGACAATGAATTTTTTTGGTTGATGAATTAATTTTGGAGTTAGGTGTCATTCTGGGACTGTCTGGACAGGATTTCTTCACTCTGTTGAGGGCTGAATTTCTGGGGTTTTTTCGGTCCCTGTCGACCGTCTGAGTTCTGTCATGTACCCACCGTTTTTTTTTCTGCCACCCTCTCTCGTAGTTGAGGGTGTTCTTCTACTTTCTGTTTCTGTTGAGTTCACCTTTTTCTTCTACTGCTCTGACCTCTGTTATTTCCAGTTCGGTTCCTTTAGGGCAATTCCTTTTGCCCTCGCCTTGGTGTGTTCTCATCGCCGTTTCTTCCACACCTGCAGGTGGTGTGGAACGCTGTCGTTTTGGGAGACTCCCGACTTGACCACGTCTAGTGTGAGTTTGACCCCCTCCGTGGGGGATTTGCAGCTCCTCCCACTCCCTCGGGGGGTGGGGAACGCTATTGTTTCGGGGTCGCCCGATTCGACCACGTCTGGTGAGAATTGCTCCCCCTCCGTGGGGGATGTGCAGCTCCTCCCGCACCAGCGGGGGATGTGGAACGCTGTCGTTTTGGGGCTTCCCGACTCGACCATGTCTGGTGAGAGTTATTCCCCTTCCATGGGGAATGTGCAGTTTTTTACCGTGGTGGATACTGTGGGAGCTGTTGGATTTCTGGTGAAGAGATGCCTGGTTCCGGGACTATGCGCCCTCTCCAGTCGACGTCTGAGGCAGTCACTAGGGTTGTGACTCCTTCTTTGGAGGCCAAGCTTGGTGGCTCTCTCCGCTTTTCCGCCAGTTCCAACAGCTCCCGTCGTATCTGCTGGTTATGCTGTTCCGTCTACAACGTCATTGGGCACTGTTTTTAGCTGGCCTCGGCTTATCCCTGTCAGGGTCTACAGGGATGTCTGTAGTGTGGTTGTGGGGTATCGGCTTCAGCCTTCCCTGACTTCAACTCGGCGAAGTTGGATGGGGGTGCCGACTGAACCCCCTACTGTGTCCTCTCAACCATTGAGCACAGTAGTTTTATACCTGCAGTGGTCTGCTGTGGTGTCTGGTTGTGTAGACGTGGGGGTATCGGCCTCAGCCTTCCCTGACTTCAACTCGGCGAAGTTGGAAGTGGCTGCCAGCCGGACCCTCTACTGTGGTCTCTGCGCCGTTGTGCACCACAGTTGTTCTTAGTGGGATACTATGAACTCCGTGGCATTTCCGTCCACTCATTCTGGCCCATGACCAGTTTTGGGGGACCAACGTCTTTTGTGCAGCCTGGACCTTCTGCCCTGCAGAGGTCCGCGGTGACTCTCATGAGTTCCCGCTATGTTGATCCTCGGGGTGTGTCACACCCCTATACACGTCTGCCTTCAGACATATCGGCTGCCGCCCGTCGTCCCACGTCGGGTGTTTTGGAGGATCGTGACCCAGGTTAAGAGGGTCAGAGGTGAAGCCACTTTGTCGGTTCGTTCCCCTGTCGAACCGGCTAGTAAGGGCAGTGAGCTTAGGGAGGCCCTTTCCTTACTCACTCAGGTTCTGTCAAAGAGCCTTCCTGTTGCTTTCAGCGAGGCAGCGAGTGGTTTCCAGGTGCCCCCTATGGCGCCGCCTCCCGGGATTGGAAACAGGCCACTTTCTGATCCCTCTGGTTTTCCGACACCATGGGAGGCGTCGGCTGGTTTGCCCACGATGGGCTATGTGTCTTCCGACTCAGGGGAAGAGTCAGACATGCTTGATGTCGAGAGCCAGCAGTCTTCGGACTTGGGGGCAGCTCTTGATTTCGTGTTTGGGTTCCTTCTGGATCTCAAACCATCTAACCAGTCGACAGTGTCAGCCAGGCCGCGATCATCGGTTGCGCGCCAACAGCCTATGGAGCAACCCTCTTCTGGGCGTCTTCGACCGTGCCAGTCGGTACAGTTGGTTGAAGTATTTTCAGCCTTGGACTCTAAGCTAAGTTCCAAGGCTATGAAGGCTCTGTTCTTCACCAGGGTTGACACCTTTTTGCCTCCGGCGCGTTATCGTTCCTACGATTCCGCCAATTCATCGGTCTACCAGACTTTGACGGTTTTGGATCAGGACTCCAATTCCCTCGGGCTTTCCAAGTCCAAGTCTGCCGTCATTCCGATGACGACTCTGGAGTCCACATTGAGCTTATCGAGAGAGATGCTTAGTGTGCTTTCTCTCTCCGATCACGTCGTCTCAGCTTTAGCTGCTTATCTGCCCCCAGATAAGTTTGACGAGGTACAGGCTCCTTTGCGTGTGCTGTCCAAGGCGCTCATGCATCTTACTCACACGCTTGCCTGTAACACGGCTAATCTGGAATTAGTTCGAGGGGACTCTGTGCTGGACACAGGCCGATCCCTTCCTGAGGAGCAGTGCGCTACTCTTCGATCTGCTTCTTTGGCAGGTCCGCAACTTTTCCATGGTTCTGTGTTGACGGTCCGGGATGACGTCCTACGTCATTCCAACGATCAGCTGCTGTTTTCTTCAGCTTGATCAGCCTTCTAGAGTAGGCACGGGCCGTTCCAAGCCTAACAAGTACCCTTCTGCTTCCTCTGCGAAGCAAAGGGGCTGATCCTTCTGCCTCTGCTTCTACTTCTTACTCAAGGGGTAAAGGTAAGTGTCGGTAGTCTTGAGGGAAGTCCCAGGATTCTTCATTCAGTAGAGGAGGTGTTTTCTCCTCTCGCGAGCCTCGTCGAGGTTCGAAATGAAGGTCCTCACCTCGACCAGTCCCAGGTTGGAGGAAGGATGGCAGAGTTCGCAGACCGTTGGGCCACCATCACATCCGATCCTTGATGTTAGATGTTGTTTGGTCCGGCTGCGAATATCCTTCCGAAGGCACCCCACTCTGTCCAGGGTGCCTCTTCCAACCGCAGTTCCTTCAGACATTTTACGTCGGGAACTTTTGTCCACGGAGATAGACAATCTCCTGACAAAGGGGGCGATTGAGGTCATCAAGAACATTAGGTCAGTGGGTTTCTATTCCCACCAGTTCTTGGTGCCGAAGAAGGACGGCCGACTCCGACCGGTTATCAATCTGGGTTTCCTGAACCAGTCTATCATTGCTTCCAAGTTCATGGAGACTTTCAGGTCGGTCCTCCGTTCAATTCACCAGGGAGTTTTCGCTTCCAGCTTCGACCTGCGAGATGCTTACTTTCACGTTCTGATTCATTGGGCGTTACGGAAGTATCTCAGGTTTGTTTTTCTGGGGCGAGTTTACCAGTTCAAGGCCATGCCTTTCGGCCTCAACCTGGTTCCTTGGGCCTTCACCAGACTGATGTCGCATGTGATAGCTTTCCATCGCACACAGTCCAGGGTGACTACTTCAGCATATCTGGACGATATCCTCCAGGGGCATTCCAATGCTGCCTTACTGGAGTCGGATGTCGCCACTCTGTTGAGCTTGCTCACGTCGCTAGGTTTCAGAGACAATGAGGAGAAGTCGGACCTGGTCCCTTCACAGGTCATCAAGAACATTAGGTCAGTGGGTTTCTATTCCCACCAGTTCTTGGTGCCGAAGAAGGACGGCCGACTCCGACCGGTTATCAATCTGGGTTTCCTGAACCAGTCTATCATTGCTTCCAAGTTCATGAAGACTTTCAGGTCGGTCCTCCGTTCAATTCACCAGGGAGTTTTCGCTTCCAGCTTCGACCTGCGAGACGCTTACTTTCACGTTCCGATTCATTGGGCGTTACGGAAGTATCTCAGGTTTGTTTTTCTGGGGCGAGTTTACCAGTTCAAGGCCATGCCTTTCGGCCTCAACCTGGTTCCTTGGGCCTTCACCAGACTGATGTCGCATGTGATAGCTTTCCATCGCACACAGTCCAGGGTGACTACTTCAGCATATCTGGACGATATCCTCCAGGGGCATTCCAATGCTGCCTTACTGGAGTCGGATGTCGCCACTCTGTTGAGCTTGCTCACGTCGCTAGGTTTCAGAGACAATGAGGAGAAGTCGGACCTGGTCCCTTCACAGTCGTTTTATCATCTGGGATGGCTTTCCGCACACAATTCAATTTGGTGGCGGTTCACCAGGCCAAGGCTGTGATTCTCTCAGCTTTTACTATGACTCTGTCCCAGTCCACTTCCGCGACGGCTCGGAGTATTCTCCGGCTATGCGGTCTCTGCTGTTCGGTGACGGATCTCATTCCTCTAGGTCGGCTGCGTGTCTGACCTCTCCAACACTTTCTGCTCAGTTGTTGGAGGCTGAATGTCGATTTTCTGGATCTGGTGCTTCAGTTTGCAGAATATCGTTATCCTCACCTTCTCCTCTGGGCGGATGTCCAGTGGCTTTCGCAGGGTATTCCATTGGACTTACCCACGTCCGATCGCGTTCTGATGGCAGATACCTGCGATCTCGGATGGGGTGCGACGTTGGATCCTCTAGGTCTTTCCATTCACAGGATGTGGGACCAGGATCATGCAGCTCTACACATCAACCAGAAGGAGCTTCTTGCTCTTCTTCTGAGTTCCAGGCAGTGGATCCCTCACCTGTCGAATCGCCAGGTCCTTCTGTTGTCCGATCATTCGACGGTGGTTGCTTACATTCGGAACCAGGGCGGCACGCACTCTGTTCCAGTGTACGAATTGGCTCGGGATCTTCCACTGCTCGCTCAGGATGTCCACGCCAGGGTGGCTGTTCGTCACATTCCCGGTCGTCTGAACGTCCTAGCCGACTCCCTGTCCCGTCGGGGCAGGGTCATTTCCACCAGGTGGATGCTCCACATGGCGGGTTCCATTGCTCTCTTGCGACTCGTTGGAACCATCCGGTGGACACTTTTGTGTCCCCGTGTCCAGATGCTCTGGCTTTCGCCGTGGACACTCTGGCCCTCCTTTGGGATGGTCTTGTCGGCTATGCCTTCCTGCCGGTTCCGATTCCACCTCAGGTTCTCGCCCAGATATGAACCTGCAGTCGTCAAATCCTTTTGATCACACCCGTCGCCTCAGTGGGTGTGGATCAATCTGCTCCGCTCCCTGTTAGCGGCGGTTCCGGCATGTCTCCCTCTACCTCGTGATTTTCTTTGCCAAAGTCACCTGAGGAGGTTTTACGTTCATTGTGCCTTTGCACATGTCTTTTATCGGGTCCTGTCTCCTCCATAGTGGTTTTTCGAGACACGCAGTGGAGTTGCTTTTCTTCTTCAAGGATGCACTCACTCCACTGGTTTAGCCTCTGTGGCTAAGTGGAAGGTTCTTCTGTCGATGGTGTGTGATCACTCTGTTGCTTCTGTCACTCCTTCGATCACACTGCTTGAGGAGTTTCTGGTATATGTTTGTTTCTGGGGGTCTCCAGCAATAGGTACATGTCCATGCTTCGGAGACATTTTTTCATATGTGATACCGCATTGTTTCGACACTCATCCTTGCCTCTCCAAGCTTGTTCAGCTCTTTTCCTTGAAAAGGCCTAGGACTTTGCAGTTTCCTCCAAGATGGGCGCTGCTCTGCTTGGGGGTGGGGGGCATTCACGCCTTTATCCTGGATGAATATGCGTTCTCTCACATGC
Source organism: Pictodentalium vernedei (assembly GCA_031216915.1). NCBI lineage: Eukaryota > Metazoa > Mollusca > Scaphopoda > Dentaliida > Dentaliidae > Pictodentalium > Pictodentalium vernedei. The sequence continues at coordinate 57,251,363 of CM062294.1, read as the reverse complement.
CAGATCTCTCCTGCATCCATTTCTTGATGAATTTGTCTTGCAATTCGTGCAGCTTCCGCTCGTCTAGCTACTGGTGATTGTTTTACCAATTGCTTTTTCTGCCACGAGGTGCGTGCATTGTCTTCCTCTTTTAATAACTCTGTCATGTTGTCGGATGACGGATGTTATTCTGGCAGCCTTCTGTTGGGCTGCACGGTATTTCGATAAACCGATATATACTGGTATTCAAACCAATATCGATTGAATACCGGTGTAATTACAAAAATATCGGTTTATCTTCATTATTTATTTACTGACAGTTTAATTTTCAAGATGTCTTAAGTTTTTTATCTGTAGCCCCGAATGAATAATAATAATCCCCTTATCAAAGGAATCGTCTGCTTGCGCCCTCGTAATATACAAAATCAGCAGTTGAAAAAATAAATTTCAAAAACTTCAACAAAACTATATCATGTGACCCTCATTGGAACGAGCTTGTTGAGCTTGTTCCATTGAGGGGTCACATGATATAGTTTTGTTGAAATCTTTGGGGGAAATCTGATAAACTAATTTTAAAAATAATAAATTTTGATATCGTCTGCATTGGGTAAAAGGTATTTCGAACCGCATCATCAAGGCAGGCTAATTCGTTCCGACTGTGATGCTTCGAGTCTCGAGTGTGGTACTTGTGTTCATATATCTGGACAGTTTTCGATATACCGGTATACCGCGGTATGTTTTTGAATACCGATACCGGTATTCAGTTTTGAATATCGTGCAGCCCTAGCCTTCTGGAGAAATGATACATTCTCCTTTTATCTGCGACAGTTGCAGGAGCCGACAGAGAACCTTGGGGCCCTCTTTCTTCGGCTCAGGCTGTTGTCTATCCCAGCCTTTCAGCTTTTTTCAGGGTCAGTTCCAGCTTTGTGCTGTTACTGCCCTTTCTGTCTGTGCGTCGCACTTCACCATACGCCTCATCTTTCATTGTCTTTTCTAATGTTTGTGATGCTATTGTTTGATATGCCTAGGGATCTCTTCCTCTGTCCACGGTCCCAGTGCTATTGAGTTATGTGTGGGTTGGTTATGTGATTCCCTCCAGCCTTTTGTCTATTCAGCCTGTAGTAAACAATTGAGGTAGGTTGATAAGAAATGTAAATTTTATAGTAAATTTCCTTTCTTATTATACCTACCGAAATTGTTTACATGGAGGCCCTCCCGTCTTCTTATTCGGGTAAGAATCCTTCCTCCCCGCTGATCACATAACTCCTGTGTTGTTCGGAATCAAAAGAATGACGAATTGACGCATTGCACACTGTTTTACGGAAGTCATGGATTTGTACTATGGAAGAGCGTCCCATACTAGGTGTGCGCCGATGGTGCTCGACCCATTTTTGGCTTATTTTTTCGTGGTGTTTTTACACCACTTTTCTTTCCCAAATCTTGGGAAAGATTAAAATAGAGAGTATTTTATCCGAGTTAGGTTCTTCCACTGCAGTGCAAGCCTGTAGTAAACAATTTTGGTAGGTATAATAAGAAAGGAAATTTACTATAAAATTTATATTTCTCACAACACAAAAATCACACTTTTTTGGTCCTTGGGGTCATTTGGCGTTGTATTCACTTTTAGCTCACCTGATTGAAAGTCAGGATGAGCTATAGAGATTACTCACCATCCATCGGTCATCAGCCATCGTCCGTGAACATAGTATTTACACCTGCTCCTCCTAAACCGCTGAACCAATTTTAGTTATATTTGAGGTGATTGCTTGTTCTGACATCGCATTTTGTTTTTTTCAAACCAACTTGCCCAGCCTCATAGAGAGGGGGTGTGGGAAAAGCCATTAAATTTCTTTAAAAATCTTCTCATAAACCAGTGTGTACAATGACTTGATATTTGGTATGTAGCTTTTTTTTGAGGTGAATAATCAAGTTTGTTCAAATGAAGTTCGTGGATCAATCAATGCCTTTGTAATGGGAGGGGCAAGATTTTTGGCCCCGTCCTAAATTTATATTTTTCTGAACCGATGGTCTGATTTGAACCAAATTTGATATGTGGTATTATTGAGTCATAAGTACTTGATTTATGCAAAAAAAAAAAAAAAATCTGTGTCCCCCGTAGGAACACCAGGAGCTAAAACTAGATTTTCATATGCCCTTATTTCCCAAACCAAACAGAACAGAGAACTGTTATTTGGTATGAACCATCCTTAGAACCAGTAGACTTGAATGGTAAAAAAAATTGCCATCAGTTGTGTTCAGATATGATCGAAAAATTGCTGAGTCAAATTAAAAAAACATTTTCTCCATGACCACTGATCAGAATCTTTTGATATTTGGTATACAGCAACCATAGGAGGGTCAAATGCAAATGTATTAAAATGAAGCCCCTTGGTTCATATTTGGGCTCAATACAGGAGCCCGAATTTTTAACTTAGGGCAATATGGGGAATGACAACAGATGATAAAGAATTGTTCTCGGAATTTACATACTCCTTCTCAAAGTCTCGACCATCTAATACAGCCTCATTTTCCTTCCAACAAGCAGGATCCGCATGCAGGTCCTGAAATCTTGAAAGTTTTGAAATTTAGCATTTTTAAATTCCAGGCCTGGAAGGCCCTGGAAAAATTAACTTTTTGTTAGTTCAGAGATAAGCAGTATACCGTAATTGCGTTTGATATTGGTATCAAGCCAATACCTATTTACCATACCGGGGGAATATCAAAATACCGAAATTTCGTTAATTGAAAAATATTCTTGACATTAGGCCTAAAAAAATAAAAAATCTGTTTCTCAGGCCCTCCCGCATGGTCCTTTTGGCTGCCGCATGCTCTCTTTTTATAACCAATTTAAACTTAAAAAAAATAAAAATTAAATGGTTTATGTCTGATATTTTACCCAAGTTAAAAAAATTGATGAATTTGTCCCTTGAGTGCAAGAAGGCTTTGCAATGCTTTAGCGTTGCAAAGCCTTCTTGCACTCAAGGGATGAAATACACCACCACCCATGCTATTCTGTAGATTATGAGGCCTATAACTTGAACCAAGAACATGAACTTTTGATAACAAAGAAGAAATTACTGAAATAAAAAATAAAAAAGCGCTTGCCCGCATGCAATTAATGGCCTGAGAAACAGAAGATTTACTTTGTGTGGCCTTAGATAAAAAAAATAAATGGGCAAACAACAGAACATTATGCAACATTCATGACAAGAAGAGGCCATTGCAGGCATGTCAAAGTACCACTGGTACCAACATAACTGGTACCGGGATGGGACAGAGAGGGTGTCCCTCCAAAATGGGTACCGGTGCTGAGACAAATTAACAATTGGATGACATATCTCACAATTAGATGGGACAAATATCGTGCTTTATGATACCGTGATGTCGCCACAGAATAATTTCTTTGAAGTAGTCGATGACGGCGCTGTCATTGTCTTTGATGTTTGAAAAGTCAATATGGTCAGCCTTATCAAGGTCGTGGTGCAGACAGAACATGCACCGTTAGAGTGTTTTGATATGTTCATTCACAAATTAGTTGAAAGTATGTCGATCAAGTGTGCCATATACGATTATCTGTCCGTTTACCCTCCTCTTTCAATTTGGAATTGCCCCATAAAATAATTTTGTCTTCATACCTGCAGGACAAAAGCCTCAGTACTGGTACTGGTTGGAGCATGAGGGAACAGGCAGTACCGGTACTGGTACAGGTAACGATTGCCATGCCTGAGCCATTTTCTGTGTATTTCTAAAAGCTGTCAACACAGTAGAGCTGCACGGTATATATTTCGATAAACCGATATATTCCGGTATTCAAACCAATATTGATTGAATACCGGTGTAATTACAAAAATATCGGTTTATCATCATTATTTATTTACCCACAGTTTAATTTTCAATTTGTCTTGAGTTTTTTAACTGTAGCTCAGAATGAATAATATATCGCTTTACCCAAGGAATCGTCCGCATGTGACCTCGTAATAGGCAAATTCAGCAGTTGAAAAAATAATTTTAAAAAATGTCAACAAAACTATATCATGTGACCCCTCATTGGAACGTTCGTCACTTGATATTGTTTTAAAGAAGTTTTTGGAAAAATTTGATTTAAAATGATAAATTTTGATATCGTCTGCGTTGTGTTAGGGTTTTTCGAACCGCATCATGCTGATTTGTTCCGACTGTGATGCCTCAAGTTTCGATTGTGGTACTTATGTTCAGATATCTGAACAGTTTTTCGATATACCGGTATACCGTGGTATTTTTTTGAACACTGATACCGATATTCTGTTTTGAATATCGTACAGATCTGCAACACAGGTTATTTGATATAATAAAAAAGCTGAGAGAAGATACCCAGGGAGTATTTTCTTTTAGCCTTTTGGTTAGTAACATCAAATGACAGATGGCAAGTGTTTGTGTTATTTCCTACATTTTGACTATTCGGCTTTGGATCGAGGCTTTAAAATGGGGAATTCAACAGACAGGGCAGTTTACCTAAAAACTTTGTTATTGGTATTTCTGGGAGTACATTATGTTGCTGAGACCAAATATCGTACGGTACCAAGGTGAATCATTCTAAAATAGCAATACCAAAACTGAACTTAAAATTTCAGTGCTGTCCAGCTCTCATGTCAGTCATTGAAAGTTCCAGAAAACTTGACAGTATTTTAGGGACAATGCTGCGCACCAATAAAAAGTCGCTGTGCGCTTTGTTATTTCTGAGACAACCTCCCTAACACAATAATGTACCTTGCTCCTGATCAACCTCTCCAGTTGAAAATAACCATTTCAGAGGTTTTACAAAGGAAAACCTTTAAAAAACTGAAAAAGAGTAAAAAACTCAAAATCAGTTTGAACTGGTCTGACCAGGGCCAACTGAGCATGGCACTCAAGCTGATGTCTTTTCCTTTCTCCATACTGTAGTTTTTCTACCCTTCATTTCCCACCAAATTGACACAATCATTTCCTTGTGTTTTGAAAAATGACTGAATGTACATGTGTGGTATTGGGAGGTGGCGCAAAATAGTGTGTATATATTTTGACCGGTTTTGACATATTTTGAGTTGGTGCGCTAGGTGTAGTAAGAAATAAAATTTGGGACATGCAAATTGAAAAAGTGTTATTGATCATGTTTGAAATAAGTGGATAAGATTTATAGTCCATTTCAAAATAGTGCTGGGCCTTAAGTATACAGTTAAAACTAGAAGTCCTGTCACGTATAGTGCACTTGTGTAGGCTTAATAGCGCGTTGGAATTGCGCGCAATTGCCATATCGGATGGCATCCAAACCACGGCAGGTTCTCCTGGTTACTCATAGCAAACACATGCAATGTTTCTGCCAATGGACCTCCGGGTTACCCGGAGGTCCATTGGCTGAAACATTGCTTGTGCACAGGCCATATGTACAGAATTTGATAGCTTTACTTGGGCCAGAACGTGCATATTAACGCGCATATCAACGTGCTATTTGTGCGCATTTCATGACAGGACTTCCAGTTTTAACTGTACGTTACAGTATGGGACATCCGACATATACTCAACAGTTCCGGTATATGAGCCAGCCAGTGATTCCACATGCTAGGCTTGAAGTTCATGCACTTGAGACTCGTGAAAGTAGACAGGTTGTGTGGGCATTTACCACTTGCCTTATTTTGACGTCTGTCGGGGTTAGAGAGTGGGAGCAATTGCTCTACTGAAGAGGTTAGGTGGCTAAACATGACCTTCTACTTGTTGTGTTCTTATGATATAGACACAGATGTTGAAAGTGACCATAAACATCACTAAGCAACTAAATATCAATGATTACTGGAGATACAGTACATTGCGTTGGCATTGTTGTCCACGTCAAAGCAGTAGAAAGCGATCTCATTTCATTAACCCTTTACCCAACGTAACGGCCAAAACCGGCCAGCGCTATTCTCAAAAATCGCATATTAATTTTCAAAATATTTTAATTTTTTGTCTCAAAAACATAGGTTATGACCCCCCGTTGGAACGAACTCGTCGAGCTCGTTCCAACGAGGGGTCATAACCTGTGTTTTTGAGACAAAAAATAAAAAAATTAGTTATTTAAGAATTTTTTTTGCAAGTGTCGTCTGCTTTTCATGTTAGGTAAAGGGTTAATTAAATATTTGATGATTATTCTTATAACTAGTGTTTGGAATCGAGCCCAAACGAAAAATTCGGACGAGTTTCATAAATATTATATGAGAAAAATACTCACTTCCTATTCTATTTATCATATGACACACACCTGCACAAATTAGCGACTTAGTAGGACTCTTTGACCCATCACCTAACAGACATCACTTGGAAAAAAACAATCTCGTATAACTAAAAAAGTTTCATTTTTTGCTTCCAAAACATAGGTTATGACCCCCTCATTGGAACGAGCTCGTCAAGCTCGTTCCAATGAGGGGTCATAACCTTATGTTTTGGAAGCAAAAAGTGAAAATATAAAAAAAAATGAATGGCGTTTTTCTTGTAGGTAAAAGATTAATACAATATAATCCACTCTAAATAGGACAGATAACATAAATTCTCCCTACTGAAATTATGCAAATGTCATCCAGTTGTATTTTGTTTAGCCAGTCAAATTGTCCAGTTTTGAAATTGACCAATGAAAGCTCCTAACTCTAATTATGCAAATTATGAAAATGTGGCCCAGTTGTATTTTGTTCAGCCAATCAAATTGTCTAGTTTTGAAATTGACCAATGAAATTGACGGAAGGCTTTATTTATCACTGATTAATATGAAAAGAAAATATCAAATGTTTCAAAGTGAACAAAACAGACGAGTCATATGATAAAATATTCTTTGAGTTTCTGTTGTGGTATAATTTCAGTTATCGCACATATTGTTTGATTGGAGATGGAGAGAGTGCAGAGGGATCAATATGGGAGGCATTGGCATTCAGCAGCCATTACAAACTCAACAACTTAGTTGCCATTTTTGATGTCAATAGACTAGGTCAAAGTGAGCCTACAGCATACGGTCATGATTTTGAACTTTACAGAAAAAGAGCTGAAGCATTTGGGTATGTCTTTTATCTTACAATAAGTATGTATTTTGTCTGTTATTACCTGAATAAGCTTGTATCAGGTAGAGATGGTTGATATACCATAAATACCATTCAGTACCGGACCAGTACTGCTTTACCGACTGATGGAATCTCAAAATACCAAAATTTCTGTATTGAAAAATATTTCTGACACAAGTTTATTTATTTATTTAGGTTTAACAGCACTTTAACAGCCAAGGTCATATCGTGTTGGTGACAGTTTTACAGGTGGAGGAAGCCGGAGTACCCAGAGAGAACCACCGAGCAACGACGAGCAGCTGCCAGGTCCCCAACATCGTAACTCAGCACTTACACCTTAGTACACAGCGTCATAGTGCCTCCATGTGGACAATCAGGGTTAAGTGTCTTGGCCAAGGACACAACGCGGGAGTCTGAATCAATCGCTCAGACGATCACCCATCCAAGGACTAACCGGGCTCACTGTTGCTTAACATAGGTGATCTGATGAGAATTGGTTACCACAGTGCCCCCTCGCCTCCCTGACACAAGTTAAAAACTAAAAGGACATCAACAGAATGTGAAGTATAATTAATACAAGAAGGACTGTGTATGACTAAAGACAGTCATCACCGGTCATTTGATGTAACAGAGAAACTGAGAGAAATACCCAGAGGGGTATTTTCTCCCAGCTTTTTTGTCACATTAAATGACTGATGGTTAGTGCATGTGTTGCTTCCAACATTTTGACACTTCGGCTGCTTTGTCTGCTTTAACCCTTTACCTAACATGAAAAGCAGACGACACTTGTAAAAAAAATTCTTGAATAACTAATTTTTTTCATTTTTTGTCTCAAAAACATAGGTTATGACCCCTCGTCCCAACGAGGGGTCATAACCTATGTTTTTGAGACAAAAAATGAAAATATTTTGAAAATTAATTGGCGATTTTTGAGAATAGCGCTGGCCGGTTTTGGCCGTTACGTTGGGTAAAGGGTTAAAATGGTGAACCAAAATTACCATCAGATATTGGTATCAGTGTGAGTACATGTATGTTGTTGACAATGAATACTGTACGGATGGGGGTGTGGTGGCTCAGTTGTTAGAGGTGCAGGCTGCAAGCCGAGAGGTCCTCGTTTCAAATCCCACCTGCGGCAACCGTGTTGTGTCCTTGAGCAAGACACTTCACCCCCATTGCCCACGTGGGGGCACTGTGACGCTGTGTACTAAGGAGTACTGCACGTCGATGGTGCACCTGTCTTCAATCAATTCTAACCCTGCTTGTGTGGAGTTGGTATGTTTGGGAGCTGACAGTTGCTCGGTGGTTCTCACCGGGTACTCCGGCTTCCTCCACCCGTAAAACTGTCAGTCATGGTTAGCCATTGTGCAGAAATATGTGACCTTAAACACCAATAAATAAATAAATAAACTGTACCGATACCGAGGTAAATCATTCTAAAAATACTGATACCAAACTTGAAATTTCAGTATCGCTTAACTCTAGTATCAGGGGAGCCCCTGATACAAAATCTGTATCGTGCAAATGCATAATACAACTGCATGCTTGGTTATGATCTGTTTTTGTTACTATTTATGGAATATTACAAGCTTTTGAATCGAGTTTGTCTGACCCTTATCATTTCCTATACCAAAAGAGAGAAAATAAAAAAACACTTCTCAAAAGTATAATTATTAAATTAATAAATTAAGGGACCACCTTGCTTTTATGATTTCGTTTCTGAATCACTGGAATCATTCAAGCTGGAACAGCAGTCAAGTTATACTTCTTTACTGAATGTTGAACCTGTTTGTGCGTCATAAGTTTATCCAAGGTTTGCAAAAGTTGAAGGCATCCGCAGACAGTTTCAGTCGAAATACTAAGCATTTTTACCTGCATCGCCAGCGGCAGAGCAGGCCTAGTAACCGCTCGACTCCGTCTGTCAGTCCGTCCGTCCGAAACACTTTTTCCGTCAAGGTTTTCTTGGCTTCTATGAAAGGGAATGATTTTATATTTGTTCTGCTGTTTCATAATGATGAGTTGTATCGTGTAACCAATATTTTTATACTGTACCAATGACCCAGACTTAGCTGGTGCTAACTCCAACAAAACCAGGGCCAAACACAAATTTTGCCCCCCAATCCCCAAAATTTGCATCCAAAACAAAAAGAAATCATGTCCTAAAGGACCTCCATAGTACGCCTCTACTGCGCATGCGCAGTGACGCAGTCGTCCCGAAATTGGCGCCAATTATCATTCTCTGTTTGGCCCTTCATCAGTCAACATCTCACTGATCTTTGTGCTTGTAAATCTCAGTTTAAAGGATGCCAGACACGTAATTTTTGGAGAAAATGTGATTCTAAGGAGGATAGAAGGAGGAGAGGAAAAAGAAGTGGCAAAAAAAATAATAGGGCTGTACTTAAAATTTTTTGATGAAATTATGTTAAGTTGCCTATTTTCGAGGCTTGGGCCTCTTGTTGTCATTCTTGCTAATTGTTGCACTGCTTATTCAGTGTTTCCTCTCCCCTAACCTTCTAAAGTTCCCCCTGGCAATTCTCCCATGCTTTTGGCATATTTTTGAGAAGTTTCATTTCTAAAATTTCCTGGGAGAGTTGCTTGGTTACAGAATGTTTTCTGTTATTTTCCCCATAGTTACGTTTTCACCCATGGGTGTATAACGTTTGTGTTCTGCATCTTCCATCTGATGTTCTACAGATTCTCCCCTGGGAGTCTCTGTTTTGCATCAGATAGAGTGTAATTGATGACTGATTCCGGGCCAGTTTTTTCAGTGCCTGGAGTCATGTTTTCTAGTGTGTTTACACTGTTTGTTTTCATTGGCAACAGCCTTTTTTGAGGGGGGCTGTTTGCCTTTGTGGTAGTTTATCTCATTATAAGATACATTTATATTATCCGAAAGTGTCTCATTAATTATTTTATATAAATTTAAAATTTTTGACCACACTTTGCCATCGGATCCATCGGGGCTCAACGTTACTTTTCAGCAACTTGGGCTTCTCTGAAAAAATATTTTTTCAAAATTATTTTGTTTTGCAATTGTTTTTTCATTTATTAATGGATCATGTTATTATGTATCTTTGTGTCAGGGGTTTTTGCGAGTAACTAGGACTTATTGTTGTTCTTTCACAATGAAGGGACATTGTTCAAATTGTAATAGGAAGAAATCTTCCTCTGACTTTCATGATCATTGTATTAATTGTAGTCAGTGTTCTCGCATTAATCCCTGTCCTATATGTGAACATTGGGATGAGAAACATTGGAAACGTGTGTCATGATATGTTGTTTCTGGAGAAAGAGCGATGCCGGCTCTTTCTCCACAAGGTCACTCTACTCTCTCAGTTTCTATTTCAGAGGAACCAGAACAGGGTGATGTTTCCATGTTATCTTCTTCAAGTGTGCGTCCGTCGTCACAAATGAATTCAGAGCTAGCGGCAAAAGTGCTCATGGAGATTAGACAAATGTCGTCCGCTCGCTCGCCCGGTGTAGCGTCCATTCACCGAATGGTTCGGCAGCCGGGTTCGTCCGATGCGGTCCAAGAGGAAATTTTGGGTGATGCGAGCACTATAAACATAATAGATGCACACCCAGTGACGGCGGATAGTAAACGAGAACGGAGGAAGCCTTTTAGTCCGGTTCCTAGCTCGTCCAGGTCCAGCCGGGCCGCGAGCGAGAGAGGTCCCTCTCTCGTACAACAACATCTGGGACCAGATGTTGTGGTACAAAATGTGTCTTTAGCGGAGCATACGTCCGTCGCTCGGGACGCTCCGTTGTATAAACAGTCCGCAGAGACTGTTAAGGCTTCCTCTTCTCGTCAGCGCACACGACCGCACCTTGGCTGCGTGACCTCCGATATTTTACCAGCTTCGCCGATGATGGATTCTTCGGCGACCAGGTCACACCATCCGGCAGCCAGGGATTCGAGACCGATGGACTCCGGACGTTCGCATAGGAAAAGTATGCGGGAGCCATCTGATGCGGAGCTGCCCTCGGCGAAGCAGCGAAAGACTGCGTCTCCGCAGGTCTCGACGTCGGACATTCTTGTGCAGATAGCACAGCTTATCGCAGCATCCCAGCAGCCGACAGAAACGGTGTCGGATCGAGAATTATCCGACGGCGCTGGGTCGGTACGCTCCGCCGAAGCATCGGGGGCGGACGACCGGGAACATCGGGAGGTCCGACCGGATGGTGAAAGGGATACGGATGATTTGGAGCTATCCCTTTCGGAACAACATAAAGCTGCCGTGGACTTCATCCGGCACTTTCTCCCTCAAGTTGTTCCGTCGGGCCAGACTGCTGCGCTTCCGGACAAGAGAATTATAGCGTCATTGGACTCTGATTTTTTTGAGCGGTTCAGGGACATCGCTCCCGAGTTTCCGTCGCAGTCCAATAATGTTGCAAGAACATTTGAATTATTGAACGACGCTATATTTAAACTTGCTTCCAGGACGGGGAAAGCAGGTTTCTTGTCCGCTAATACTCTTAACCTGCCTTTCATTAATGCAAGGAATAAATTCGACACGGCAGGACAGGGTATACCGAGAGTTCCTCTGCGTATGGACGACGAAGCGGAAGACTTAGAGCTATCATTACCGTCGTCAGCTTCTATTCCAACCGCGGTGTTGGAAACAGCTATTGCGTCTAACAGAGCCAATTTAGATGCCTTATCTTACGCAGATCACCTTACTAAGGCGTTATCACTGCGCCTTCAAGGGGAAGAGTTTCAGGATATACAATCCTCTTTAAGACTTCTTTCAAGGGCAGTAGCTTATTCCACGTGTAACTCCGCCCTTTCAGTGGCAAATCTGGAGTTGGTTAGACGTGACGCAGCCCTAGCTACATCCACACTAGTGGATTCTAAGGTGAAGAACTCTCTTAGAGTCGCTTCGGTCTCAGGAGAACTTCTCTTTGACGGCAAGCTTTCCGCTATTTATGATAAAATTAAAAAGAAAGCTAATGATTCTCTTGTTCAGATCCGCTCCTAAAAAGTCGGATACAGCAGACACGAATAAGACAGGCACTTCTGGGTCTAATGCGCCCAAGAGAGGTTCCTATAGAGGTTCCGGTGCGTCCTCTTGGTCTTATTCGAGAGACCGTCAGGATAGCGACTCTCGTTCGGGACGTCCTTCAGGCCGGGACAATCGGTCGGACGCCCCGAGGTCGACGAGGCGAGGTGCGGGTCGTGGAAGACATGGTTTCTCCTACCGCAGGCCTCGCAGGTCCAGGAGGTGATGGCTTAAACCTCTATCGCGTTCCGGTTGGCGGAAGGTTGTCGAGTTTTTCACAAGAGTGGGCGTCGATTACGGACGACCCTTGGGTGAGAGGAGTGACTTCGGAAGGTCTAAAGATATCCTTCAAACGAAAGCCTCCATTAACTCGAAGTCCAAAGTGGACTCATCTTCCGTCAAATCCACAGAAAAGAGACGCTCTGTTATCAGAGGTGCAGTCTCTTTTAATGAAGAACGCGGTAGAGGTCGTAGAAAACCAGGAATCTCTGGGATTCTACAGCCATCTGTTTCTGTTTCCGAAACCAGACGGCTCGTTCCGTCCAGTCATAGATTTGAGCTGGATAAACAAGCTGATCGTCGCTCCGAAGTTTTATATGGAGACGATTCGATCGGTCAGAGCGAGTATTCGGGTGAACGATTATGCAACGAGCATAGATCTCAAAGATGCGTACTTTCACGTCATGGTACATCCGACATTCCGAAAGTATCTACGCTTCGCAGTCCTAGGAGTGGTGTATCAGTTCCGGGCCATGTGCTTCGGATTGAATCTAGCACCCTGGGCTTTCACTCGGGTAATGAACTCGGTAATGATCTACTTCCGAGCTCATTCGTCTGCGGTAACGTCGGCCTACCTGGACGACATTCTTCAGAGGTACGGCAACGAGTTAACGCTTCAGAACGATGTTCAGAATCTTCTTCTATTGCTCCGACGTCTCGGTTTCATAGTAAACGAGGAGAAGTCGGATCTGGTGCCGTCCAAGTCATTCACTCATCTGGGAATGAGCTTCGAGACGCACAACAATCTCGTTCGTCTGCCGTTAACCAGAGCGAAATTAGTCAGTTGTTACGCTCGCTATTGTCTGCACGCAGACAAAGTCACGGCGAGAGAATTTATGAGACTGATAGGTCTGTGCGGAGCCGCCGCGGATCTCATTCCGATGGGGCGGCTACGCACACGTCCTCTTCAAATTTTCCTGACTCAGAATTGGAGTGTGAAAATTCATTCGCTCGATGTAGACGTTCTCTTGTCAGATCAAGTGAAACAAGAGATTCAGACTTGGGCAAACATTCAGTGGTTAACTCAAGGAGTTCCGCTGCAGTTGCCGGATCCGAGTTTTACCGTTATGACGGATGCCAGTCAAACAGGTTGGGGTGCATCATTAATCCCAACGGATTCGAGATGCCAGGGTCTTTGGGATCCGCAATTCCTGTGCAAGCACATAAACATCAAGGAAATGATGTCAATTTGGCTTGCGTTACGTCACTGGATGGACATTATTCACGATGCTCATGTCCAAATCCTATCCGACAATACGACAGTAGTGGCATATATACGGAATCAGGGAGGCACTCATTCAGTTCCGTTGTTCAATCTAACGGAAAGAATCCTTCTGTTTGCGTTAGAACATCACGTTCTTCTTTCAGTCCGTCACATACCGGGTCGTCTGCATGTGCTAGCAGACTCCCTTTCACGAAAGGGTCGCTTGTTGCCATCGGAGTGGACTCTCAACAAACAAGTATTCAATCAGATTTGCTACCAATGGGAACGGCCAATGATAGACTTATTTGCGACACATCTCAACAATCAGTTGCAGACGTATGTGTCCCCATGTCCGGATCCAAGAGCATTTGCAGTAGACGCTCTGTCGATCCCTTGGGACGGAATGATAGGATATGCGTATCCTCCAGCGCCGTTAATTCAACAAGTATTGCTAAAGATAAAACAATCTCAATGCAAGATTCTGTTGGTAGCATCTCTGTCGCCACAGAGACCGTGGATAAATCTACTCAGGTGTCTGTTGTGGGACCTACCGCAGAAGCTTCCTCCACGAGAGGATCTTCTTTCGCAGGGGAAATCGCGCCAACTCCATCACAACCCGCAAGGTCTCAACCTTCACGTTTTTCCGTTGTGCGGTCCTTCTTGCATGGCAAGCACTTTACAGGACGAGCAGTGGACGCGATTTCTAACTGTAGGAGGACGTCCTCTTCGCTAAACTATGCGGCTAAGTGGAAGGTTTTTCGTCGTTGGTGTAGGGATCATTCTGTAGATATATTTGATCCCTCTATACCAGACATTGCAAACTTTCTAGTATACTTGTTTGACGAAATCAAACTGCAGCCTGTTACTATAAAGGGTTATAGATCTATGTTATCTGATACCTATGCACATCATGATAGTTTACAAATTGGATCTAATGTCTCTTTATCGAAATTGGTTAGAAACTTTTCGATAAATAGACCCAGAACTCTTAGATTAATTCCTAAGTGGAATTTAGCTTGGGTTCTCCTTAAATTGAAGGAAAAGCCATTTGAACCTCTTGGGACAGTAGATTTCAAATTCTTATCTTATAGGACAGCTTTTCTCTTAGCTTTCTCTTCTGCCAGAAGAGTCAGTGAGCTTCATGCACTATCGGTGGATGATTCTCATTATCGTAGTGTTGGGAACACTATCACCTTCACTACTAATGTGGGTTTTTTAGCTAAGAATCAGGCTCCTAATAAATATCCGGAACCTATTGTTATTAAGGCTCTTCCGTCTTCAGACGGGCGTAGGCCTTTACTCTGTCCTGTTAGAGCACTACGTATCTATAAACAGAGATCTCAGTTCATCAGAAAGGGACGGAAACGTTTCTTTCTGTCTTTGATGCCTAATAGAAAGGACATTTCAGTCCATTCTATTGCTAGATGGATTCAGTTAACTATCCGTACTGCTTATGAAGATTTATCTTCTTCTCAGCAGTCTGTGCTTAAGATTTCTGCTCATGAAGTAAGAGCTCTTTCTACTTCCTGGGCTTATGCTAATAGTGTTGCTATTACAGATTTAATGAAGGCTGCTTATTGGTCTCAGCCATCCACATTTACGAATTTTTATCTCAGAAATATTGAGTCCATTTCTGGAGACCTGCATTGTTTAGGTCCGTTATCTGTTGCTCAGAATGTCGTCCACTAAACAGTTGCAACTATAGTTATGCAGGCTTTCTGTTCCGGCAGTGACTCCGTCCGGCTGCCCTCTTCGCTCTGGGCTATTTGACCCAGGGCAAGGGGAAGGGGGGGGGGGGGTGGCGGGTGTTCCCTTAGGTCACCTGCTCATAGTGAAAAGCAAGGGAATGCCTCCTCCAAGTCAGTATTTCTGAGTCGCTTCCGGGATGGTTTTAAAGTGTAATATTAATGTTTAATTTCATTCATGTCTTATTTTTAAAGTGTAGCTCGGTGTGAAGCATTTGTATATGTCAAGTGTCAAACGGGCTTTAATATACAATACTCGGACACTTTTAAATGATTATAAAGAGTCTCAATTCTCTGGACTACTTTATTTATTGGCTTGCTTTAAAAATAATTAGTATAAGGGTTATACGGGATGTTAATAGAGAACATGAATGTTATTGTGCTCAATTATTAAGGGTAGTGTATCTTTCTAATTTAATATTAAATAAGAAATATACATGTAAAGCCTAATACTCCTTTTCTCCTTAAGGGGTTACCTCTTTACTATATAGTTGAGCTTATTGGATTTTCCTCTATGTCCTAGGCCCTCCAGCCTGTTTACTATTCAGCTAAGTCTGGGTCATTGGTACAGTATAAAAATGTTAAAAAATTTATAGTAATTTATATATTTTTTATACTTACCAATGACCCAGACGGGGATGGCCCTCCCTGGAGTTGGGAACTCTTGCCTCCCCGCTGAGTACATAGCGCTGACCAGGCACTGCCAGTAAGAATGATAATTGGCGCCAATTTCGGGACGACTGCGTCACTGCGCATGCGCAGTAGAGGCATACTATGGAGGTCCTTTAGGACATGATTTCTTTTTGTTTTGGATGCAAATTTTGGGGATTGGGGGGCAAAATTTGTGTTTGGCCCTGGTTTTGTTGGGAGTTAGCACCAGCTAAGTCTGGGTCATTGGTAAGTATAAAAAATATATAAATTACTATAAATTTTTTAACTTTCAGATCTGCCGTGCAGCCACTTCTTGTTTGCCGATACTTTGAAAATTTTACTGTACCCACTGAACATTGAAATTTTTCGTCAAATTTTTCTCGGCTTCTATGCAAGGATTGATTTTATATTTCATCTGGAGCCTGATAATGATCAGTTGTATCGTGTATGCAATTTTCAGATCTGCCGTGCAGCCACTTCCTGTTTGCCGATTCAATTGCATGCAGCGACGCAGGTCCAGACCCAGTCTTGGTCTTGGCTTGTTATTGGTCTGAAAATGAAATTATTTTCCAAACGCTTGAACAAAAATGGATCATATGAACCCCTTATTGGAACCAGCTCATCAAGCTTGTTTTGATGAGGGCTTGCATGATATTGTTTTCTTGAAAAATAATGGTTTTTTGACTGCTCACTTTGTAAATTTCGTGGAAGGATGCGGCGATACATTAGGTAAACTGTTAATCAAGTTATTACAGTTAAAAATTAAAAGATTAGGCCTAAAAAAATAAAAAATCTGTTTCTCAGGCCCTCCCGCATGGTCCTTTTGGTTGCCGCATTCTCTCTTTTTATAACCAATTTAAACTTAAAAAAAATAAAAATTAAATGGTTTATGTCTGATATTTTACCCAAATTGAAAAAATTGATGAATTTGTCCCTTGAGTGCAAGAAGGCTTTGCAATGCTTTAGCATTGCAAAGCCTTCTTGCACTCAAGGGATGAAATACACCACCACCCATGCTATTCTGTAGATTATGAGGCCTAAAACTTGAACCAAGAACATGAACATTTGATGGCAACGAAGTAATTACTGAAATAAAAAATAAAATAAAAAACCGCTCGCTCGCCCGCCCGCATGCAATTTTACAAATAATGGCCTGAGAAACAGAAGATCTACTTTGTGTGGCCTTATTATTATCCCTGGTGGGTGAGGGTATGAGATGGGGAAATCTCACCTGAGGGCAAGATATTTGGGCCAGACCCAAATATCTTGCCCTCGGGTGAGATTTCCTCATCAGGGATAATTTTTCTCCCCCCTACCAAAACAGTCTGACATCATCAAAAGTAATTCAGGAGCATGTGCAGCTATATCGCACAATTTTGTTGTCCATTTCTGAAAAAAACTGATTTGCTTATCGGAAGGAGTGCACAAATGTTCTGTATTTACCACTGGTATATACCACAAAATTAAATCCCAACGCCAGTAAGACAGGGGTTAAAAATTTCTAGTGAAATTAAAATTGACACATTCTGATGACATCATATTGTGAATTCTGCAATGTATTCGCATAACGTTTTGGTGGGAATTCGTGCAACTTGCACCACTCAAAATGGTGTTCATCCAAAAATACATATAAAAGAGTCAAGTGTCCTTTGGTTTTGCTGTCTGTGTTTTTAGCTGTGACTAGCAGCTCAATAAGTGGCAATGTCGGTCTGTCTGTTGGTCGGTCGGTCAGTCGGTCGGTCTGTCTGTCGGTCTGTCTGTGACCAACGAGTTTCAAAACTCAATAACTTTCGAAATACTTGATGGAATGACTTTATATTTGGAATGTAAGTGTATCTTATTGATGTCTAGCCACTGTTCAATGCATGTGTTGTTCCAAATATTTTTCTTGGAGTTATGGCCCTTGATGAACTTAGAATTTTGTGAGATTGCACCACCCGTCGCAGCTACGGCGTCGATGTCGCGATTTTTATTTCTATTTTCTACGACAAACGTTTGTCTGCTAATATTTCCAAAACATGACAACGTTTGTTTACAGAAGAATGTGTGATGATTGAATAGTCCTGTGCTCATTAAATATGTTAATAAGCCAATATTGGTTGGTCACGTGGGTGGGGTGAGATGGCTGTCACATGGGTGGAGTGAGATGGGCATATCTCTCCCAACTGCCTCATATGGCTTTATATTTGTCTCAGTACTTTCAGTACCTTTGTGGTGGGAGAAATTTTAATTCTATTTTCACCATTATGTTTATGTGCAAAATATATCGGAGTCTCATTCTTGTTTCTAATGCTATTTCTCAACTCATCTTCGACTTGCCGAGATGTTGTCTAAAAAAAATTGTAGGCCTAAAAAAGTTAAAAATCTGTTTCTCAGGCCCTCCAGTATGGTCCTATTGGGTGCCGCATGCTCTCTTTTTATAACCAATCCAAACTTTAAAAAATCAAAATCAAATAGTTTAGGCCATACAAAGTAGATCTGTTTCTCAGGCCACTATTTGTAAAATTGCAAGCTAGCGAGCGTTTTCTTATTTTATTTTTTATTTCTGTAATTATTTCTTTGCCATCAAAAGTTCATGTTCTTGATTTATGTGTTAGGCCTCATAATCTACGGAATAGCATGAGTGGTGGTGTATTTCGTCCCTTGAGAGCAAGAAGGCTTTGCAGTGCTAAAGCATTGCAAAGCCTTCAATCAAGCGACAAATTGATAAATTTTTTTTAACTTTGGTAAAATATCAGACATAAACCATTTAAATTTGATTTTTTTAGAGTTTACATTGGTTGTGAAAATAGAGCATGTGGCAGCGAAAAGGATCATGTGAGAGGGCCTGAGAAACCGATTTTTAATTTTTTAGGCCTTATTTCTGATATTTTACCCCAGATAATGAAATTGTCCCTTGAGTGCAACAAGGCTTTGCAATTCCTTAGCACTCAAGGGATGTAATACACAACCACCCATGCTATTCTGTACATTATTGGGCCTAAAACATAAAACAAACCAAGAACATTAACTATTTAATGGCAAAGAAATAATTACAAAAATAAAAAATAAAATAAAAAAATGCCCGCCCGCCAGCCCGCATGTAATTTTACAAAAAATGGCCTGAGAAACAAAAGTGTGAGGCCTTATTTACATTCATTTTTCTAACCCCAAAATAAATTGTATTCCTATTCACACTCGGCTAAAATGGCATTCCACTCCCATCATCATATTCCACTCTCAGCGAGCGATGACAGACTATATATTTTTTTTTCGTTTTTCTTTCTTTTGAGACATTTTAAAGGTACAGTAAAACCTGTCTTGAGAGACCACTGTCTTGAGAGACCACCTGTCTTGAGAGACTACATCTACTGGGCACCGATTGGTTTTGCTCTATAATGGACCTGCTATGGGAGACCACCTGTTTTGAGAGACCACTGTGACCGAAAGGAATGGTTTTGCGCGCCGAAGGCGCGCAGGGACGATATGGGGAACAAGCCCCTTTCGACCCTCGGTGACTATAGATGATTTTGATTGTCTGGGCGTGGCAAAGGAGGAATGTAGAAGGAAGCAGCTTATCCTCTTCTATGTTTTTGCGGGACTTCTTCTTTGGAGGTGGTTGTGATGGAGAAGAGTTTGTAGAATCTTGTGGTGGTTGTGGTGGAGATGAGTTTGTCGGGTCTTGCTGGTTTCTTTTGTTAATGAGATCTTTGGTCATTCTGGAGATTTCATCCGAGCACTTATCACCATCTTTGCACTTTTCCTGGAGCTTATTACACTGCGCCCTCAGTTCCCTTGCTTCTGTTATCAGTGCGGCCAGTGTTGGTTGGTTGGCAGAGTCTCCCTTGCCCGGGCTGTCCGGAAGCGAAGGAAGAGGGGAGTGAGGGGTGGGAGGCGGTGAAAAAACAACTTCCAGTTCCTCCTCAGTCTCCACTGGATGTTCCTCATCCAACTGTACCGAGCGTGAACAACACCTAGATAGCGATGGAACTACCAGATAGACTAGTGAAAGCCATTTCAGCTCTGGGCGTCTCATGCCCTGTCTCCTGGACTATCCAGGAAATAGGCTTGAGCGTCCACCTGAAAGTGGAATATGAAACTGTAAAGCCAACAACAACAACACCAACCTCTTCGGGGGAGAGGTAGTACCTTTGGAGAGAGGATCCCCTCTCCCACTGGTCCTCATCCGAAGGGGCATGGAGGCCCTGAAAAGAGACACAAGAAAAAGAAGAAGAGCCCATCGACCAAGCGCAGGGACGCCCGGCGCTTGGAGGCCTTCCGGAATAGGAAGAAAGAGTTGAGTGAGGGAGTGGAGGCTCTGGAGGCAGCCGCCAGTTCCCCTCCTAGTCCCACTGGTACACTGTGACCTGGTACCAACTTGTATTTTTATGCCATAATAGACCTGACCTGAGAGACCGCCCCTTTGAAGACTGAAACCATGACAAAAACTTTTTACCTGTTCTGGAATTGGAAAATCCATTGTGGTTATACTAACATAATTAAAAGTATTAAAAGCTCTTAATTGGGTTTCAATTGCTAACTCATTGAAGATTGAGATGTTTTTATAAGACCCCTGTTGAAAAGATTGGGATTATTGCTGAATAAACAATTTTATACATACCAGAAATGTGACAGATAGGAATAAAAATAAATTTGTGTTGAAAATCTTTTTGTAACAAATTGAAATGGACTGTTATAAAAATTATAAAAATAAATTAGTGTTGAAAATCTTCAGTGAAGATGAAGATTTTCAACACTAATTTATTTTTATAATTTTGATAACAGTCCATTTCAATTTGTTACAAAAATTTCATAAAAAAGAACAACTACAAAGTAATTACAAAAATCCATTCTTCTCCATTTCTGAATTGTGTGTTCAAAAGTTCACTGATCGGTTTTGAGTACGATTTTTTATCCTCTTGTGGGCCGTGCAGATTATTTTATTCAATTCCATGCACCCCATTAGAAGGATAAAAGTGAACTATTAGGCCAAAAAAGAAAATCAATTGATTCTCAGGCAATTTTTTTTTCAAATCAATGAGGGAGGGAGGATTTTATTTTTATTTTTTATTTTTATTTCTTCCAGATGGTGAGAAAGGATTGAGAGGCAAAAGTCACTTTCTGATGTCTGTTTTTACCTGAAAAGCATGGAAAGTGCATATTGTAAAATGATATACAAATAAAACTCATTTTATTGAAAACTAAAACTGTTTTTCTTTATTTTCTGATATCACCACTTTTTGTATTTAGAAACAGAACTCTGACTTCACTTTTAAACTTTTACAAAGCAGAACTATTTTATGAATACTAGATATTATTGACCACCCTCGTATTATTTTGGTATCATTGTGAGTTATTTTGATTTTTAGTATGACCCATGGTGAGAGTGTTTTCTGTAACAGAAGGTATATTCTTTTTAAAAAATATTTAAAGTGTTTAAAATAAATTTCAAGTTCATATAAGAAGCTGGGTCATTCAAGGTTTCTGAATACCCTAACTGAGTTGAAAAGCATAGTTAAAAAAGTTTTCGATATCCTTCGTAAATTAAGCGTTATTAACAATTTGAGTTAATTAATTTCTTTGGTAAATGACAAAACATTTCAGTTGTCTCCCTTCCCGGCTGCGCTGGGTAATAATTCACTGTTCAGAAAACTAACAATTTTTGCCAACCATCTTTCACTGACACGTGCGATTGCTGCTTTGAAGGTCTGCCATTCTTATCCATCCAAATACCTGTGATTTCTATTGTAGCTTTATTACATTTAACCCCCTTCCAACAAACTTCACAACTTTTCAAAGAAAAACATTCAATGCAAATTGCGGGGCGAATTTCAATGCAGCCAATTTTTCAGTGGAACAGAGCGTAACCGCAAGCAATTTCGATATGGACGAACTGTCTCCAATACATTTTTTTTGTTTTGAAACGGTGGTTAACTTTTAATAAATTCCAATTAACTCGATGCGTGTCTTGTGTGATTCGTTGTTTTGTCAGGTACTTTGTTTTTAAATAGCCATTTTGTGCTGGTTGCTATCAGTTGGGGTGAATTGTTCGAACGACTACGCCATTGCAATTCTTTTCAGAAATATAAAATTGGGCTAGTTTAGGCTATTTTCATAGCCGTGTGACGGACTTTAACAGCAACCGTGCTTACTGTTTTTTGCGGAAGCGTGTGTTTTTAAAAAATAAAACATAAGAAAATAAGTAAACTGCCATGTCTCCCAAGGAAGTTTGGGAGGGCGGCTTGAATTTCGCCCCAAATGTAAGCCAAGGCCAGAGGCTCTCACACTTAACACACGCCTGTGTATATTTACCTGTTTATTCGTTGGTTTTGGGCCTTAAAACCAATAGTCCCTTTTCAATTTCCCTGTTTCCTATTTTCTTGCAATGACGGTCCAAATAAACGCGGGCCATTTTTTTCAACGCGGCGGTGCCTGAGAATCAATTCCTTTTTTTTTTGGCCTTATCTGTATATTGTCCAAACTGCAGGGAGACAAACCTTCCCTTGTTACCAGAAACTTTAGCTTTTACAGGCTTCTTATGCCATTTTGATATCCTTTAAAAAGTGTGCAAATTTGTGTCTCTGAAAAGTCTTGAAAAGTATTTAACCCTTTACCCAACGAATTGGCCATATCCGTCTGCGTAATATGCCAATTCAGCAGTTGAAAAAATAAAATTTCAACAAAACCAAAACATGTGACCCCTCTTTGGAACGGGCTAGTCAAGCTCATTCCAATGAGGGGTCACATGATTTGGTTTGGTTGGAATTTTTTTTAAAATTAAAAAAAATGATTTAAAATAATAAATTTTGATATCGTCTGCGTTGGGTAAAGGGTTAAAAAAAAAAGTTTGCCAAGGGCCCTGTGACTCGCACATTTTTGATTTTTAAATCGAATCTTGAGTCGAATTAGGCCTATTATTTGAAATCAACAAACCTTGAATCAAATCAAAGGTAGAGGTGAAACGGTTAAAGGGTTTTCTTGATCAATTAATCACATGGATTAACCTCGGTTAACTGATTAATCAGTTGTCCTGATAGATCACTCAATAGCTGCCGTGCTGTTGATGATTTACAGTGTTAATAATGTCCCATTTTCTGGCTATTCATACAGTGTAACGTTCATGTGAGTGAACAAGTACATCAGCAAACAATTTGCATGCTGTATTCTATTTCGTATCACACAGGAATCTTAATAATATGAAATAGAAACATCATTCATGGCCTATGATTTACCCATGTGGCATGTGCAGAAACAAAAGAGCAGTTAATGTGCATAATCCCAGGTAAGTATATTGCAGCAGACCTTCGATTTTTAGGAGCGCACGATCATCCATGTAGACTTGCCCCTGCACCAGACTCTAGGAAACAAGCACAGTGTGATGTGCTTTGGAAACTGATAAGGCTATGGTTAAAAAGTGACTTCACTGTCTTCCAGTTCCAGAATGCCAGCAGCTTTGAAGGTTTATTGATGGAGGGGGGGGGAAGGGGTATGAATAACGATGACTCGCTTGCAGTGTGCGTGTCGTATCTCTCTCATTGAGTCTGCAGAATTAGTTTCGGTGGCATCGTTTGATCTTTTCTAGCAAAGTTGTAGACTTGCAGCTACTTTGAGAACGTCAAAAACCAAACAACTCAATAAGTAATAATTTAACTGGTAGAGTGCTGGAAGCCCATATTTGGGCTTTACTCTGATATACTGTTACCACAACTTATAGGCCTCATATTCAGTGGATGTGCTTCGCTTTATCTTTGAACTGAAATAATTTAGTCTCTTAGGATTTGCCTTGTTACAATTTATGGGAGAGTGCCTATTGGCACTCTCCCATAAATTGTAACAAAGCAAAGACATGGGAACAAATTCTGATGACCAAAAATAACTTAGCACTCTACCAGTTAAATAGAGGCATAGCTCTTAACATTCCCTACAGTACCCCTGTTATAACTTGTTTTGTCCATGCCCCCCTCCCCTACACACACGCACACTTGTTCAACTCGATTTGATCTGCAGTTGACATGACGCCAATGACGACCATATATTATATATCTATCAGTCTTATAGTGTGTCTGCCCCATTCAAATGACATTACACACTATTTGGTAATGGAATTACTGGAACCTAAGATACTTAACATTCATTGCATTTCAGGCACACTTCCCACACATTCTAATGACATCAAAGTGAATGTTACAGGAAAGTAACAACGTTATTTCCATCAGAACTTTTGCGGTGGTTTCTAGTGAAGTCTTGGCTGCCTATAACTTCCACATAAACTTTTGCAGTGGATTCTAGTGAAGTCTTGGCTGCCTATAACTTCCATCAGAACTTTTGGAGTGGATTCTGGTGAAGTCTTGGCTGCCTATAACTTCCATCAGAGCTTTTGCAGTGGATTCTAGTGAAGTCTTGGCAGCCTATAACTTTCAGCAGAACTTTTGCGCTGTTTCTCAGGCCCTCCCGCATGGTCCTTTTGGCTGCCACATTCTCTCTTTTTATAACCAATTTAAACTTAAAAAAAATAAAAATTAAATGGTTTATGTCTGATATTTTACCCAAATTGAAAAAATTGATGAATTTGTCCCTTGAGTGCAAGAAGGCTTTGCAATGCTTTAGCATTGCAAAGCCTTCTTGCACTCAAGGGATGAAATACACCACCACCCATGCTATTCTGTAGATTATGAGGCCTAAAACTTGAACCAAGAACATGAACATTTGATGGCAAAGAAGTAATTACTGAAATAAAAAATAAAATAAAAAGCCGCTCGCTCGCCCGCCCGCATGCAATTTTACAAATAATGGCCTGAGAAACAGAAGATCTACTTTGTGTGGCCTTATTATTATCCCTGGTGGGTGAGGGTATGAGATGGGGAAATCTCACCTGAGGGCAAGATATTTGGGCCAGACCCAAATATCTTGCCCTCGGGTGAGATTTCCTCATCAGGGATAATTTTTCTCCCCCCAATACCAAAACAGTCTGACATCATCAAAAGTAATTCAGGAGCATGTGCAGCTATATCGAACAATTTTGTTGTCCATTTCTGAAACAAACTGATTTGCTTATCGGAAGGAGTGCACAAATGTTCTGTATTTACCACTGGTATATACCACAAAATTAAATCCCAACGCCAGTAAGACAGGGGTTAAAAATTTCTAGTGAAATTAAAATTGACACATTCTGATGACATCATATTGTGAATTCTGCAATGTATTCGCATAACGTTTTGGTGGGAATTCGTGCAACTTGCACCACTCAAAATGGTGTTCATCCAAAAATACATATAAAAGAGTCAAGTGTCCTTTGGTTTTGCTGTCTGTGTTTTTAGCTGTGACTAGCAGCTCAATAAGTGGCAATGTCGGTCTGTCTGTTGGTCGGTCGGTCGGTCAGTCGGTCGGTCGGTCGGTCGGTCGGTCGGTCTGTCTGTCGGTCTGTCTGTGACCAACGAGTTTCAATACTCAATAACTTTCGAAATACTTGATGGAATGACTTTATATTTGGAATGTAAGTGTATCTTATTGATGTCTAGCCACTGTTCAATGCATGTGTTGTTCCAAATATTTTTCTTGGAGTTATGGCCCTTGATGAACTTAGAATTTTGTGAGATTGCACCACCCGTCGCAGCTACAGCGTCGATGTCGCGATTTTTATTTCTATTTTCTACGACAAACGTTTGTCTGCTAATATTTCCAAAACATGACAACATGTTTGTTTACAGAAGAATGTGTGATGATTGAATAGTCCTGTGCTCATTAAATATGTTAATAAGCCAATATTGGTTGGTCACGAGGGTGGGGTGAGATGGCTGTCACATGGGTGGAGTGAGACGGGCATATCTCTCCCAGCTGCCTCATATGGCTTTATATTTGTCTCGGTACTTTCAGTACCTTTGTGGTGGGAGAAATTTTAATTCTATTTTCACCATTATGTTTATGTGCAAAATATATCGGAGTCTCATTCTTGTTTCTAATGCTATTTCTCAACTCATCTTCGACTTGCCGAGATGTTGTCTAAAAAAAATTGTAGGCCTAAAAAAGTTAAAAATCTGTTTCTCAGGCCCTCCAGTATGGTCCTATTGGGTGCCGCATGCTCTCTTTTTATAACCAATCCAAACTTTAAAAAATCAAAATCAAATAGTTTAGGCCATACAAAGTAGATCTGTTTCTCAGGCCACTATTTGTAAAATTGCAAGCTAGCGAGCGTTTTCTTATTTTATTTTTTATTTCTGTAATTATTTCTTTGCCATCAAAAGTTCATGTTCTTGGTTTATGTGTTAGGCCTCATAATCTACGGAATAGCATGAGTGGTGGTGTATTTCGTCCCTTGAGAGCAAGAAGGCTTTGCAGTGCTAAAGCATTGCAAAGCCTTCAATCAAGCGACAAATTGATAAAATTTTTTTAACTTTGGTAAAATATCAGACATAAACCATTCAAATTTTATTTTTTTAGAGTTTACATTGGTTGTAAAAATAGAGCATGTGGCAGCGAAAAGGATCATGTGAGAGGGCCTGAGAAACCGATTTTTAATTTTTTAGGCCTTATTTCTGATATTTTACCCCAGATAATGAAATTGTCCCTTGAGTGCAACAAGGCTTTGCAATTCCTTAGCACTCAAGGGATGTAATACACAACCACCCATGCTATTCTGTACATTATTGGGCCTAAAACATAAAACAAACCAAGAACATTAACTATTTAATGGCAAAGAAATAATTACAAAAATAAAAAATAAAATAAAAAAATGCCCGCCTGCCAGCCCGCATGTAATTTTACAAAAAATGGCCTGAGAAACAAAAGTGTGAGGCCTTATTTATATTCATTTTTCTAACCCCAAAATAAATCGCATTCCCATTCACACTCGGCTAAAATGGCATTCCACTCCCATCACCATTTTCCACTCTCAGCGAGCGATGACAGACTATATATTTTTTTTTCTTTTTTTCTTTCTTTTGAGACATTTTAAAGGTACAGTAAAACCTGTCTTGAGAGACCACTGTCTTGAGAGAGCACCTGTCTTGAGAGAGTACATCTACTGGGCACTGATTGGTTTTACTCTATAATGGACCTGCTATGGGAGACCACCAGTCTTTAGAGACCACTGTGACCGAAAGGAATGGTTTTGCGCGCCAAAGGCGCGCAGGGACGATATGGGGAACAAGCCCCTTTCGACCCTCGGTGACTGTAGATGATTTTGATTGTCTGGGCGTGGCAAAGGAGGAATGTAGAAGGAAGCAGCTTATCCTCTTCTATGTTTTTTGCGGGACTTCTTCTTTGGAGGTGGTTGTGATGGAGAAGAGTTTGTAGAATCTTGTGGTGGTTGTGGTGGAGATGAGTTTGTCAGGTCTTGCTGATTTCTTTTGTTAATGAGATCTTTGGTCATTCTGGAGATTTCATCCGAGCACTTATCACCATTTTTGCACTTTTCCTGGAGCTTATTACACTGCACCCTCAGTTCCCTTGCTTCTGTTATCAGTGCGGCCAGTGTTGGTTGGTTGGCAGAGTCTCCCTTGCCCGGGCTGTCCGGAAGCGAAGGAAGAGGGGAGTGAGGGGTGGGAGGCAGTGAAAAAACAACTTCCAGTTCCTCCTCAGTCTCCACTGGATGTTCCTCATCCAACTGTACCGAGCGTGAACAACACCTAGATAGCGATGGAACTACCAGATAGACTAGTGAAAGCCATTTCAGCTCTGGGCGTCTCATGCCCTGTCTCCTGGACTATCCAGGAAATAGGCTTGAGCGTCCACCTGAAAGTGGAATATGAAACTGTGAAGCCAACAACAACAACACCAACCTCTTCGGGGAGAGGTAGTACCTTTGGAGAGAGGATCCCCTCTTCCACTGGTCCTCACCCAAAGGGGCACGGAGGCCCTGAAAAGAGACACAAGAAAAAGAAGAAGAGCCCATCGACCAAGCGCAGGGACGCCCGGCGCTTGGAGGCCTTCCGGAATAGGAAGAAAGAGTTGAGTGAGGGGGTGGAGGCTCTGGAGGCAGCCGCCAGTTCCCCTCCTAGTCCCACTGGTACACTGTGACCTGGTACCAACTTGTATTTTTATGCCATAATAGACCTGACCTGAGAGACCGCCCCTTTGAAGACTGAAACCATGACAAAAACTTTTTACCTGTTCTGGAATTGGAAAATCCATTGTGGTTATACTAACATAATTGAAAGTATTAAAAGCTCTTAATTGGGTTTCAATTGCTAACTCATTGAAGATTGAGATGTTTTTATAAGACCCCTGTGAAAAGATTAGGATTATTGCTGAATAAACAATTTTATACATACCAGAAATGTGACAGATAGGAATAAAAATAAATTTGTGTTGAAAATCTTTTTGTAACAAATTGAAATGGACTGTTATAAAAATTATAAAAATAAATTAGTGTTGAAAATCTTCAATGAAGATGAAGATTTTCAACACTAATTTATTTTTATAATTTTTATAACAGTCCATTTCAATTTGTTACAAAAATTTCATAAAAAAGAACTACAAAGTAATTACAAAAATCCATTCTTCTCCATTTCTGAATTTTGTGTTCAAAAGTTCACTGATCGGTTTTGAGTACGATTTTTTATCCTCTTGTGGGCCGTGCAGATTATTTTATTCAATTCCATGCACCCCATTAGAAGGATAAAAGTGACCTATTATCTGTATATTGTCCAAACTGCAGGGAGACAAACCTTCCCTTGTTACCAGAAACTTTAGCTTTTACAGGCTTCTTATGCCATTTTGATATCCTTTAAAAAGTGTGCAAATTTGTGTCTCTGAAAAGTCTTGAAAAGTATTTAACCCTTTACCCAACGAATTGGCCATATCCGTCTGCGTAATATGCCAATTCAGCAGTTGAAAAAATAAAATTTCAACAAAACCATATCATGTGACCCCTCTTTGGAACGGGCTAGTCAAGCTCATTCCAATGAGAGGTCACATGATTTGGTTTGGTTGGAATTTTTTTAAAAATTAAAAAAAATGATTTAAAATAATAAATTTTGATATCGTCTGCGTTGGGTAAAGGGTTAAAAAAAAAAGTTTGCCAAGGGCCCTGCGACTCGCACATTTTTGATTTTTGAATCGAATCTGGAATCGAATTAGGCCTATTATTTGAAATCAACAAACCTTGAATCAAATCAAAGGTAGAGGTGAAATGGTTAAAGGGTTTTCTTGATCAATTAATCACATGGATTAACCTTGGTTAACTGATTAATCAGTTGTCCTGATAGATCACTCAATAGCTGCCGTGCTGTTGATGATTTACAGTGTTAACCCTTTACCCAACGTAACGGCCAAAACCGGCCAGCGCTATTCTCAAAAATCGCCAATTAATTTTCATTATTTTTTCATTTTTTGTCTCAAAAACATAGGTTATGACCCCTCGTTGGAA
The DNA here is from genome assembly GCA_031216915.1 of Pictodentalium vernedei. Taxonomy (NCBI): domain Eukaryota; kingdom Metazoa; phylum Mollusca; class Scaphopoda; order Dentaliida; family Dentaliidae; genus Pictodentalium; species Pictodentalium vernedei. The sequence goes on along the minus strand of CM062294.1, from coordinate 57,222,126 downwards.
CGAGCTCGTCTAGGGGTCATAACCTATGTTTTTGAGACAAAAAATGAAAAAAATTAGTTATTCAAGAAATTTTTTTGCAAGTGTCGTCTGCTTTTCATGTTAGGTAAAGGGTTAATAATGTCCCATTTTCTGACTATTGATACAGTGTAACGTTCATGTGAGTGAACAAGTACATCAGCAAACAATTTGCATTCTGTATTCTATTCCGTATCACACAGGAATCTTAATAATATGAAATAGAAACATCATTCATGGCCTATGATTTACCCATGTGGCATGTGCAGAAACAAAAGAGCAGTTAATGTGCATAATCCCAGGTAAGTATATTGCAGCAGACCTTCGATTTTTAGGAGCGCACGATCATCCTTGTAGACTTGCCCCTGCACCAGACTCTAGGAAACAAGCACAGTGTGATGTGCTTTGGAAACTGATAAGGCTATGGTTAAAAAGTGTCTTCACTGTCTTCCAGTTACAGGAATGCCAGCAGCTTTGAAGGTTTGTTGAAAGGGGGGGGGGGGGGAGGGGTACGAATAACGATGACTCGCTTGCAGTGTGCGTGTCGTATCTCGCTCATTGAGTCTGCAGAATTAGTTTCGGTGGCATCGTTTGATCTTTTCTAGCAAAGTTGTAGACTTGCAGCTACTTTGAGAACGTCAAAAACCAAACAACTCAATAAGTAATAATTTAAATAGAGGCATAGCTCTTAACATTCCCTACAGTACCCATGTTATAACTTGTTTTGTCCATGCCCCCCTCCCCTACACACACTCACACTTGTTCAACTCGATTTGATCTGCAGTTGACATGACGCCAATGACGACCATATATTATATATCTATCAGTCTTATAGTGTGTCTGCCCCATTCAAATGACATTACACACTATTTGGTAATGGAATTACTGGAACCTAAGATACTTAACATTCCTTGCATTTCAGGCACACTTCCCACACATTCTAATGACATCAAAGTGAATGTTACAGGAAAGTAACAACGTTATTTCCATCAGAACTTTTGCGGTGGTTTCTAGTGAAGTCTTGGCTGCCTATAACTTCCACATAAACTTTTGAGGTGGATTCTAGTGAAGTCTTGGCTGCCTATAACTTCCATCAGAACTTTTAGAGTGGATTCTGGTGAAGTTTTGGCTGCCTATAACTTCCATCAGAGCTTTTGCAGTGGATTCTAGTGAAGTCTTGGCAGCCTATAACTTTCATCAGAACTTTTGCGCTGGTTTCTAGTGAAGTCTTGGCTGTCTATAACTTCCTTCAGAACTTTTGCAGTGGTTTCTAGTGAAGTCTTGGCTGTCTATGACTTCCTTCAGGACTTTTGCAGTGGTTTCTAGTGAAGTCTTGGCTGTCTATAACTTCCATCAGAACTTTTGCAGTGGTTTCTAGTGAAGTCTTGGCTGTCTATAACTTCTATCAGAACTTTTGCAGTGGATTCTAGTGAAGTCTTGGCTGTCTATAACTTCCATCAGAACTTTTGCAGTGGATTCTAGTGAAGTCTTGGCTGCCTATAACTTCCACATGAACTTTTGCAGTGGATTCTAGTGAAGTCTTGGCTGTCTATAACTTCCTTCAGAACTTTTGCAGTGGTTTCTAGTGAAGTCTTGGCTGTCTATGACTTCCATCAGAACTTTTGCAGTGGTTTCTAGTGAAGTCTTGGCTGTCTATAACTTCCATCAGAACTTTTGCGGTGGATTCTAGTGAAGTCTTGGCTGTCTATAACTTCCATCAGAACTTTTGCGGTGGATTCTAGTGAAGTCTTGGCTGCCTATAACTTCCACATGAACTTTTGCAGTGGTTTCTAGTGAAGTCTTGGCTGCCTATAACTTCCATCAGAACTTTTGTAGTGGTTCCTAGTGATGTCTTGGCTGCCTATAACTTCTATCAGAACTTTTGCAGTGGTTTCTAGTGAAGTTTTGGCTGCCTGTAGCTTCCACATAAACTTTTGCAATGGATTCTAGTGAAGTCTTGGCTGCCTATAACTTCCATCAGAACTCTTGCAGTGGTTTCTAGTGATGTCTTGGCTGCCTATAACTTCCATCAGAACTTTTGCAGTGGTTTCTAGTGAAGTCTTAGCTGCCTATAACTTCTATCAATACTTTAGCAGTGGATTCTAGTGAAGTCTTGGCTGCCTATAACTTCTCTCTATACTTTTGCAGTGGTTTCTAGTGAAGTCTTGGCTGCCTATAACTTCTATCAATACTTTTGCAGTGGTTTCTAGTGAAGTCTTAGCTGCGTATAACTTCTATCAGAACTTTTGCAGTGGTTTCTAGTCAAGTCTTGGCTGTCTATAACTTCCATCAGAACTTTTGCAGTGGATTCTAGTGAAGTCTTGGCTGCCTATAACTTCTCTCAATACTTTTGCAGTGGTTTCTAGTGAAGTCTTGGCTGCCTATAACTTATATCAATACTTTAGCAGTGGATTCTAGTGAAGTCTTGGCTGCCTATAACTTCTATCAATACATTTGCAGTGGTTTCTAGTGAAGTCTTGGCTGCCTATAACTTCTATCAGAACTTTTGCGGTGGTTTCTGGTGAAGTCTTGGCTGTCTATAACTTCCATCAGAAATTTTGCAGTGGATTCTAGTGAAGTCTGGGCTGCCTATAACTTCCATCAGAACTTTTGCAGTGGTTTGTACTGAAGTCTTGGCTGACTAACTTCCATCAGAACTTTTGCAGTTTTGCAGTGGTTTCTAGTGAAGTTTTGGCTGCCTATAACTTCCATCAGATCTTTTGTGGTGGTTTCTAGTGATGTCTTGGCTGTCTATAACTTCCATCAGAACTTTTGCGGTGGTTTCTAGTGAAGTCTTGGCTGTCAATAACTTACATCAGAACTTTTGCGGTGGTTTCTAGTGATGTCTTGGCTGTCTATAACTTCTATCAGAACTTTTGCGGTGGTTTCTAGTGAAGTCTTGGCTGACTCTAACTTACACAAGAACTTTTGCGGTGGTTTCTAGTGAAGTCTTGGCTGCCTATAACTTCCACATGAATTTTTGCAGTGGATTCTAGTGAAGTCTTGGCTGCCTATTACTTTTATCAGAACTTTTGCGGTGGTTTCTAGTGAAGTCTTGGCTGTCTATAACTTCCATCAGAACTTTTGCAGTGGTTTCTAGTGAAGTCTTGGCTGTCTATAACTTCCATCAGAACTTTTGCGGTGGTTTCTAGTGAAGTCTTGGCTGACTATAACTTACATCAGATCTTTTGCGGTGGTTTCTAGTGAAGTCTTGGCTGTCTACAACTTCCATCAGAACTTTTGCAGTGGATTCTAGTGAAGTCTTGGCTGCCTATAACTTCTATCAGTACTTTTGCAGTGGTTTCTAGTGAAGTCTTGGCTGCCTATAACTTCCATCAGAACTGTTGCGGTGGATTCTAGTGAAGTCTTGGCTGACTATAACTTCCATCAGAACTTTTGCAGTGGTTTCTAGTGAAGTCTTGGCTGCCTATAACTTCCATCAGAACTTTAGCGGTGGTTTCTAGTGGTCTTGTCTGTCTATAACTTCCACATGAACTTTTGCAGTGGTTTCTAGTGAAGTCTTGGCTGTCTATAACTTCCATCAGAACTTTTGCGGTGGTTTCTAGTGAAGTCTTGGCTGTCTATAACTTCCACACGAACTTTTGCAGTGGATTCTAGTGAAGTCTTGGCTGCCTATAACTTCCATCAGAGCTTTTGCAGTGGTTTCTAGTGAAGTCTTGGCTGCCTATAACTTCCATCAGAACTTTAGCGGTGGTTTCTAGTGCAGTCTTGTCTGTCTATAACTTCCACATGAACTTTTGCAGTGGTTTCTAGTGAAGTCTTGGCTGTCTATAACTTCCATCAGAACTTTTGCGGTGGTTTCTAGTGAAGTCTTGGCTGTCTATAACTTCCACATGAACTTTTGCAGTGGATTCTAGTGAAGTCTTGGCTGCCTATAACTTCCATCAGAGCTTTTGCAGTGGTTTCTAGTGAAGTCTTGGCTGCCTATAACTTCCATCAGAACTTTAGCGGTGGTTTCTAGTGCAGTCTTGTCTGTCTATAACTTCCACATGAACTTTTGCAGTGGTTTCTAGTGAAGTCTTGGCTGTCTATAACTTCCATCAGAACTTTTGCGGTGGTTTCTAGTGATGTCTTGGCTGTCTTTAACTTCCATCAGAACTTTTGCGGTGGTTTCTAGTGAAGTCTTGGCTGTCTATAACTTCTATCAGAACTTTTGCGGTGGTTTCTAGTGATGTCTTGGCTGCCTATAACTTCCATCAGAACTTTTGCGGTGGTTTCTAGTGATGTCTTGGCTGTCTATAACTTCCACATGAACTTTTGCAGTGGATTCTAGTGAAGTCTTGGCTGCCTATAATGTCCATCAGAACTTTTGCGGTGGTTTCTAGTAATGTCTTGGCTGTCTATAACTTTCACATGAACTTTTGCAGTGGTTTCTAGTGAAGTCTTGGCTGTTTATAACTTCCATCAGAACTTTTGCAGTGGATTCTAGTGAAGTCTTGGCAGCCTTTAAGTTCTATCAAAACTTTTGCAGTGGATTCTAGTGAAGTCTTGGCTGCCTATAACTTCTATCAGAACTTTTGCGGTGGTTTCTAGTGAAGTCTTGGCTGACTATAGCTCACATCAGAACTTTTGTGGTAGTTTCTAGTGAAGTTTTGGCTGCCTATAACTTCCACATGAACTTTTGCAGTGGTTTCTAGTGAAGTCTTGGCTGTCTATAACTTCCATCAGAACTTTTGTGGTTGTTTCTAGTGAAGTCTTGGTTGCCTATAACTTCCATCAGAACTATTGCGGTAGTTTCTAGTGAAGTCTTGGCTGCCTATAACTTCCACATGAACTTTTACTGTGGATTCTAGTGAAGTCTTGGCTGTCTATAACTTCCATCAGAACTTTTGCGGTGGTTTCTAGTGAAGTCTTGGCTGCATATATCTTCCATCAGAACTTTTGTAGTGGATTCTAGTGAAGTCTTGGCTGTCATAACTTCCATCAGAACTTTTGCAGTGGTTTCTAGTGAAGTCTTGGCTGTCTATAACTTCCATCAGAACTTTTGCAGTGGATTCTAGTGAAGTCTTGGCTGTCATAACTTCCATCAGAACTTTTGCGGTGGTTTCTAGTGAAGTCTTGGCTGCCTATAACTTCCATCAGAACTTTTGCAGTGGATTCTAGTGAAGTCTTGGCTGTCATAACTTCCATCAGAACTTTTGCAGTGGTTTCTAGTGAAGTCAAGACTTCACTAGAAGCCACTGCCAAGATTCTGTAACTTCCATCAGCAAGACCATTAAAAACATTTATTTTGGAACATGTTCTGCATAAATATACTGTCCAAAAAAAAAGTCAAGCCCCCCCCCCCATTTCCCCCTCCCCCTTTCCCCCCTCCCCACCACCTCCCTATAATACCAGTGGGTATACAGTAAATGGGTAAATTTTCCTGAGAAAACCTGCTATTTGCAGTAGGGGGAATATGCCTTATTAGTGAAGCAAGGGTTTCTAGAGCTTTCTTTTTTACTGAATGAATATTAGGCACCCACCGACGTCATCACAACGTTAAAAAACGTCCCGTTGTTCAAAACCTGATGGAACATCCTCAAGCATATCTAACACACCTCAACCCTTTACCTAACATGAAAAGCAGACGACACTTGCAAACAAAATTCTTGAATAACTCATTTTTAGCTCAACTTTGACGAAGTCAAATTTGAGCTATTGTCATGGCCCGTCGTCCGTCTGTCCGTCCGTCCGTCTGTCCGTCTGTCCGTCTGTCCGTACGTCAACAATTGGCTATGGCTCGGGCTAGAGGTCGTATTTATGAACCGATCTTTACGAAACTTCTTGTGTACCTTTGTTATGACCCTGGGACGGGAACGAGTGTTTTTAGGTGTGGTCCGAAATTCAAGATGGCTGCCAGTGGCCATTTTGTACCGATGATGCAAAAATCAGTTTTTTGTACAGAACTTCTGTATGAAAGTTCCGATTTGAATAAAGTTTTGTATAAATGTTTAGTACCATGGGATACATCACATATAATACGGGATTTTTTCTCGTGCGTAAATTATGCAAATTAGACTGACTTTGATTTATTTAGTGTTTCTTTCAAAGCTGTAAGTGCCAAGCTGCTATGGCTCGGGCTAGAGGCCGTATTTATGAACCGATCTTTACGAAACTTCTTGGGTACCTTTGTTATGACCGTGGGACGAGAACGAGTGTTTTTGGGTGCGGTCCGAAATTCAAGATGGCTGCCAGCCGCCATTTTGTACCGACGATGCAGAAATCTGTTTTTTGTACAAAACTTCCATATGAAAGCTCTGATTTGAATAATTTTTTGTATGAATGTTTAGTACCATGGGATACATCACATATAATACGGGTTTTTTTCTCGTACGTAAATTGTGCAAATTAGAATAATTTTGATGTTTTTTGGGGTTACTTTCAGCACTGTAAGTGCTAATGCCAATACGGCTCGGGCTAGAGGCCGTATTTATGAACCGATCTTTACGAAACTTCTTGGGTACCTTTGGTATCACCGTGGGACGGGAACGAGTGTTTTGGGGTCAGGTCCGAAATTCAAGATGGCCGATGGCAGCCATTTTGTACAAAATTAGGTGCAATCAGATTTTTGCACAGAACTTCCATATGAAAGCCCTGATTTGAATAATTTTTGTGTGTGAATGTTTAGTACCATGGGATGCATCACATATAATACGGGTTTTTTTCTCGTGCAGAAATTATGCAAATTAGATGAACTTTGATTTTTTCAGTGCGACTTACACACAGTAAGTACACATGTCAATACGGCTCAGACTAGAGTCTGTATTTATGAACTGATCTTCACGAAATGTCTTGGGTACCTTTGTTATCACCTTGGGACGAGAACGAGTGTTTCTGGGTGCGGTCTAAAATTCAAGATGGCTGCCAGTGGCCATTTTGTACCGAAATTAGGTCTAATCAGTTTTTTGTACACATCTTCTATACAGCTCAGACTAGAGGCCATATTTATGAACCAATCTTTACGAAACTTCTTGGGTACCTTTGTTATCACCGTGGGATGAGAGCGAGTGTTTTTGGGTGTGGTCCGAAATTCAAGATGGCCACCAGCAGCCATTTTGTACCAAAATTAGTGCAATCAGTCTTTTGTATAGAACTTCTGTATGAAAGTTCTGATTTGAATAAATTTTTGTATGAATGTTTAGTAACATGGAATACATCACATATTGTAAGGGGTTTTTTTTCGTGCCGAAATTATGCAAATTAGATGAACTTTGATTTATTCAGTGCTACTTACACAATGTAAGCACACATGTCAATACGGCTCAGGGTAGAGGCTGTATTTATGAACCGATCTTCACAAAACTTCTTGGGTACCTTTGTTATCTCCTTGGGATGAGAATGAGTGTTTCTGGGTACGGTCCAAAATTCAAGATGGCTGCCAGTGGCCATTTTGTACCGAAATTAGGTCCAATCAGTTTTTTGTCACAAGTTCTATACAGCTCGTATTTCTGAACTGATCTTCACAAAACTTCTTGAGTACTTTTGTTTTCACCTTGGGACAGGAACGAGTGTGTTTTGGGGTGCCTTTGTTATCACTGTGCTATGAGAACAAATATTTTGGGGTTCAGTCAGACCCACTCTGGGACTCAAAGATTTTTTCTAGTTCAGCATCTGACCCACCTTTACAATACTTTACCTACACATTTGTTACAGGCAACGGTCAGTATTTATGTACAGACCGTTACAATACTTTATATGTACCTTTGTTATCAGGTCATTACCTAGATGTTTGTCATTGCTGTGTCACATACTATACATGTACATGTCTTTGTCTTGACAAGTTGAGCTACAGTGTCATTGACACTTTCATTTTCATTTTTTGTCTCAAAAACATAGGTTATGACCCCTCGGTGGAACGTGCTTGACAAGCTCGTTCCAACGAGGGGTGATAACCTATGTTTTTGAGACAAAAAATGAATAAATAATGAAAATTAATTGGTGATTTTGGAGAATAGCGCTGGCCGGTTTTGGCCATTACGTTGGGTAAAGGGTTAATCGGCGTGACATGCTGTCCATCACCTTCCGAATTTCTCTCACTGTGATGTGGTCTCATTTCTCTGTTAGCACACGACATTGAAGTGGTCAATAGCCAGCAAATATTCACCGGTTTTAAGGATGTATGCCTGATCCAATAGAGGAATGCAGAATGTCACAATATGAGCTATTTGTATACCCACAGGTATTATAAGGTGGGGGGGGGGGGAGGGGAGGGGGGGCTTGTTTTGAACAGTATATATTAGACAAGAATAGGCTTGTCATGACTGTCAATTTTCAAAGTTGATTAATCGCAACCATTAATCATTCATTGGTTTAATAGTCGTTTCCCATAAAATTCAACAAACAATCTCTAGTAAACTTACAAAACAAATTTAAAACTGACGATGTTTGAATGTGTACACAAAATGGAAACACCAAAATATCTCTGATTGATCTGAAAAATTTAACCCTTTACCCAACGTAATGGCCAAAACCGGCCAGCGCTATTCTAAAAAATCGCCAATTAATTTTCATTATTTTTTCATTTTTTGTCTCAAAAACATAGGTTATGACCCCTCGTTGGAACGAGCTCATCGAGCTCGTTCCAACGTGGGGTCATAACCTATGTTTTTGAGACAAAAAATGAAAAAAATTAGTTATTCAAGAATTATTTTTGCAAGTGTCGTCTGCTTTTAAGGTTAGGTAAAGGGTTAAACAAAAGAATATACATACAACATTCCAAAAAGACTGTGCACTCTGTTTCCAGTGATTCAGATACGAAAGCAATGTTGTTCCGTAATATAAAAATTATTCTTTTGAGAAGCATGCCTGACAATCTATAAAATCAAAGAGTGCAAAACAGTTGCCCTCAGATTGCTTGGGAGTGCAATTGCACCTGAAATTTTCAATGCAAAAACTTGTATGCTATTTTGGTTATATTCACTTCAAGGTATTAATAATGCGACTGAAAAATTGGACTACATTCAGCTGCATAGTTGAAAAATTGGCACACACATCTTCTCATCATACAAAATGGTGCATTCAATTCTTATGTGACTGTCTTCTACACTCAAAATGTATCGAAATGCGACACAGAATGGGTCATGAATTATTACGAATCAATGCAACATTGACAAATTGTCCCCTGAGTTCCAGTGTGTTCTCTGTGCCAATAGGCACAGAGAACACATTGGAACTCAGGGGACGAAATGTCAGGTCTGGTATTCCAGAAAATCAAGTGGTGCAAAAAATTGCCCCCCTCAGTTTTTTCCTAGGCGTGCAGCACTCCTGCACTCCTAAAGAATGCCAGGCCTGGAGAAGTGTTTTTTTTTTCTTTTCGTATAAATAAAGGGCCCCTTTGCAAATGCATTTCTAAAGCTTGTAATGTTCTATACATAGTAGGCTGTCCCGTCTATTAATTTTTGTAGTTGATTAATTGCCAGCGTTAATCAACAATCAGTTGATTAATAGTCATTTCCCATAAATTCAACAAACAAACTCTATAATATACTTACAAAACAAATTTAAAACTGACAATGTTTGAATGTGTACACTTCTGTGTTGAGATAAAATGGAAACACCAAAATATCACAGATTGATCTGAAGAATTTAAACAGAAGAACATTTGTGCAAATGTTTCATTTCTATAATTAATTTCCAGAAGTTTCGAACATGGAACTCCCTCCATTTCTACACAAGTTTCAACTTAATACTGCAAGTGAACTGACCTTTTGGAGTCTTGTGACAATTTTTCTCACTTTCACAGCTCAGATTGTTCCATTGGGGTCGTTGTGAGTACAAGACCGAAGATTCTGTGTGCAGTCTGCAATGACTTCCCAAACCACAAATTATTCAATGGTACACCATTTGAATGATACCATTTAATTCTGATTAACAGTGCTAGTTAACACTTCAGAGAAGAGATTGATCACATGGCAAAGCTCAGTGTTTTTAAAATTACGTTGTTGCACAATCATGTGGAAGGGGGCGCAGTGGCTCAGTTGGTAGAGGTGCAGACTGCAAGCCGAGAGGTCCTCGGTTCGAATCCCACCTGCGGCAACCGTGTTGTGTCCTTGGGCAAGACACTTCACCCCCATTGCCCACGTGGGGGCATGGTGACGCTGTGTACTAAGGCGTACTGCACGTCGATGGTGCACCTGTCTTCAACCAATGCTAACCCTGCTTGTGTGGAGTTGGTATGTTGGGGAGCTGACAGTTGCTCGCCGTTGCTCGGTGGTTCTCTCCGGGTATTCCGGCTTCCTCCACCCGTAAAACTGACACGGTCATGGTTAGCCATTGTGCATAAATATGTGACCTTAAACACCAATAAATAAATAAATAAATAAATAATCATGTTGAAAACAAAGGCCATGGGATATTACAAGTAACTATGGTTATACGTGTCAGAGTTAATTATCTTACGGTTCATTCACACTCATCACACAGTACAATTTAAACATGTCTTTAAAATGAACAACGATTAACTAAAAATGAAAACTGTCGACTACCACAACAGTTAACTGTTAATTGATAAATCAAATAATCATGACAGCTGTAGACCAGAAACTCAACAAAACTGGAACCAAGGCGATTAGGGTCAAACTCCAGTCAATATCAGGTTGTTTTTATCCCCTGCCAAAACTAGGTTTTTGTGGGGATATAGAAATAGGTTCTGTGTGTCCGTTCGACCAGCCGGGTTTTTTGTGAACGTGATAACTCGAACAAATATTTTGGGATATTGATGAAACTTGGAATGGGCACTCACTTTGGTGATATCTCAAATAAGTTCAATATGCAGTGAATTTCTTCAATTTTTGTGAGTTATGTCCCTTTTTCCATAATTCTTAGTGTTTGGAAATTAAGGATCTTCTGAACGTGATAACTCAAACAAATATTATCGGATTTTGATTAAACTTGGTATAGGCACTCACGTTGGGAATATCTTAATTGAGTTTAATATCAGTGAATATCATTCATTTTTGAGTGAGTTGTGCCCCTTTTTCCCTAATTCTTGGTGTTTGTAAATTGATACTATTGTAAACGTGATTAGCTGGTTCCATCAATTTTCTACAGAATGCCCGAGCAACGGTGAGCGACTGTCAAGACTCCCCAACGTACTTTCTCCACACAAGTAGAGTTAGCGTTGGTTGAAGACATGGACTATTGACATGCAGTACACCTTAGAACACAATGCCACCGTGCCCCAACGTGGGCAATTGAAATTAAGTGTCTTGTCCAAGGACACAATGCAGTTGCCGCAGGTGGGATTTGAACCGAGGACCTCTCGACTTGCAGCCTACATGTCTACCTACTGGGTCACCATGCTCCCCACCAAGCCAGAAAATAAGCAGTCTGACATCTGTAAAATGAGGTCCCCAGAGGGTGAATTTAGTGATGCTACCCTGCACAGCAGGGTAACATCACTAAATTTACCCTCTGTGAACCTCAATCTGAATCAGGATCTCAAAACTAAACAGAAAGAGGTACCCAGAGGATAAATTAGCTCACTGTATGGGATAGCATCATCAAATTCACCTTCTGGGGACCTCATTCTGCAAATGTCAGACTGCTTATTTATTGGCTATGACTGAGATGTAAATTCATGAAACCAAAAGTACATTTTTCTGAGACTATTATAATCCCTAATGGGAAGGGGTGAGGGATGGGAAAATCTCACCCGATGGCAAGATATTTGGCCAGGCACGAGGCTTGCCGAGTGTCTGGACCAAATATCTTGTTCGGAGGGTGAAATTTTCCCATCCCACACCTGTACCCATCAGGGATTATTCTTCTCCCCCCACCATACAGCGGTTATGTTAGCAGAGGCGGTGACGTGCTGATATAATCAACTGTTTTGGTATTCGTTGTTTTGAAAAACTAATGACGCCATCGGAAAGAGCATGCAAAAGTTATGTATATACCATAGGTATATACCACGAAATCAATTAGGAATGATGGCATCTTGGGGTCTAAAGAGTTTTAGAGCATCAAACTTTGATCACACAGCATTCTGATGACGTCAATATGAATTAGTTGGTAGCAAAAAACTGATATGATATGCATAACGTCATAATAACGTTATAAATGTATAATGTCACGTGGGTGGGGTGGGATACATCTGTCTCTCCCTGCTATCTCGCCCTAGACAGACATATGTTACACATGCAGTGGGGGGAGAAATATATGGTTGCCACTTGTGTTTTTTTTTTCCGATAACTGACACCGAATGAATTGTTTGGTTAACCAGACAAGCATAGCATTAACTAGATGAAACTCACTTATATTTTCTTGAAACTTACGAATGGTGTACATTATGAGATGATCTTGTTTTTTTTCATAAACGTTTTGATGATGTGCTTCTCTCCTTGCCACCTCGTGGCGTATTCTTGTTTTTTAGCTCACCTGACTTTCAATCAGGAGAGCTATAGTGATCACTCATCGGCCATTGTCCATGAACATGGTGTTTGCGTCTTCTCCAAAAAAAACGCTAAACCAATTTAATTGAAATTTGAGATAATAGTTTATGACATAGCATTTTGATTTTGTTCAAATCAAGTTGCCTCGACCCTCATTAGGGCCATGCCCAAAAAGTGTGCTCAAATCTTAAAAAATCTTCTTCTCATGAACCAGCAGTAGCAGAGACTTATATTTGGTGTGCAGCTTCCTTTTGAGGTATAAACTCAGATTTGTTCAAGAGAAGTTCGAGGAACTATATTTGCCATCATTATGGGAGGGGCAAGAATTTTTGACCTGGCCAAAATTTCTATTTTCCAAACTGAGAGGCTGATTTGATATGAGGGCTTATTGGGTCATAAGTACATAATTTATGCCAAAACAATTTTTCCTGTTGCCACATGGGAACCGCAGGAGCTAAAAATAGAAAAAATTTAAAACACTCATATCTCCAAAACTACATGGCACTGAGAATTCTTATTTGGTGTGAAGCTTCCTTAGGATCAACAGAATGGAGTGGTCAGAGAAAATTGCTATGGGTTTTATCGTGGGGTACTTTTTCAGGACTTTGAAAAAGTGCTGAGTCAGCATTTTTTAACACTGTGGGCAATGTGAAAAACATTTAAGACTACTTTTTTCTCCCAAACCACTGCTCCAAAAGCTTTCAAATTTCACGTATTACATCTTTGGAAGATTGTTTCACATGTTTATTGAAATCAAATCCCTGGATCCATATTTGGGCTCTCTATGGAAGCCCAAATGTTAAAATTAGTGCAGTATGAGGAATATTCTTTAATAATCTTCTTCAGATTTACTAATCAGAATCTTTTGATATTTGTTATGTAGTATCCTTAAAGGGGAGGGGGGTGTTGGTTGTGATTCAAGTTTGTTCAAGCCAAGTCCCTGGGTTCATATTTGGGCTTACTGTGTGAGCCCAAATTATAACTTATTTCAAAATGAGGAATTTTCTTTTAAAATCTTCTTCTTCAGATCCAGCAATGGGAATGTTTTGATATTTGGTATGCAGCATCCTTAGGGGGTGAGATTCAAGTTTGTTCAAGCTAAGTCCCTGTGTTCATATTTGGGCTCCCTTAGGGAGCCCGAATTATAACTTAGTCCATTTTTGGTCTCGATTAGTCAACACTGATGACTATGAGAGCCCGAAAACCCAAAATCTTTAACACAGTCCTCAGGTCATATTTATGAAGAGATTTCATTGTATATTGGCAGGATGACTAGATGAGAATGCCCCTTTTTGTCGTGATTAATCAACCAGGATGGCTGCGAAAGCCCAAAAACTGAAAACCTTTAGCACAGTCTACATGTCGTGTTTATGAAGGGATTTCATTGTTACTTGGTAAGATGACTCCATGTAATGTCTAGATGAGAATGTCCCTTTTGGTCGTGATCGGTCAACCCTGAAGGCTTAGTGGACCCAAGGATGAAAAAACTTGAGCACAGTCTACAGGTCGTATTTATGAAGGGATTTTAGTGTAACTTAGAAGGATGACTCTGTATAATGTCTAGATAAGAACATCTTTTTTTAGCTCAACTTTGACGCAAGTCAAATTTGAGCTTATGCCATGGCCAGTCGTCCGTCTGTACATCTGTCCGTCAACAATTCAATACGGCTTGGGCTAGAGGCCGTATTTATGAACCGATTTTTACGAAACTTCTTGGGTACCTTTGTTATGACCGTGGGACGAGAACGAGTGTTTTTGGGTCCGATCCGAAATTCAAGTTGGCCACTGGCAGCCATTTTGTACAAAATTAGAAGCAATCATTTTTTTTCACAGAACTTCCATATGAAAGCGCTGATTTGAATAATTCTTTGTATGAATGTTAAGCGCTGATTTGAATAATTCGTTGTATGAATGTTTAGTACCATGGGATACATCACATATAATACGGGTTCTTTTCTCGTGCAGAAATTATGCAAATTAGATGAACTTTTATTTTTTCAGTGCTACTTACACACAGTAAGTACACATGTCAATACGGCTCGGGCTAGAGTCTGTATTTATGAACCGATCTTCACGAAACGTCTTGGGTACCTTTGTTATCACCTTGGGACGAGAATGAGTGTTTCTGGGTGCAGTCCAAATTTCAAGATGGCTGCCAGTGGCCATTTTGTACCAAAATTAGGTCTAATCAGTTTTTTGTACACAACTTCTATACGGCTCAGGCTAGAGGCCGTATTTATGAACCGATCTTTACGAAACTTCTTGGTTACCTTTGTTATCACCATGGGATGAGAACGAGTGTTTTTGGGTGTGGTCCAAAATTCAAGATGGCCACCAGCAGTCATTTTGTACCAAAATTAGTGCAATCAGTTTTTTGTTCAGAACTTCTGTATGAAAGTTCTGATTTGAATAAATTTTTGTATGAATGTTTAGTAACATGGAATACATCACATGTAGTACGGGTTTTTTTCTCGTGCAGAAATTATGCAAATTAGATGAACTTTGATTTATTCAGTGCTACTTGTACACATTAAGTGCACATGTCAATACGGCTCGGGCTAGAGGCTGTATTTATCAACCGATCTTCACGAAACTTCTTGGGTACCTTTGTTATCATCTTGGGATGAGAACGAGTGTTTCTGGGTGCGGTCCAAAATTCAAGATGGCTGCCTGTGGCCATTTTGTACCAAAATTAGGTCCAATCAGTTTTTTGTCACAACTTCTGTACGGCTCGTATTTATGAACTGATCTTCACAAAACTTCTTGGGTACCTTTGTTTTCACCTTGGGACAGGAACGAGTGTGTTTCGGGGTGCCTTTGTTATCACTGTGCTATGAGAACAAATATTTTGGGGTTCAGTCAGACCCACTCTGGGACTCAAAGATTTCTTTTCTAGTTTAGCATCTGACTGTCACCCACCTTTACAATACTTTACCTATACATTTGTTACAGACTACGGTCAGTATTTATGTACAGACCGTTACAATACTTTATATGTACCTTTGTTATCAGGTCATTACCTTGATGTTTGTCATTGCTGTGTCACATACTATACATGTACATGTGAGCTACAGTGTCATTGGCACTTTCATTTTGTCGGGTTCAATCAACTGTGACGGCCGCAAGGGAATGTTACCTAGATTCCTGTAGCACAGTGTACAGCTTGTATTCACAACGGGATTTCATTGCAAATTTGTCGGATGACTCTGTATAATGTCTAGATGAGAACGTCCTATTTTGGCCAAGATCAGTCAACTTTGACAGGTGCACGGGCCTGAAACCCAAAAACCTTGAGCACAGTCTACAGGTTGTATTTATGAAGGGATTTCATTGTAACTTGGTAGGATGACTCTGTATAATCTCTAGATGAGAATGTCCTTTAGCAAAGTCTACAAGTTATATTTATGAAGGGATCTCATTGTAGCTTGGTAGGATGACTCGTTTTGGAATGATTTTATTGTAACTTGGTGGGGGCATTGGTAGAGGTGCAGGCTGAAAGCTGAGAGGTCCATGGTTTGAATCTCAACTGCCTCCAACTACGTTATGTCCATGGGCAAGACACTTTACCCCCATTGCCCACGTGGGGGCATGGTGATGTTGTGTACTAAGGCATACTGTATGTGGATGGTGCACTTGTCTTCAACCAATGCTAACCCTGCTTGTCTGGAGTTAGTATGATTGGGAGCTGACAGTTGCTTGTTGTTGCTCAGTGGTTCTCACTGGATGCTCCAACTACCTCCATCTTAAAACTGTCGTGGTTATGATTAGCCATTGTGCAGAAATATGTGACCTTAACCCTTTACCCAGCGTAATGTCAAAACTGGCCAGCGCTCTTCTAAACAATCGCCAATTAATTTTCATTATTTTTTAATTTTTTGTCTCACAAACATAGGTTATGACCCCCTCATTGGAATGAGCTCTTTGAGCTCGTTCCAATGAGGGGTCATATCCTATGTTTGTGAGACAGAAAATTAGTTATTCAAGAATTTCTTTTGCAAGTGTCTGCTTTTCATGTTAGGTAAAGGGTTAAACGCCAGTAAATAAATACTGTAACTTAATAACTTTGGTTGACACAGGTTAACTGTTAGGGTCAATCAATGCAGGTCTTAATTCTTTAGTACAGACTACACTTCAAATTATTTTAATTGGAAACATAGCATACAGGGAACAGAAATTAACATAATCTCAATTATTACAATTCTTGTCTCATTTCATAATCCTTTCATAAATATTGAACATTATTCTTTTCATCAAACACTACACACAGTCAAGTTAAGCTGCAGTGTCATTGACACTTTCATTGTCTTATTTTAAGAGGTCAATACATGGCACAATGATGATAGAATAATGACTGCAGTCTGAAGCTGGAGTTATTATTTTATCCTCCCTGTATATTGATATTGGACTGACCCATCTCACTGTAAGTGTCCACAAATGTGATAGCATTCCAGGAAACGAGGGTTCAAAGGGTTAAGAACTGATAATTGATTCTCACAGCAGGATTTCACAAGAATCAAAACTGGTTCTCGTGAATCAGGACAAAATTGTATGTTGCTGAGCAATCTTCAGCCCCAAAATGTAAACATTGTCTTAACTGTTAGAAGCCGGGGAATCAGAATGAATTTATTATACCCCCATTTTCGAAGAAAATGGGGGGTATACTGGATTACATGCGTCCGTCCATCCGTGTGTGAGTCCATCCGAGAATATTCATAACTTTCTTCTTTTTTTTTATTACTTGTTTTATTCATTTGTGCTTCATTGGTCCAGCACTGCAGTGGGGGTATGAATTGCCTTCAGCAATAACTCTTGTTGAACATGACATACCACGAAAAAACTTGCAGTAAGCAGGTGCTTCTAGTCAAGTGTCATCTGCCAATTCAGGCAGATGACACTTGACCAGAAGCACCTGCTCAGTGTTTAATTCTCCCCCAGCTCAAAGGTAGCCGAACTGTCTCAGCCAGATTACCTGCCAGATTTCGTCAGAGGCAAGAAAACTCGACTCCCAGCTTCGAAAAGTTAAATGTGATTGATATTATACATGTGAATTTCAGGTGGAATACGTATGTTGTAGATGGCCATGATGTTGAAGCCTTATGCAAGGCATTTCATGATGCCACAACAGTAACAAATAAACCAACTTGTATCATAGCTAAGACATTTAAAGGCAAGGGAATACCAGGTGAGTGTTTATGGTCATCAGTGATTAGGAAATTTATACAGCGGAATCCTGTTAATTGAATAGCCACTTTGCCAATGAAAATTATTCAATTAACAGTAGTATTCGATTAACAGGGTTTGTGTCACTTTCCTGTATTCTGGAGATAAACTTAGCATTTATTCTATTATATCTTGTTTGACAGACCACCCTAAGCTCTGTCAAACAAGATATAATAGATTAAATGCCTGTATTAGATGTACTAAGGCCAAGTAGGTCTATAAACAAAGGAAAACTCGAGCGAGTCGGGGTAATTTCTCTACAGGTTACAAGATTTTTTATTCAATTAACAGGAGTTTATTCTAGAACCTATATTCAGTTAATAGGTGAAATTTGTATTGAAGGTATGGTAAATGGTTTTGTGTTGGGAAATTATATTCAATTAACAGGAATATACAATTAAGAGATATCCAAATAAGTGAGCTCCACTGTAACAATAAAAGATCAGAATCATTTTGGGGGTTATATTCCTGCAATAGAATTGCAGGGCTTATATTTTGACGAGAATCCACGAATCAATTCACGCAAAGATTCTTTCAACAAAACCAGCCAGAATCCATGTAGATTCTCGCTGCACCTCTGCTAGGATTCTCATGTGAAAAGACGTGAGTCAAGTTAACACTTTACCAACACAGCAGCTGCAAATGAACCTATACAAGGCAAATACAACCTGAAATATCCTGACACTTTTTCAATAAAATTGTACAAATATGGCTGTCATTGGGACCGGCTCAATGAGCCGGTTTCAATGACAGCCATATTTGTAAGGTTTTTATTACAAAGTCAGCAGAGCTTTTCTTATACTGATTCGTCCGTCGTCTGTCGTCCGTCTGTCTGTCCGTCCGTCCGTCCATCGTCAACATTTTATTTGTCCGAGCCATAATTTCTAAACCGCTGAATATTTTTCCACCAAACTTCATAACAATATGTATTATCAATAGACGGTGTGTCATCAATTATTCTGCGGTCTGTAAATCCACAGGGTCAAGGTCACAGGTCACAGGATCAAGAAAATCTTAAGATATTTTTGATATTTTTTTCGGCTAAAGTTTGTAACAATATTAGTATTAGAAAACATGCCCATGCGATCAGTGGCCCTCAGCGGAGCTCTCTAGGCATGACAGGCCTCTTGTTGGTAAATATTGTATTCTTAAAAACTGTCAAATTTAGTTTTGTTTCAAAAATTAAAAAGCTGTGTTGGGCAAAGGTTTAACATGTGTTATCAGTGTACAACAGGGGTTCAACCATGGTGGCCTCATGGGATGCTGGGACACGCATAGCAGGTATGGATTCTCGCAGCCATTTTTACAAGAATCCAAAACAAGCTATTAATTGAAAATAGAATATGTTTTCATTTTTGGAGTTCACGAAAAAAAATCAAACTTTCCACAGTCCGTTCTAATGAAGGGTCACAAACTAAGTTTGAGAACAGTACTGGCTGGTTTTGGCCATTACGTGGGTAAAGAGTTGATATAGATCAGATTTACACAAAGAATGTACAGTGCACAGGGTTATTTACTTGGTTAATAATGACATTTTTTTATAACCAGAAAGTGTGACTAACCCTGTCAGGGACCGATCAGGACTATTTAAAATACGCTCTAGCCTCGGAGCCTATTTTTTCAATTCATGCGCTAGATTTCAATTTACGGAGTCACACTGCTGTTTGTAACACACTGGAAGTATGTAATAGCTCTCATCATTTTCATTTAGTACACTATAGCAAACATTAATTTAGGCAGCCAAGACTTGATCAGAAACCACAGTGAAGATTAATGCTTGGTAATTAAGACTTGAAGTATTAACTTAAGCACTCTACAACAATGATAAATGATAATCATATATATAATATATGTAAGAGTGTCTCTCTCGATTATCCATCGAAAGAATATCAAAATATGATCTGAGAAGTTACGCGCCAACTGAGAAGCCTATTTCTGAGATTTAAGAGCCAGGTCCTGATGTTTCAGAACCAAATACGCACTGGCGCATGCCCAGGTCGGTCCCTGCCTGTGTAATGCATAGGGTTAGTCACACTTTCTGGTTATAAAAAAAACTGGTAACTGCCATATCACACACTACATGAAAATTTATACTGACTAAAGCTGTAAAATACACAGACTTAGTTGGTTACCTGTTGTTACATAGGGTACATGATTCAAGGAACTACATGTAATGGAAATACTTATACAGGATTGTGGTAATTTTTTTAAAATGAATTCCAAAAATGAAAACATATTCTATTTTCAATTAATAGCTTGTTCCAAATGGATTCTCTCAAATTTAGATGAAATATGAGCCCTGAATTGTAATTTTGTGCATTACTTGGAGTGACGTGGAACTAAATCGAGACTCCACCTGCCACACAAACCCATTATGCAACATTTTATGATCACATATGATTAGATGGAATAAAATTTCCAGGCAGTTCTGTGCAAAATCTCTCATCAACCTTGAATATATAGGTGAAAATAAGGGGGAGCGGTGGCTTAGTTGGTAGAGGTGCAGGCTGCAAGCCGAGAGGTCCTCGGTTCGAATCCCACCTGCGGCAACCGGGTTGTGTCCTTGGGCAAGGCACTTCACCCCCATTGCCCACGTGGGGGCATGGTGACGTTGTGTACTAAGGCGTACTGCACGTCGATGGTGCACCTGTCTTCAACCAATGCTAACATTGTGTGGAGTTGGTATGTTGGGGAGCTGACAGTTGCTCGCCGTTGCTCGGTGGTTCTCTCTGGGTACTTCGGCTTCCTCCACCCATAAAACTGTCACGGTCATGGTTAGCCATTGTGCAGAAATATGTGACCTTAAACACCAATAAATAAATAAATAGCTGAAAGTAAGATTGTCTACTGTTGTACTTGCAAGATATAACTGAAGTCTGTACAGAAGAACCATCAGCCTGTTGATTTATTATGCCCCTGACCAAGCCAGAAAATAAGCAGAGTGTCATCTGAAAAAGGAGGTCCCCAGGGTAGCATCACTAAATTTACCCTCTGTGAACCTCAACCTGAATCAAGGTCTCAAACATAAACAGAAAGAGGTACCCAGAGGATAAATTGGCCCACTGTATGGGAAAGCATCAGCAAATTCACCCTCTGGGGACCTCATTCTGCAAATGACAGACTGCTTATTTTTAGGCTTGCCCCCAACATTCAAAGGAGGATTCAGGGGTATTCCCTCCCCCCCCCCCCCCCCCCCCCCCCCCAATATGTCTGTATGTACAAACGTTTTGCATAGTAATTTCAAAGCCATTGGTCAGATTTGGATCGCATTTGGTGTGCTGATAGACCTGTGTGGGGGAACGAACATGCACAAGGAATAGGTTCCGTTAAATTTATAGCCCCTTTTCATCCTTTTGACATAGAAACTTTTTCTTGACCTATGTATTGCATTCACTGCATGTTGGATTTCATTTATTCTTGGTATGCTCATGGACCCGCTTTGCAAAAGAATATCCACAAATAACAGGTTCTGTCCTGTTATTTTTCTAGAGTTATGGACCTTTTTCGACGAAGGAAATTTCAATTTTTCTCATTTCAGTATGTGTCATCAAATCAAAACCAAATTTGGTATGTGCGTTTATTTCCATGAGAGCAAGTTTTGATTTGGATTTGCTCCAACCAGTTTTTCAACTTTTTTGTCTGTCCATCCGACTGTTCATAAATTCTTCATCAGATTTTTTTCACTGTTCATCAGTCTGGCCGTCTGTCCGTACAAATGTTTTGGATTGTAATTTCAAAGCCATCAGTCGGATTTAGATCTCCTTTGGTATGCTGATAGACCCACATGTGGGAACGGATATGAACAAGGAAAGGTTCCATTCAATAAATTGTCCTAGAGTTATGGTCTTTTCATTCTCAGGGCCGGATACGATTTTGTAGCCCCTGGGCTACAGGTACTGTGAGGCCCCCAGTGATAATTAACAAAAGCACGCAAATCAAATTTAGGTTTCTTGAAATCAGTTTATTCAACTTCTGCAGCATAATGTCAACATAAGGCCCGCATAGATGGGTGCAAGTGTAACACAACAAAAGGAGAAGAGATATTGTGATATTATATATCATTGTAATCAGGATTGCCAGTGCCAATGAGTTGGAATAATGGGCAAGAAAAAAATTCCAGTATCTTATACAGTATATTAATTGAGCCCCTTTAAAAGAGATAATTCAGCATATTTAGTCTTTCATTCTGCATTTACAAATGAAGTAACTTTTCACAGTAAATTATTTATGTCTCCCCTTCCCAGAAGGGAGACATATTGTTTTAGTGCATATTCTTCTTCTTCTTCTTCCCAGAAGGGAGACATATTGTTTTAGTGCATATTCTTCTTCTTCTTCTTCCCAGAAGGGAGACATATTGTTTTAGTGCATATTCTTCTTCTTCTTCTTCTTCCTTCTTCTTCTTCTTCTTCTTCTTCTCATACAAACTTTGTCTGGGCCATAACTTTTTTGTCTTTTGACCTACACCTTAGATACTTGGCATGTGGATGTATCACCATGAGCCGGTGTGCAGTGTACCATAGGGACCTTCATGTGACCTTGATCTTTGACCTGAAGGTCAGATTTATGTGTTTTTTTAAGGGAAACATCACACAAACTTTGTCCGGGCCATAACTTTTTAGCTCACCTGAGCGAAGCTCAAGGGGAGCTTTACTAATCACTTTCTGTCCGTCGTCCGGCGTCCGTCGTCCGTCGTCGTCCGTCCGGCGTTAACTTTACATTATCGACTTCTCCTCCTAAACCACTAGCCCAATTTTATTCAAATGTTGGCTAAATGTTTATTACCTAATGCCAATTCAGATTTGTTCAAATGAAGTTGCCCCTCCTCCTGGGTGGTGCCACGCCCCCAAGGGGCACCAAAATCTTTGTAAATCTTCTTCTCATGAACCAGCAGTAGCAGAGACTTGATATTTGGTGTGCAGCTTCCTTTTGAGGTGTAGACTCAGATTTGTTCAAGAGAAGTTTGTGGGGCTATACTTGGCGTCGTTATGGGGGGGGCAAAATTTTTTGCCCCGCCCAAAATTTCTATTTTCCAAACCGAGAGGCTGATTTGAACCAAATTTTATGTGAGGGCTTATTGGGTCATGAGTACTTGATTTATGCAAAAAAAAATTTTCCTGCAGCCCCGTGGGAACCGCAGGAGCTAAAAATAGAAAAAATTTAAAACGCCCATATCTCCAAAACTGCACGGCACTGAGAATTTTTATTTGGTGTGCAGCTTCCTTAGGACCAACAGAAAGGATTGGTAAAAAAAAATTGCCATCGGTTTTATCATAGGGTACAGTTTCGGGACTTTGAAAAAGTGCTGAGTCAGCACTTTTTAACACTGTTGGCAATGGGAAAAACATTAAAAAATCTTCTTCTCCAGATCCAGCAGGCAGAATCTTTTGATATTTGGTATGCAACATTGTAGGGTGGATCTGATTCAAGTTTGTTCAAATCGGCCCCCTGGGTTCATATTTGGGCTCAGTATAGGAGCCCGATTTCGAACTTAGTGCATTTCAGGCAAATTTCTTAAAAAATCTTCTTCTCCAGATCCAGCGGGCAGAATCTTTTGATATTTGGTATGCAACATTGTGGGGTGGATCTGATTCAAGTTTGTTCAAATCGGCCCTCTGGGTGTATATTTGGGCTCAGTATAGGAGCCCAAATTTGAACTTACTGCATTTCAGGCAAATTTCTTTGAAAATCTTCTTCTCCAGATCCAGCAGGCAGAATCTTTTGATATTTGGCATGCAACATTGTAGGGTGGATCTGATTCAAGTTTGTTCAAATCGGCTCCCTAGATTCATATTTGGGCTCACTATAGGAGCTTGAATTCGAACTTAGTGCATTTCAGGCAAATTTCTTCAAAAATCTTCTTCTCCAGATCCAGCAGGCAGAATCTTTTGATATTTGGTATGCAACGTTGCGGGGTAGATCTGATTCAAGTTTGTTCAAATCGGCCCCCTGGATTCATATTTGGGCTTACTATAGAAGCCCGAATTCGAACTTAGTGCATTTCAGGCAAATTTCTTAAAAAATCTTCTTCTCCAGATCCAGCAGGCAGAATCTTCTCATATTTGGTAAGCAACATTGTGGGGTGGATCTGATTCAAGTTTGTTCAAATCGGATCCCTGGGTTAATATTTGGGCTCAGTATAGGAGCCCAATTTCGAACTTAGTGCATTTCAGGCAAATTTCTTAAAAAATCTTCTTCTCCAGATCCAGCAGGCAGAATCTTTTGATATTTGGTATGCAACATTGTAGGGTGGATCTGATTCAAGTTTGTTCAAATCGGCCCCCTGGGTTCATATTTGGGCTCAGTATAGAAGCCCGATTTCGAACTTAGTGCATTTAGGCAAATTTCTTAAAAAATCTTCTTCTCCAGATCCAGCAGGCAGAATCTTTTGATATTTGGTATGCAACATTGTGGGGTGGATCTGATTCAAGTTTGTTCAAATCGGCTTCCTAGATTCATATTTGGGCTCACTATAGAAGCTCGAATTTGAACTTAGTGCATTTCATGCAAATTTCTTAAAAAATCTTCTTCTCCAGATCCAGCAGGCAGAATCTTTTGATATTTGGTATGCAACATTGTAGGGTGGATCTGATTCAAGTTTGTTCAAATCGGCCCCCTGGGTTCATATTTGGGCTCAGTATAGGAGCCCGATTTCGAACTTAGTGCATTTCAGGCAAATTTCTTAAAAAATCTTCTTCTCCAGATCCAGCAGGCAGAATCTTTTGATATTTGGTATGCAACATTGTGGGGTGGATCTGATTCAAGTTTGTTCAAATCGGCCCTCTGGGTTTATATTTGGGCTCAGTATAGGAGCCCAAATTTGAACTTACTGCATTTCAGGCAAATTTCTTTGAAAATCTTCTTCTCCAGATCCAGCAGGCAGAATCTTTTGATATTTGGCATGCAACATTGTAGGGTGGATCTGATTCAAGTTTGTTCAAATCGGCTCCCTAGATTCATATTTGGGCTCACTATAGGAGCTTGAATTCGAACTTAGTGCATTTCAGGCATATTTCTTCAAAAATCTTCTTCTCAAGATCCAGCAGGCAGAATCTTTTGATATTTGGTATGCAACGTTGCGGGGTAGATCTGATTCAAGTTTGTTCAAATCGGCCCCCTGGATTCATATTTGGGCTTACTATAGAAGCCCGAATTCGAACTTAGTGCATTTAGGCAAATTTCTTAAAAAATCTTCTTCTCCAGATCCAGCAGGCAGAATCTTTTGATATTTGGTATGCAACATTGTGGGGTGGATCTGATTCAAGTTTGTTCAAATCGGCTTCCTAGATTCATATTTGGGCTCACTATAGAAGCTCGAATTTGAACTTAGTGCATTTCATGCAAATTTCTTAAAAAATCTTCTTCTCCAGATCCAGCAGGCAGAATCATTTGATATTTGGTAAGCAACATTGTGGGGTGGATCTGATTCAAGTTTGTTCAAATCGGCCCCCTGGGTTTATATTTGGGCTCAGTATAGGAGCCCAAATTTGAACTTGGCGCATTTCAAGTAAATTTATTAAAAAATCTTCTTCTCCAGATCCAGCAGGCAGAATCATTTGATATTTGGTATGCAACATTGTGGGATGGATCTGATTCAAGTTTGTTCAAATCGGCTCCCTAGATTCATATTTGGGCTCACTATAGAAGCTCAAATTCGAACTTAGTGCATTTCAGGCAAATTTCTTAAAAAATTTTCTTCTCCAGATCCAGCAGACAGAATCTTTTGATATTTGTTATGCAACATTGTGGGATGGATCTGATGCAAATTTGTTCAAATCGGCTCCCTAGATTCATATTTGGGCTTACTATAGAAGCCCGAATTCGAACTTAGTGCATTTCAGACAAATTTCTTAAAAAATCATCTTCTCCAGATCCAGCAGGCAGAATCTTTTGATATTTGGTATGCAACATTGCGGGGTGGATCTGATTCAAGTTTGTTCAAATCGGCCCCCTGGATTCATATTTGGGCTCACTATAGAAGCTCGAATTCAAACTTAGTGCATTTCGGGCAAATTTCTTCAAAAATCTTCTTCTCCAGATCCAGCAGGCAGAATCTTTTGATATTTGGTATGCAACATTGCGGGGTGGATCTGATTCAAGTTTGTTCAAATCGGCCCCCTGGATTCATATTTGGGCTTAATATAGAAGCCTGTTAGTGCATTTCAGGCAAATTTATTAAAAAATCTTCTTCTCCAGATCCAGCAGGCAGAATCTTTTGATATTTGGTATGCAACATTGTGGGGTGGATCTGATTCAAGTTTGTTCAAATCGGCTTCCTAGTTTCATATTTGGGCTCACTATAGAAGCTCGAATTCGAACTTAGTGCATTTCAGGCAAATTTCTTAAAAAATCTTCTTCTCCAGATCCAGCTTCAGAATCTTTTCATATTTGGTAAGCAACATTGTGGGGTGGATCTGATTCAAGTTTGTTCAAATCGGCCCCCTGGGTTTATATTTGGGCTCCGTATAGGAGCCCAAATTTTAACTTAGTGCATTTCAGGCATATTTCTTAAAAAATCTTCTTCTCCAGATCCAGCAGGCAGAATCTTTTGATATTTGGTATGCAACATTGTGGGGTGGATCTGATTGTGATTCATGAACGTATTTATTTGTAAAGTTGATAGAATCTTAGACAAAATTTGCAGAAAAGATCTACTATAGAAGGGATGGTATCCAGGGTGAACCGTTTACCCAAATCTAGCAGTACTAATGCATTATTCACACAAATCTCCGTTCAAATTTTATGACCCCTCATTGGAACACACGCATTCAGCTCATTCCAACAAAAGTCATATGCCATGTTTTCGAGACAAAAGAATAAAAATTTTAGTTATTCATGAAATTTTTAGGCAACTGTTGTCTGTTATTCACATTGCTTCATGAAATTTCAGTACTTTTAGAAGTTACCTCAGTAATCAAGGGTTAATTCCCCTTAATTAAATGTCGCCTCTAAAAAACAACCACTTTGCATATCTTACCTTTTTACCAGCATAACTGCCAAAACTTGTCAGCATTCTTCGCAAAAATCGCTATTCAAATTTAAATTTTTGTCTCTTAAACATACATGTACTTATCGCTTGTAAATACCCCATTGGAATGAGCTTTTTGAGCTCATTCCAATGAGAGGTCGCACACCATGCTTTTTTAGTCAAAAAAGCAATTTTTTAGTTATTCCAGAATTTCGTACGTAAAACACAGCTTTATGACTTCACATTAAAATGAGCTCTCTAAGCTTGTTCCAATCAACATTCACGCACTATGTCTTTCACACAAAAAATAAAATTTTCCATTTATTCAGGAATTTTGTTTGCAAGAACACTCTTACCCCCCCCCCCCCCCTCCCACACACACACACACACACACAGACACACACATCTAAAAGTTAGGCAGCAAAAAAACAGTTACTTCAATTTTTAAATGCATTATAGGAACAACTTGCCTAATCAAATTTAAATACTTTTGCATCATTCTGTATCTAGAACAAACCATTTACCATATCTTTACGCAAAATTCTCCAGCATCATTCACAAAAAAACACCATTATTTATATATTCACATTTCTGTCTCAAAAATATACCTGATCTTCCCATACCCCTATTGGAATAAGCTGTTTGAGCTTGTTCCAATGATGATAAAAAAAACTAATATTTTGGAAAATTTGTGAAAATTTTTGTTTTCTTGCATGCAAATATGTACATGTAGCACATGGAAGATATCCACAGTTGGGGAGAGATGTCCAAGGCTATCTCTTCACATTCCTTGTTTGTGCTTCATGCTAAACCAGTTTGTCTGCAGAGATAAATTTGCTTTATTAAAAATCATTGGAGATTGGCCACACACCAATGATTTTAAATAAAACTAATTTTAGGTAACAAATGTTGAACTTCAAACAAAATCTATCACTCAACCAGTTAATGTTGATGAGGCATGACATGGTGAAGGTGACCTAAAATACTTCTTAGAGTCACTTTGTCAGGTGAGCGATTAAGGCCACGTGGGGCCTCTTGTTTGTCTTTTGACCTACACCTTAGATACTTGGCATGTGGATGTATCACCATGAACCGGTGTGCAGTGTACCATAGTGACCTTCATGTGACCTTGACCTTTGACCTGAAGGTCAGATTTATGCACTTTTTTAAGGGAAACTGTCTGGACCAGAACTTTTTTGTATTTCGAGTCAGGCTTTAGATATTTGGCATGTGGATGTATCACCATGAGCCGGTGTGTAGCATACCATTGTGACCTTCATGTGACCTTGACCTTTGATTTGAAGGTCAGATTTGTGCTTTTTTCAAGGAAACTTTGTCCAGACCAAAATTTGTTTGTCTTTTGAGCCAGGCCTTAGATATTTGGCACATGGATGTATCACCATGAGCCGGTGTGTCGCATACCATTGTGACCTTCATGTGACCTTGACCTCAAGGTCAAATTTATGTACTTCAAATAGGGAGTAATTGTCCAGACCAGAATTTTTTTGTTTTTTGACCTAGGACTTGGTTATTTGACATGTGGACATGTCACCATGAGACCGCATGATGTGACCTTCATGTGAACTTGACCTCAAGGTCAAATTTATGTACTTCAAATAGGGAGTAATTGTCCAGATCAGAATTTTTTTTGTTTTTTGACCTACGACTTGGTTATTTGACATGTGGATGTGTCACCATGAGACCGCATGTCGTCTACCTCGATGACCTACATGTGACCTTGACCTCTGACCTTAAGGTCAAATTTATCTACTTAAAATAGGGAATAATTATCCAGACCAGAACTTTTTTGTTTTTTTGACCTAGGACTTAGATATTTGACATGTGGATGTATCGCAATTAGACCGCATGTCACATGTAATCATGACCTTCATGTGACCTTGACCTCAAGGTCAAATTTATGTACTTTAAATAGGGAGTAATTGTCCAGACCAGATTTTTTTTTTTTTGGACATGTGGATGTGTCACCATGAAACCGCATGCCCGCTACCTTGATGAACTGCATGTGACCTTGACCTCTGACCTCAAGGTCAAATTTATGTACTTCAAATAGGGAATAATTGTCCAGATCAGAACTTCTTTGTTTTTTGACCTAGGACTTAGATGATTGATATGTGGATGTATCACAGTGAGACCACATGTCATCATGACCTTCATGTGACCTTGACCTCAAGGTCAAATTTATGTACTTTAAATAGGGAGTAATTGTCCAGACCAGGATTTTTTTTTTGACATGTGGATGTGTCACCATGAAACCGCATGTCCGCTACCTTGATGAACTGCATGTGACCTTGACCTCTGACCTCAAAAGGAAGGGGAGACATATGTTTTAGTGTGCTAAAACACTTTCTAGTTTTACTTAATCCCTGGAGGCCCTCAGCTGGCAGAGGCCCCTGGGCTGCAGCCCATAAAGCCCATGCCTTAATCCGGCACTACTGTTCACTCTTTTGACTTAAAAAAAAAAATTTCTCGGCCTCTGTATTCACTGCATGTTGAATATCATTTACTCTTGGTATGCTTAGTGGCTTATGGACCCACTTTGCAAAAGAATATTCACAATCTAGTGAAGAATTTGTCCGTCCATCTCTCCGTCCGACTGTCCATACAAAAGTTTTGGATTATAAATTTCAAAGCCATCAGTCAGATTTGGATCTCCTTTTTCACTCTTTTTGACTTCAATTTTTTTTTTTCTGTCCCACAATACCTTTAACTGGTAGAGTGCTAAATTATTTTAGGCCATCAAATCTTGTTCATTTGTCTTTGGCTAGTTACAATTTATGGGAGAGTGCCTATAGACACTCTCCCATAAATTGTAACAAGGCCTCACAGAGTAAATACTATCACTTCAAAAATAATATAAAGCACATCCACTGAATATGAGCCTTCAAGTTGTGGTACCTTCATTTCAGAATAAAGCCCAAATACGGACTTCTAGCACTCTACCAGTTAAGGCTACTTCGAACATGCCTATGGGTCAGGGGCAGTGGCCCACGCTTTGTGTAACCTTTGTTCTTACTTGTTCCTATGCTTAGTATTTGGGGGGTAAAGTGTGCTTTGGGTGGCTCAAAATCAGCATGTTGGGCTGGGGAAGGGCGGGAGGAAGTCGCAACCTGCATAATGATGCAGATTTCTCCATACACTCCTGTTAACCCTTTACCCAATGGATCGGCCACATTTGCCCGCCTAATACGCATATTCAGCAGCTGAAAAAATATTATTTTTTCCAAAATTTCAACAAAACCAAATCATGACCCCTCTTTGGAACGAGCTCGTTCCAATGAGGGGTCACATGATATGGTTTTATTGAAATTTTTGGAAAAAAAATAAAAAATAAAAAATGATATTTAAAATAATAAATTTTGATTTGCATCTGCATTGGGTAAAGGGTTTTAAGTCAGCATAAAATTACTCCTCTGAATGATTAACACTTTACATGACATGAAAAGCAGGTGACACTGGAAAAACAAAATTCTTGAATAACTATTCTTTTCCATTTCTTGTGTCAAAAACAGCTTATGACCCCTCATTGGAATGAGTTTAACAAGCTCATTCCAATGGGGCCATTAGCTATGTTTTTGAGATAAAAGGTGAAAAAATAATAAAAAATTGAATGGTGGCTTTTGCAAATAACACTGGCCAGATTTGACCTTTATGTTGGGTAATGGGTTGAACCTGTTTGGTTGTAGTGCAAAAGGATTGTTGGAGTGTAAAGGATGCGGGGGAGGGGGGGGGGGGTGGTTAAGTAGAACAACAAGGAAAGAAGTATGGGTTTCAAAGGCCAGGTGTTGGGATACACAGAGGACACGTTCTCTAGTTGGTGGTGGCACTTGCACATTTATCGAAATAAAAAGTAGAATTTGGGAGCAACATAAACATATTCTGTAGATTCCCTGGACTGTAATGTCACCATACTGTGAGATCGATGAAACACATATCTTGATAGAGCATTACCTTCTCGGCATTTTCCCTACATCACCTGCCCTAAGCATTGTTACTGTCATGGCCAGTAAAGCTTTCTGTGAGAGATATTGAGTATGGAATACAATTATTTTTGATTCCAAATAATCCTGTGGTGATACTTGGAAAACTCTGTACCTTCCCCCATCCCTTGATAATACTAAATGTACTTCTAGGGGGATGGTGGTGTTGCGGTAACCGGTTCTCATCAGATCACCGAAGTTAAGCAACGTTGAGCCCGGTTAGTCCCTGGATGGGTAACTGTCAGAGTGATTGATTCGGACTTCCATGTTGTGTCCTAGGGCAAGGCACTTCACCCTGATTGTCCACATGGCGGCACGATGACGCTGTGTACTAAGGCATACTGTACATCGATGGTGCGCATGTCTTCAACCAATCTAACCCTGCCTGTGCTGCAGTGTGGCGTTATGATGTTGGGGAGCTGGCAGCTGCACGTCGTTGCTCGGTTGTTCTCTACGGGTGCTTCAGTTTCCTCCACCTGTAAAACTGTCACCGACATGATTGGACCTTTGCTGCTAAAGTGTCATTAAACCTTAATAAGAAGAAAAAAAATGTACTTCTTTATTATGGGTTTGTCGGGGAATAACCCAATCCACATCCAGTAATGTCGGGCAAGCAAGGCCTGTTTGTCATAGAAATCCCTCAACAAAATCACCACTCATGCTTGCTAATAGTCAGAAATGACTTTTCCTTGTCATACAGGTACAGATATTTCACTGCCATGCAGGTACAGATAAACTGGCATCATTTGGAACATCAAATTGAGTGATTTACTTTCTCCATTGGTAACCTACACTTGATATGGGTTTAGTCAAACTATTGAGCCAGTTCCAACAATTTGGCTTGTTGCTGTAAAACATTTTTTGATCAACCTATACTTACATTGGGTATATGTCGATTCAGCACTGGCAAGTCACCCAATTTTAAACCGAAATGATAACCCATTTGTTTTAAGATTTTTCAGTATTTTCAAAATTAAGAAAATATATGACTAAGGCTCCACAAAGTAGATCATCTGTTTCTAACGCCATTTTTTTGTAACATTGCATGTGCGAGCGCATTTTTAGCTCACTGAAGGGAGCTTAACTTATCACTTGCCGTCCGTCGTCCGTCGTCGTGAACTTTACATTAACGACTATTCCTCACAAACTACTGGATCAAATTGAACCAAATTTGGTGTGCATGTTCCCCATCATATGTCAATTCAAACTTGTACAAAGAAACTTGCCGTACCCACAGGGGGCACCACAAGGGGCATAACTCTGATAGCACCCATGAATTTCTTTCCAAAATTCTTCTTCTTCAGATCCACCAGGCAGAATTCTTTCCTATTTGGTATACATCATCTCTAGGGGAGTCAGATTCAAGTTTGTTAAAATTGGCCCCCTGGATTCATATTTGGGCTCACTATAGAAGCCCAAATTTGAACTTAGTGCATTTCAGGCAAATTTCTTAAAAAATCTTCTTCTCCAGATTCAGCAGGCAGAATCTTTTGATATTTCGTGTGCAACATTGTGGGGTGAATCTGATTCAATTTTGTACAAATCGGCCCCCTGGGTTTATATTTGGGCTCAGTATAGGAGCCCGAATTTGAACTTAGTGCATTTCAGGCAAATTTCTTAAAAAATCTTCTTCTCCTGATCCAGCAGGCAGAATCTTTTGATATTTGGTATGCAACATTGTGGGGTGGATCTAATTCAAGTTTGTACAAATCGGCCCCCTGGGTTCATATTTGGGCTCAGTATAGGACCCCGAATTTGAACTTAGTGCATTTCAGGCAGATTTCTTAAAAAATCTTCTCCAGATCCAGCTGACGGAAAGTTTTGATATTTGGTATGTAACATTGTGGGGTGGATCTGATTCAAATTTGTACAAATCGGCCCCCTGGGTTCATATTTGGGCTCAGTATAATATGCACCGTTGGTGAACCATGACTAACTGAATGTGACCCTAAATACTTCTTTGAACCACTTTGGCCGGTGAGCGATAAAGGCTCTTTGGGGCCTCTTGTTTTGATTTTATTTTGTATTTTTGTGATCATATCTTTGCCATCAAAAGTTCATGTTCTTTGTTTGTTTTATGTTTTAGGCCTCATAACCTACAGAATAGCATGAGTGGTGGTGTATTTCATCCCTTGAGTGCAAGAAGGCTTTGCAATGCTTTAGCATTGCAAAGCCTTCTTGCACTCGAGTGACAAATTTATCTATTTTATTAACTTGTGTAAAATATCAGACATTAACCATTTACCTTTTTTTTCTTTTTTTTAAGTTATAAAAAGAGAGAATGCGGCAGTAAAAAGGACCATGCAAGTGGGCCTGAGAAACAGATTGTTTACTTTTTTAGGCCTTATTACCATTGTAGTAATATTCTTATACAGGTGTAGAAGATGAAGAGAACTGGCATGGTAAAGCACTGGGTGTTAAAGCGGAGGCAGCATTGAAAACTCTGAACTCTTTAATCAGCAATCAGGAGCATCATGGCCTATATCCTCAACAAGTCACTGTTTCAGCTCCGGATGTAAATATTCAAAATATAAAGTTATCATCACCTCCAAAGTATCAACCAGATCAAAAGGTTTGTTTAGCATCCATCTGCACATATATATTGATGCAGATCCTGGCCTATATCTGTTGAGAATATTACTCTCATGCAGACCTTTAGATTAGTTTAACCCTGAAGTCCTCAGATTAATTTTAAAGTATTTATGGCCTTTTTCTGCTTACATAGTTATTGATGACTTGGCAGTGGTTCTACATCACTGCTGGCTGCCTATACAGGCAGCCAGCAGTGATGTAGAACCACTGCCAGGGAAAATTCAGTCTACACACAAGAGTAATAAAAAAGATTACACAAGGGAGCACCTGCTTCAATGCAATATAAAAGTGGCGGTTTGGGGCTATATGGGGGCTTAAGGGTTAATTTGGGCACATCGACAAATATGGATGTGGCCTGCGTGGTTGAAGAAAAAGCACAATTATTTTCTTCTTCTTGGCATCTGTTTTAGATTTTAGAGGCCTGTCTTAAAATGATAGTTTACAACCCCTTGTTATAGGTCTTCACCATTATCACTGGTTCCCACCACCATTTGACGTAACTTTACTCTACTAACTTGAGAGGGCTTCTTAGTTTCCCAGTGTCGACCCAAAGGCCTATTTGAATGTGAGCTAAAGTATGCATGGTGTTTACTGAGAAATGCCACAAAACGAACATGAATTTTATAGATTTCAAGCTTTAAGTGCATGGTCGTATAGAATTCTCTACAGAAAAGCACTCGCCATCGACATTGTCGTATACAACACTGTCAACGCTGATTGCTTTTCTGTGGCGAACTCTGTGGGTTTTTTAAAAATTTATTTATCTGTTGCATTGTTTGATTCGAAGGTAAGCTCTAAGCTAATTTATATGCTCAGGGAAACCTGGCCAAACTTTTTATTGCCGAAACACTGCAAAAAGTTTCAAAGTCCGCATAATTTGGGCACAATTATCTTATTTGGGCACAGCACTTACTGTCATTAGTTGGGAAGAATTTAAAGGCCTGCTCTCAAGAGGCATTCAATTGACAATGGGAAACAAAAAATAGAAATGATTTATACTGGAATGAGTACCAGTAGGTGTAATCCACAATTTATTAGCTCACCTGAAAATCAGCGTGAACTATACTGATCACTCACTGTCTGTTGTTTGTGCTTTGTGTGTCCATCATTTGTGTGTCTAGATCTATGCGACTGGTGGCCATATTGGACTTTTTAATGTAAACTTGTGGAGTGAACTGCTTCCACTGTTTTGGACACATTTTCATGAAACTTCACAAAAATGATCAACATGATGAGGGGAAGTGCGTGACATAATTTTTTTCCGCTAGGTTTCAAGATGGCTGACTGGTGGCCATATTGGATTTTTCTTTTCCTTAGAAAAATTGAATGCCCTTTTTCAGTCACCCTCACTAGGCGGTATGCCACAGTGGGGGTATACTGGGCGACACACCATCTCTAATTTCATAATCCTTTCATAAATATTGAACATTATCCTTTTCATCAAACACTACACACAGTCAAGTTAAACTACAATGTCATTGACACTGTCATTGTTTTTGCCCTTCATGCACCAGTTGTTTGTTTGCTTGCAGTTGTGTTTATGGCAATGAATGATATTAGTCTTGATTGCACTGTGTTTTTTTGAGTCATGTGGTAGAGTACAAATGGTCCATGTGCAAAGTAGTATTTTGGTCTGTATATTGGGTATCGGTTTATTATAGTTCATTAAGGCTGAAACGGTTGCCTCGTTTTCGTAACCGACTAAGCGAGAGCTATAACCTGATAATATCCGGTTAACCATGGCCATTATTTCACCAAATATGGGATCAAAACTATATGAATTGGAAAGCAGTATTCTCAAACTATTCTGTTCGTTTGTGTACACGCTATGGAATAGTTTCTGCGATTACTCATTACTCACGGAAACTGCCGATCATTAACGTTAGTCTTGAACGCCAAAGTTTATTGTTTCTCAATATATACAATGCGGCTTCGATGTGTAATCTATCACAAAGGAGAAGCGGCAGATTTACTACGTTTTAAACATGGAATGACGATCACTATCATTATTTTGGATAACCCACCGAAGTTAAGCAACATCGAGTCCTTGGTTGGGTGACTGTCTGAGCGATCGATTCGGACTCCCACGTTGTGTCCTTGTGCAAGTCACTTAACCCTGATGGTCCACATGGGAGCACTATGATGCCGTGTACTAAGGCGTACCGTATGTCAATGGTGCATATGTCTTCAACCAGTCTCACCCTGCCTGTGCTGCAGTGCTGTGTTAAGATGTTGGGGAGCTGACAGCTGCTCGTCATTGCTCGGTGGTTCTCTCTGGGTACTCCGGCTTTCTCCACCCGTAAAACTGTCACTGACACGATATGACCTTGGCTGTTAATGTGTCGTTAAACCTTAATAAAAAAAATATAAAATTCGGATAACCGGTTGATGGTTTTTCTAATCGGTTAGGTAGCTAACAGGCTTCAAACCGATTATCTGGTTAACCATTTCAGTACTATAGTCCATCGCCTCTTTCATTGCATTCATGGCATTATGTGGCTATGATTTATTAACAGGAAATATTTCATATCTGTTGATTTTGGATCTGAAGTGTTTGCAATAATGTTGCTACTTAGCAGTTGATCCTCTGTTACTTCTTGGTGTTCTGAAAGTTATGTTTGAAGAATAGATTTATTTATTTATTGGTGTTTAAGGTCACATACTTATGCACAGTGGCTAATCATGACCGTGACAGTTTTACGGGTGGAGGAAGCCAGAGTACCCGGTAGAACCACTGAGCAACAACGAGCAGCTGCCAGCTCCCCAACATCGTAACTCTGCACTGCAGCACAGGCAGGGTTAGATTGGTTGAAGACATGCCCACCATCGACGGGCAGTACGCCTTAGTACACGGCATCATCGTGCCCACATGTGGATAATCAGGGTTAAGTGCTTTGCCCAAGGACACAAGGCGGGAGTCCGAATCGATCGCTCAGACGGTCACCCAATCCAAGCACTAACCGGGCTCGACGTTGCTTAACTTCGGTGATCTGACGAGAACTGGATACCACAACGCCACCGTGCCCCTGAAGAATAGATAACATTAGTTCTAGAAAACCTGTATGATGTACCTATGGATAGCCAGTAATGGACTTCTGTCATTTATGCAACTTTGTCCTGAAACTGTAATGATTTTATTACTTGTTATTCACGATACAATGGGGAGCGCGGTGGCTCAGTTGGTAGAGGTGCAGGCTGCAAGCCGAGGGGTCCTCGGTTCGAATCCTGCCTGCGGGAACCGCGTTGTGTCTTTGGGCAAGGCACTTATCTCCATCGCCCGCGTGGGGGCACGGTGGCATTGTGTACTAAGGCGTACTGCACGTCGATTGTGCACTTGTCTTCAACCAATGCTAACCCTGCTTGTGTGTAGTTAGTATGTTGGGGAGCTGACAGTTGCTCGCCATTGCTCAGTGGTTCTCTCTGGGTACTCCGGCTTCCTCCACCCGTAAAACTGTCACGGTCATGATTAGCCATTGTGCATAAATATGTGACCTTAAACACCAATAAATAAATAAAGAAATATTCCCGAAACAAGGATTTTCATGACTGCGTGAAGCAAGCCAGAAATAAGCAGACTGTCATCTGCAAAATGAGGTCCCCAGAGGGTGAATTTAGTGATGCTACCCTGCACAGCAGGATAGCATCACTAAATTTACCCTCTGTGAACCTCAATCTGAATCAGGGTCTCAAAACTAAACAGTAAGAGGTACCCAGAAGATAAATTGGCCCTCTGTATGGGAAGATTCATGAAATTCACCCTCTGGGGACCTCATTCTGCATATGTTGGACTGCTTATTTTCAAGCCTGGCATGAAGTATCTGTTCTGCTGTATTTATATGCACCTTCAAAGAAAAAACTTTGAACATTTCAACCGTGATTAGTGAGTGATTACTATTTTCTCAGGAAATTCAGTCTGTTCTGAGTTCATTTGTGATACAGACATTTTAGGAGGGTCACAGACATTTACAATTAAACCCCAATTGTGATTTCATTTTTATGTATACCTATACTATGTATGGTACACATAATGCCGGCATCCGGGGTGGCCATCCGTCGTTTGTCCATCCTTTGTCCGTCCGTCCGTCCATCTGTCTGTCCATCCGTCCATCCATCCATCCATCTGTCCGTCCGTCCATCCATCTGTCCATCCGGCATCTGTATCCATTTCTTTGGCATTCGATTACTTGAAAAATTTTACTTGGATTGTCAAGTTACTTTATATTTGTGTTCAGGTTACTGATGTGCCAAGCTGTATAGTTTTTTGTGTAAATCTGATAATTTAATCCTGAGATATTAACCCTTTATCCTTCAAATTGAAAATTCTTCCAATAAATTTGGCATGAGATAACTTGAAAAATATTGCTTGGATTATCAAGTTACTTTATATTTGTGTTCAGGTTACTGATGTGCCAAGCTGTATAGTTTTTGGTGTAAATCTGATATTTTGATCCTGAGATATTAACCCTTTATCCTTTTAAGTTGAAAATTCCTCCAATCCCTTTGGCATGAGATAACTTGAAAAATATTGCTTGGATTGTCAAGTTACTTTATATTTGTGTTCAGGTTACTGATGTGCCGAGCTGTATAGTTTTTGGTGTAAATCCGATAATTTGATCTTGAGATATTAACCCTTTATCCTTCAAATTGAAAATTCCTCCAATCCCTTTGGCATGAGATAACTCAAAAAATATCAATGCGTTTGTCATGTTACTTCATATATGTATTCAGGTTACTGATGTGCCGAGCTGTATAGTTTTTGGTGTAAATCTGATAATTTGATCCTGTGATATTAGCCCTTTATCCTTCAAGTTGAGAACTCCTCCAATCCATTTCTTCGGCATGTGATAACGCAATAAATATTAATCCGATTATCAGGTTACTTTATATATGTATTCAGGTTACTGATGTGCTGTGCTGTATAGTTTTTTATGTAAATCTAATAATTTGGTCCGGAGATATTAACCCTTTATCCATCAAATTAGGTTCTCCTCCAATCCATTTCTCTCTGTACCCATACCATGTATGGTGTACATAATGTCGGCAACCAGGGTGGCCCTCCGTCATACAGCTTTCTACCAGTTGCGCGTATGGGTTCACATCTGACGATTTCATCAGCCTATTTTTAATCCATCTTTACATCATTGTTGTTTCATTTTCATCAACTCATCTTGTCTTCAGATTGTAGTGTTTGCAGTGTTTTGCATATCCAAATGTTTGTGCTCTTGTGCTTATACATTTTTTGCTTGTGTTTGTTAGCTCGCCTGACTGCAAGTCAATGTGAGCTATTGGCATCTGGCGTCCGTCGTCCATTAACTTTTGGAAATTTTTCTTCTTCACAACAATTAAGCCAAATTCAAACATATATTGCACAGACCATCTGTGGAGTATACCCTTTCTATTTTGTTCAAATGAAGCAGCTGCCATCTTCGATTAATGCCCCAAAAGCCTAAAAATCTTCTCATGAACCACCAGAGAGAATGCCTTGATATTTGGTATTGAACATCCTTTGATGTTGAAGATTAAAGTTTGTTCAAGGGAAGTTGATATGTCGGTATTTGGGCTCTCTGTGGGAGCATATCCATTTCGTGCTTCAAGAACCATTTGGCCAATTTGAACAAGATTTGGCATGTGGTATAAGGAGGCCCTCAGTAATTGATTGATGCCGCAGTTTGTTTTTTTTTACAACCCTGTGGGAACCCCAGGTGCTAAAAATAGAAAAACTTAAAATGCCCATATTTCCGAAACCACACGGAACAGAGAACTGTTTGGTATGAAGCATCCTTAGGACCAATAGAAGAATGGAATCGTAGGATTTGCAGACAGGGCCTTCTGTTTGGCAGAGGTCAGTGAATGCCCCTGGGCATCACTCTTGGGACTGCCCTCCGGTGTCTTCTCACTGTCTCCCTACTCTGTCTGCTGATAGACGTTCGTCGTCGGTCCCTTCTGAGGATTTGGGTTCTTCTTCTAGAAGGGTCCATTGGGAAGACACTCTGTCAGACGCGGCTGCTCCAACGGATTCTCAGGGTGAGCTGAGGCAAGCCATTCTGGCACTCACCAGGTTGCTTTCTAGCAGCCCTCAGGTTGGCTTCCCTGTGCCTCCTGAGGCACAACCTCCTTTGGTTGGTCACAGAGATTCTTCGATTGGCCCTTTGGATGCTGTTCTCCCGATGTCGGTAGTTGAATCTATGGTGGGCCTGTCCCGAGAGATGCTGGGCATGTTGTCTCTCGCGGACCACGTCGTCGTTGCCCTGGCTGCCTATTTTTCGCCAGGGGAGTTTGATGATGCTCAGGCGCCTTTGCGTGTTTTGTCGCAGGCTCTTATGAACCTGACAAACGCTCACGCCTGCAACACAGCTAATTTTTGGAGCTTGCACGCCGGGATGCAGTGTTGGACACTTCTCCATCCCTTCCTTCTGAACAGCCTTCTGTTCGGAGGTCTGCCTCTTTGGTTGGACCTCAGCTGTTACATGGTTCCGTGGTAGGTTCTTCGTCATTCGAAGGACCAACTTTTGTTACGGCAGCTGGACCAGCCTGCTGCTGTAGGTGGTGGTTGTTCCAGGCCCGCCAAGCGCTCAGCTGCGTCGGCCACATCTTTGGCTCCTTCTGCTCAGAAGAAACGCCGACGCGGCCAAGCTCGCTGGCAGCCTCAGGGAGGAAAGTTTCAGGACTCTGTTGCTTCCCGAGGGGGTGATTTCTCCTCTCGGGGGGCCTCGTCGAGGCCGCAAATGAAGGTCCTCACCTCGATTCGCCTCCAGTCGAGGGAAGGCTGTCACTGTTTTTCAACCATTGGACAGAGATAACTTCGGACCCGTGGGTTCTCGACGTCATCCAATCTGGTCTGCGAGTGTCCTTCTGTTGGCACCCCTGTTTATATCGGGTGCCCCTCCCAACTCCGGTCCCTTCCGATCCTCAGTGTCAGGACCTTCGGGTGCAGGAGATCAACAAACTCCTCTCCAAAGGGGCTATCAAGGTGGTCAGGAACACCCTTTCTTCAGGATACTACTTGAGACTTTTCTTGGTGCCGAAGAAAAACGGCCAGTTTCGTTCTGTCATCGATCTGAGTATCCCAAAACGATTCCATCATAGCACCTTGTTTCAGCATGGAGACTTTCAGGTCGGTTCGACGTTCGATTCATCAGGGCGATTTTGCAGTCAGTATTGACCTGAAGGATGCCTATTTCCATGTACCCATTCATCTGACGTCACGGAAATACCTTCGGTTCTCGTTTCGGGATGGTGTCTTTCAGTTCCAAGTTCTCCCGTTCAGTTTGAACCTGACTCCTTGGGCCTTCACCCGACTGATATCACATGTGTTTGCTTTTCATCGTACTCAGTCTGCTGTGACTTTGTCAGCCTACTTGGACGACATCCTCCAACGGCACCACAATGCTGCAGTCCTGGAGTCCGATGTCGGACGGTTGCTTGACCTACTGGCTTTGCTGGGTTTCAGAGTCAATTGCGAGAAGTCGGATCTCCTCCTTCCTTTTCAGCAATTTCATCATTTGGGGAATGGATTTCGACACTCTTCACAATGTGGTGTTGATTCCCAATGCTCGGGCGATGATCCTTTCCACCTTTACTCGGAACCTACTCCAACCCTCCTCGGTCTTGGCCAGGACTTTCCTTCGGATGCTGGGCCTTTGTGGTTCGGTGACAGATCTCATTTCACAGGGTCGCTTGTTAATCCGACCTCTCCAACACTTCCTGTTGGATCATTGGCATCCAAATGCGGATCCTCTAGACCTGGAACTTCCTATTCTTCGGTCCCTGCTTTGTCACCTCCACCCTTGGGCTGATGTTCCCTGGTTGACTTAGGGTGTCCCATTGGATCTTCCTTCGGCTGATAGCATCCTTACTGCGGATTCCAGCGAACGGGGCTGGGGTGCTACATTGGATCCTCTCGGTCTGTTGACTCACGGCGAGTTGGACAGTGAGCAGATGGCCCTTAATATCAACCAGAAGGAGCTCCTTGCTCTTCTGTTGAGTTTTCAGCAATGGATCTCTCACCTGTCGGACCACACAGTCCTGCTTCTTTCGGACAACTCGACAGTGGTGGCCTACATACGGAATCAAGGTGGCACATATTCGATTCCCATGTTTGGCTATATCGGGATCTTCTGCTGTTGGCGTGGGATGTAAATGCTCGGGTGGCCATTCGGCACATTCTCGGATGTCTCAACGTCCTAGCAGACTCCCTGCCCCGACGCGACAATGTCCTTCCTACTGAATAGATGCTGCATCGGTGGGTGTTTCAGACGATTTACGAGCGGTGGGGGCGTCCTCTTGTTGACCTTTTTGCCACTCGCTGGAATCATCAGGTAGAGACCTTTGTCTCCCCTTGTCCAGATCCACTAGCCTTTGTGGTAGAGGCTCTGTCTCTGGACTGGACAGGTTGGATCGGCTATGCTTTCCCTCCTGCACCAATTCTTCCTCAGGTGTTGGCGAAGATTCGCGCTTGCAGTTGCAGGGTCATTCTGATTGCACCCCTGTCTCCACAGAGGGTGTGGATCAATCTGCTGCGGCCTCTGTTGGCAGATCTGTTGGCAGATCGGGCCATCCATCTACCTCTACGCCGCGACCTTCTTTCCCATGGTCGGCCCAGGAAGTATCACAACAACCTGGCGAGGCTGTCCCTTCACGCCTGTCTTTTATCAGGTCCTGTCTCCTACGTAGAGGTTTTTCGAGACAAATAGTGGAGTGCATTTCTTCATCGCGGCGACATTCCACTGGCATGACTTATGCTGCTAAGTGGAAGGTTTTCTACCGCTGGTGTACAGCTCAACATGTGGATTACCGTAATCCGTCAACGCACAAATTGCAGATTTTCTGCTATACCTTTTTGACTCCAAGGGCCTCCAGCCTGTTACTATTAAGGGCTATCGGTCTATGCTGTCCGATACTTTCTCTTATGTGGGAAAGCGATGCATCGGTCGTAATCTCTTTCTCTCCAAACTGATTCGGCACTTTTCTCTGACGAGGTCTCGAGTTTTGCGTCTTACTCTTCCCATTCTATTTCCAGATGGATCTGACTTGCAATCAAGCTGGTTTATTTCAGTTTGTCTGCTTCAGATCTTGTTTCGAACAGGTTTAACCCTTTACCTAACGTAACGGCCAAAACCGGCCAGCGCTATTCTCAAAAATCGCCAATTAATTTTCATTATTTTTTTCACTTTTTCTCTCAAAAACATAGGTTATGACCCCTCGTTGGAACGAGCTCATCGAGCTCGTTCCAACGAGGAGTCATAACCTATGTTTTTGAGAGCAAATATGAAAAAAATTAGTTATTCAAGAATTATTTTTGCAA
This sequence comes from Pictodentalium vernedei, assembly GCA_031216915.1. Taxonomy (NCBI): domain Eukaryota; kingdom Metazoa; phylum Mollusca; class Scaphopoda; order Dentaliida; family Dentaliidae; genus Pictodentalium; species Pictodentalium vernedei. The sequence goes on along the minus strand of CM062294.1, from coordinate 57,179,637 downwards.
GTCCTCTTTTCAGGTTAGGTAAAGGGTTAATGCTCATGAGGTTCGTGCCATTTCTACATCCTGCTTCTACTTTCTCCTCCTTTTATCTCTGCCACCTACAGCAGCAATCTGAGGACTTTTTTTTCTTTGGGCCCTTTTGTTGCTGCTCAGGCTGTTGTGCACCCTCGTTAAATATGTATTTTCAGGTTTGTGCATTGCTCAGCCTTGTTCTTTTCAGGTGCTTCATTCTTTCTTCTTTTACAGGTTTCGCTGCCATTCTCTGCCCTCCTTGCATTTCTTTCTGCTGCGCTTGTTGGTATTGGTTATGTGATTCACCTCCATCTATTGTTTATTCAGCCAATTGTAAATAATTGTGAGTAGGTTGAGAAGAAATTAAAATTTTTTAGTAAATTTTGTTTCTTAACATACATACCACAATTGTTTACCGGAGGCCCACCCTCCTTGGGGATATCTTTGATATTGTTGCCTCCCTGCTAAATCACAAACTTCTCATTGGCGGAAATTTGGAATTGATGTCACGGTTGTTGCGCATGCGCTCGGTAAATGCAAGAGGTGTGCAGAGAGATTACCTGTAATGTTGAGCGCCAGTCTCGCTCGACTCCTTTTCGATCTTTTTTTTTCCGTGCTTTTACACTCTTCCACTTTTCCAACTCGTTTGGAAAAGTTTATTAGCTTGAGTTAGTTCCGAAGTAGGGCTTACACTTAAGTTACAGCCAATTGTAAACAATTGTGGTAGGTATGTTAAGATACAAAATTTACTAAAAACTTTAATATTTGGGCTCAACACAGGAGCCTGAATAATTAACTTAAGGCAATATGGGAAATAAATAATCTTTAAAAATCTTCTCCAGATCCACCAGTCAGTCTCTTTAAAATTTGATATTTGGTACACAGCATCTCTTGGAGGCGTGGGGTGGGAGTGGGGGGAGGTGGGGTTCAGATTGATGTTTGTTCAAATTGGAACCCTGGGTTGATATTTGGGCTCTTTGCCTAAAAGTGAAGTTTTTTTCTTTTAAAATCTTCTTCAGATCCACCAGTCAGAATTCTTTCATATTTGGTATACAACATCTCTAGGGGGGTCAGGTTCAAATTTGTTCAAATCGAGTCCCTGGTTCAGTATTTGCTCTCCTTATGGGAGTCTGGATTTTAACTTTTTTGGAGATTTGGAGATTTGCTATTTAGAGAATAATTTTTAAAATCATCATCTTCAGATCCACCAGTCAGATTCTTTAGATATTTGGTATAAAACACCTCTAGGTGGGTCAGATTCTAGTTTGTTCAAATTGAGTCCCTGGGTTAATATTTATGCTCCCTATGGGAGCCTGAATTGTAACTTAGTACCATATGAGGGAATTTCTTTAAAAAACTTCTTTTTCACATCCACCAGTCAGAATATTTTCATATTTGGTATACAACATCTCTAGGAGGGTCAGATTCAAGTTTGTTCAAATTGGGCCCTTGGGTTAATATTTGGGCTCTTTATTGGGGCTCGTAGTTTAACTCAGTGCAATGTGAGAAAATTTCTTGAAAAATCATCTTCTTTGGATCCACCAGTCAGAATATTTTCATATTTGGTGTTTGACATCCGTAGGGGTGTCAGATTCAAGATTGTTCAAATCGAGTCCCTGGGTTAATATTTGGACTCTGTGTGCCAATCACTTTCTGATACACTCATCTCTTTTGATAACTTGAGCCAGGTGAGCATTTTAGGCTCACTTGAGCCTCTGTTTTTTCCTTATTCATTAAAAGTAAATCTTATCTTTTGGTCTGAATTTGTGTTCATACACCGGCCAATCGAGAGCATGTCAATGAATTCCATGACAGACTCAGAACACAACACAAGAAAACTTCACGGTACTGATAATCTCAATCTGTCACGACACTCAACTTATGTCCGTTGTTGCATTACCCAGGCCTGCTATTGTCAAAATTCTGTGTAACCCATTGATCGTTCATCTGGTCTGAGTTTTGGTAACTTATTAGTCATTCCCCTGTACTTGATTTAGATAACCCATTAGCTAACCTAAAGATATATGTATTGCAACTATGCTGATATATGAACTGTTATATCATAGCCACGTTCTTGCTCCTATGGGCAATATCCTGATGAATAGAGACGAATCCTTATGAACAATAATAGGGCTGTCGCGATTACTTGATTAGTCGACTAACCGTCGACTATTGAAGTAGTCGACGTTTTTTATTTTTAGTCGATCGTCGTTCATTTTCAAGGTGGTACACGTCTACTACACGTCGGGGCTAAATTGCATTGTTTTGTGAGATGAATGATCAATGAAGGTGAATAACTTTAAATATCTAACCATAGTTAACATTCATATCCGGAAGACTGTGCGCCTGTCACTGACTGTGTAAGAAAGAACAATCACAGTTACTCGAGAAGAATAGATTCTTCTGAATTTCTCCAGTCTTGTACACACGAATGCACCCATTGGAAAACCCAAAGCGCAGAAGTGACAAAATTATGACGAAAGTCAGAACGTCAGATCACTTCTCAAAGTTCGGAACTTCAGACTAAGATCCAATTTCAACAACTGACGAGGGAATGCATAGATCTCAATGTTCAAAATTTTGAGAAACTTCTTGCAGAAAGGAAACATATGCAGGAACGTTCTTTGGTAAATTCATTTTAATTCATCGTCTTCAATCTAGTTCAAACTTGGACCCGCAGTCAGTAATATTATTTTTGGGGTTGGTACGTCCTACAGGACGTACCAACCCCAAAAATTATATTACGGACTGTGGGTCCAAAATTGGACTACATGTAGCTTCAGTCGGGACCGATTTGTTGTTCCCACAACCCCACTTCGTCTGAACACACTGGTGCCATTGTCATTTTCAGAGTTTTACGAACAGAAGAATGATTTGCTAAAAAATCATGGGAAGCGACTATTAATCGACTAACCGTCGATTACTGGTCACGATTAGTCGATTACAAAAAATGATAATCGCGACAGCCCTAAACAATAATGAGACTGTGTTGCAGAAATTCATATACAAATTAGTTGCAATTATAGCCTAAGATTGACATGGGCTAGCATCATACCAGAAAATAAGTGGTCAGACAAGGACAGTGTCAGGTACGAAAAGGCAAATGTCTGACTGAGGTTTAAAATCATCAGACAAAATGTCTGATGCCAAAATTATCAATGAAGTTCAGTGATCAGAATATCATGCATGCTGGAAATTATGTACATAACTAGCAAGCCTAAAATTAATGATTATTGTGATTTCTGGTCCTGGCAAGTTGGGAAGTGTGAAGGAAGTGATTGTACAACTCATCTGAGTATTAACATAATGTGAAGGAATACGACTTGATATAGCCATACATGTATCTAAATTATGTCTGAAGGGTAATTCAGTTACAATTCAGAATGAAATCAATCATCCCTTGTTTGGCAGGGCTCACTGAGCCCTGCCAAACAAGGTATGGTTGGATGAATTGTGAGCAGTTTTAAGATGAAGATACGTGTACACCCAAAACATATTTCTCAAATATATTAGAGGTAATTAATTAATGGTGTGGAAACGACATTGTACAAGCCAACGGCTTACTGTCGAATCCACAAACATCTTCATGTTGTATACTGTACTCACTGAGGTTGGAAATAAATATTGTTTAAACTAAAACATATTATTTCGAATACTGAAACTCAATTTTGTAATATGTCCGATATCATTCTTAAATGACAGACATAATTCATTTGGTGTCTGACATTTTGTCTGGAAGCACAATGAAAATTATTTTCAGGCCTGGCTAGCATGCTGCAGAAGAGTATGGTATCCATAATCACTATTTGTGGCAGAGATATGAATTATTGCCATTTCCTGATTATGTACGTTTGTTACATCTTAAGATGATCAACAATTTAAAATGATATTGAGCATCAATCTGTCATCAGCGTAGGTGTTTGATTCTGCCTGAAGTATAGCTGCTCTGTCAATAATTGGCCAACAGAGCAGCTGTACTTCAGGAAGATGCAAACATCTGAGCAGCTGATGATTGATTGATGCTCAACATCATTCCACCATTCCTCCGTAATAGATCATTCAACTTGTTAAAAAATTTCGCGGGAGACAATTTGGGGCCACCCATTTTTCGTTTCCGTGTTTTTCATTTTAGGTGACCTCCATGCGACCCCAAACAGCCATTCGACTCAAATCGACAGGCCTGATCACACTAGGTACATATAAGTGGATGGAGACTTGTGATGACCCCGTAATCATCCTGTTATATTGATGTAACTGTGAGCTCCATCTTGGTAGAACGAAAATGGGTGAGAGGAAAGGAGACATGGAGTAGATCACCTGGCTCCCTTGAAAAAACTCTCATAATTCTTGTATCCTAAAATTGGTAATGAGATGTAATTATTACTTGTATTGAGTAAGAGACTTGTCATATTGGCACTTGTCTTATTTTGTGATTCATTTTCCTGTAGGTTGCCACAAGAGTAGCATATGGAACTGCATTAGTCAAGCTGAACAAGGACAATGATCGAGTGATTGGATTAGATGGTGATACGAAGAATTCTACATTTTCTATTGAAATAAAGGTATCTTATAAAATGAATTCTGGATATGCAATGCAAATATTAAAGTATAATAGGCCTAAAAAAAGTTAAAAACCTGTTTTTCAAGTCTCCCACATGTTCCTTTTGCAGGGTTCGCACGTGGGTCCTGAAACCTTGAAAGTCCTGGAATTTGGCCGTTTTAAATTCCAGGCCTGGAAAGTCATGGAAAACGAATGTTTTATTAGGCAGGTCCTTGAAAGTCCTGGAAAACCCGGTCAAAATTTTAGGAGCACCGTCGAACATGCTCCAATTCACCGCTTGCTTTTTTGTTTCTGGTCGCATGTTGTCGTATATTTCTGTGCATTTTGGAAAACAAATATCTTGTGTTTGCTTGTGAAGTCTTTCATTTTGATATTAAAATACAGAGAAAGTGTGTATTTCAAGAAAAATGGACCGATAAGAAGGAATATAAAGAATGGATTACGAGTGATTCGAAAGACAAACATGGGGCAAAATGTTGAGTGTGTGTAAAGTCGTTCAACGTAGAAATATGTGCGAGTCAGCACTGATTAACCACATGTATTGTAAATATATCGCATATTTTTGTTATTACAGATACAAATGTTGGTCATGGAAATTCGCATTTTTGGTCCTTGAAAGTCCTGGAAAAGTCCTTGAATTTCAATCTTGATTTAGGGTACGAACTCTGCTTTTGGCTGCCGCATGATTTCTTTTTATGACGAACATATACATAAAACATGACCATGTGCATGTCCTGTAATTTGAATCAAGATTCGAGGTCGTGTTTACAATCAGATCGCAATGAGCCCGTCAGGGCGAGTTGTGATCCGATTGTAAACATGACCGAGAATCTGATACAAATTACAGGACATGCATTTGGTCGAGATAATACATTTATCTAACAATCCTGTTACATAAAGCCCGTTTTTCAGTGTAAATTGGGTTGGAATTGGTCAAAATTTTGAATTTCATATTTTAATGCATAATAACAATGCATATAATGTTATTATTTGTCATAGCAGTGTTTACCGGAAGTTGAATCTATGTGATACGGAATCAGAATGAGTCGTCTGTATGATTCGGAATCGAAACACAGTATGTGATACGTGCCGTTCCTCGTGGTTTCATGCCAAAATTTATATGATTGTTAGATAAATTTGTTTCTTGAGTGCAACAAGGGTTTGCAATGCTTCAGCAGAAGCATTGCAAAGCCTTCTTGTACTCAAGGGATGAAATACGCCACTACCAATGCTATTCTGTAGATTATGAGGCCTAATACATAGAACAAACAAAGAACATAAACTTTTGATGGCAAAGAAATAATTACAAAAATAAAAAATGAAATAAAAAAAAAAAGCCCACCCACATGCAATTTTACAAAATATGGCCTGCAGGCACTCTCTAATAATTTGTAATAAACCAAATTTATATAAACAAAATATTATTTTCATTTGACCGAGGGCGAAACAAAGTGAGGAAAACACTGGCTTTTGTTCTGGTATCCTCTTGTTTTTGAAAGCCCTGATAGTGGCTTCTAGCACTCAACTCGAATTATTGATATAAAATTATTTTGAAAGTAGACCACATCAGTTTGTCTAATGGGAATTGGTCTTTTGGGAGGTGGCCTTGTGGGAGTTGGTCAAAAGGAAAGGGAATTGGTCTTATGGGAATGAACCTTTTCAACCAGCAGCTTGTAATGCATTGTGCCGACAAGATAACGATGGATGATAATCATTGTAAAATATCTGGCATTGTGGCTCCGGGAGTCCGTGCACTCATTGGGATGATTTGATAGTTATATGCACGTCATTTTTATGATGGTGTCCTGCTGATCATTCCCGGAAAATGATATACCAGGAATGACAAGCAGGCTACCTTCACGACATCATAAGTGATAATCGTGACAACAATTAAGCTCTTGTAATCTTGCATTTCTTGTAATATCGCCGCCATCTTGTTAGCTTACCTGACATTCAGTCCGGAGAGCTATAGTGATCACTCACCATCCGTCGTCCGTGAACATGGTGTTTGTGTCTTCTCCCAAACCGCAGAACCAATTTAATTGATATTTGAGATAATAGTTTATGACATTTGCAATTTGATTTTGTTCAAATCAGGTTGCCTCGCCCCTTGGTGGGGCCATGCCCAAAAAGTGTGCTTAAATCTTAAAAAATCTTCTTCTCATGAACCAGCAGAAGCAGAGACTTGATATTTGGTTTGCAGCTTCCTTTTGAGGCGTAGACTCAGATTTGTTCAAGAGAAGTTCGAGGAGCTACATTTGCCTTCGTTATGGGAGGGGCAAGAATTTTCACCTCGCCCCAAATTTTTATATTTTTATACTGTACCAATGACCCAGACTTAGCTGGTGCTAACTCTAACAAAACCAGGGCCAAACACAAATTTTGCCCCCCAATCCCCAAAATTTGCATCCAAAACAAAAAGAAATCATGTCCTAAAGGACCTCCATACTACGCCTCTACTGCGCATACGCAGTGACGCAGACGTCCCGAAATTGGCGCCAATTATCATTCTCTGTTTGGCCCTTCATCAGTCAACATCTCACTGATCTTTGTGCTTGTAAATCTCAGTTTAAAGGATGCCAGACACGTAATTTTTGGAGAAAATGTGATTCTAAGGAGGATAAAAGGAGGAGAGGAAAAAGAAGTGACAAAAAATAATCAGGGCTGTACTTAAAATTTTTTGATGAAATTATGTTAAGTTGCCTATATTTTTATACTGTACCAATGACCCAGACATAGCTGGTGCTAACTCTTAAAATATAGGGCCAAACACAAATTTTGCCCCCCAATCCCCAAAATTTGCATCTAAAACTAAAGAAAACATGTCCTGAAAGGCCCTCCACACTTCGCCCCTACTGCGCATGCGCAGTGTCAAGGACGTTCCGAAATTGGCGCCATTTATCATTCTAAGTTTGGCCCTTCATCAGTTAACATCTGACTGATCTTTGTGCTTTTAAATCTCAGTTTAAATGATGCCAGACACATAAATATTAGTGAAATGGTGATTCTAAGGAGGATAGAGAAGGAGGAGAGGAAAAGAATGTGTGACAGAATATTATCAGGGCTGTAACTTAAAATTTTTTAATGAAATTATGTTAAGTTACCTATTTTCAAGGCAGCAGCCATTTTGTTGTCATTCTGATTATTTAGTTACACTGTTTTTTCAAGTGTTTTCCTCTCTCCCTGTCCTTTAAGTTCCCCCTTGCTATTCTCCCATGCTTTTGGCATAGTTTCTGTAATTATTATTACTAAAATTTCTTGGGAGTTTTAGCTGATTAACAGAATGAATTCTGTTCTTTCCCCATGTTTACGTCTTCACCTACGGGTGGTTAGGCGTTGTGTTCTGCATCTACCATCTGATATTTTTATACTGTACCAATGACCCAGACTTAGCTGGTGCTAACTCCACAAAAACCAGGGCCAAACACAAATTTTGCCCCCCAATCCCCAAAATTTGCATCCAAAACAAAAAGAAATCATGTCCTAAAGGACCTCCATAGTACGACTACTGCGCATGCGCAGTGACGCAGTCATCCCGAAATTGGCGCCAAATATCATTCTCTGTTTGGCCCTTCATCAGTCAACATCTCACTGATCTTTGTGCTTGTAAATCTCAGTTTAAAGGATGCCAGACACGTAATTCTTGGAGAAAATGTGATTCTAAGGAGGATAGAAGGAGGAGAGGAAAAAAGAAGTGGCAAAAAATAATCAGGGCTGTACTTAAAATTTTTTGTTGAAATTATGTTAAGTTGCCTATTTTCGAGGCAAACGCCTCTTGTTGTCATTCTTGCTAATTGTTGCACTGCTTATTCAGTGTTTCCTCTCCCCTAACCTTCTAAAGTCCCCCCTTGCAATTCTCCCATGCTTTTGGCATATTTTTGAGAAGTTTCATTTCTAAAAATTCCCTGGGAGAGTTGCTTGGTTACAGAATGTTTTCTGTTATTTTCCCCATAGTTACGTTTTCACCCATGGGTGTATAACGTTTGTGTTCTGCATCTTCCATCTGATGTTCTGCAGATTCTCCCCTGGGAGTCTCTGTTTTGCATCAGATAGAGTGTAATTGATGACTGATTCCGGGCCAGTTTTTTCAGTGCCTGGAGTCATGTTTTCTACTGTGTTTACACTGTTTGTTTTCATTGGCAACAGCCTTTTTTGAGGGGGGCTGTTTGCCTTTGTGGTTGTTTATCTCATTATAAGATACATTTATATTATCCGAAAGTGTCTCATTAATTATTTTATATAATTTTAAAATTTTTGACCACACTTTGCCATCGGATCCATCGGGGCTCAACGTTACTTTTCAGCAACTTGGGCTTCTCTGAAAAAATATTTTTTCAAAATTATTTTGTTTTGCAATTGTTTTTTCATTTATTAATGGATCATGTTATTATGTATCTTTGTGTCAGGGGTTTTTGCGAGTAACTAGGACTTATTGTTGTTCTTTCACAATGAAGGGACTTTGTTCAAATTGTAATAGGAAGAAATCTTCCTCTGACTTTCATGATTATTGCATTAATTGTAGTCAGTGTTCTCGCATTAATCCCTGTCCTGTATGTGAACATTGGGATGAGAAACATTGGAAACGTGTGTCACGATATGTTGTTTCTGGAGAAAGAGCGATGCCGGCTCTTTCTCCACAAGGTCACTCTACTCTCTCAGTTTCTATTTCAGAGGAACCAGAACAGGGTGATGTTTCCATGTTATCTTCTTCAAGTGTGCGTCCGTCGTCACAAATAAATACAGAGCTAGCGGCAAAAGTGCTCATGGAGATTAGACAAATGTCGTCCGCTAGCTCGCCCGGTGTAGCGTCCATTCACCGAATGGTTCGGCAGCCGGGTTCGTCCGATGCGGTCCAAGAGGAAATTTTGGGTGATGCGAGCACTATAAAAATAATAGATGCACACCCAGTGACGGCGGATAGTAAACGAGAACGGAGGAAGCCTTTTAGTCCGGTTCCTAGCTCGTCCAGGTCCAGCCGGGCCGCGAGCGAGAGAGGCCCCTCTCTCGTACAACAACATCTGGGACCAGATGTTGTGGTACAAAATGTGTCTTTAGCGGAGCATACGTCCGTCGCTCGGGACGCTCCGTTGTATAAGCAGTCCGCAGAGACTGTTAAGGCTTCCTCTTCTCGTCGGCGCACACGACCGCACCTTGGCTGCGTGACCTCCGATATTTTGCCAGCTTCGCCGATGAAGGATTCTTCGGCGACCAGGTCACACCATCCGGCAGCCAGGGTTTCGAGACCGATGGACTCCGGACGTTCGCATAGGAAAAGTATGCGGGAGCCATCTGATGCGGAGCTGCCCTCGGCGAAGCAGCGAAAGACCGCTCCTCCGCAGGTCTCGACGTCGGACATTCTAGTGCAGATAGCACAGCTTATCGCAGCATCCCAGCAGCCGATAGAAACGGTGTCGGATCGAGAATTATCCGACGGCGCTGGGTCGGTACGCTCCGCCGAAGCATCGGGGGCGGACGACCGGGAACATCGGGAGGTCCGACCGGATGGTGAAAGGGATACGGATGAATTGGAGCTATCCCTTTCGGAACAACACAAAGCTGCCGTGGACTTCATCCGGCACTTTCTTCCTCAAGTTGTTCCGTCGGGCCAGACTGCTGCGCTTCCGGACAGGAGAATTATAGCGTCATTGGACTCTGATTTTTTCGAGCGGTTCAGGGACATCGCTCCCGAGTTTCCGTCGCAGTCCAATAAAGTTGCAAGAACATTTGAACTATTGAACGACGCTATTTTTAAACTTGCTTCCAGGACGGGGAAAGCAGGCTTCTTGTCCGCAAATACTCTCAACCTGCCTTTCATTAATGCAAGGAATAAATTCGACACGGCAGGTCAGGGTATACCGAGAGTTCCTCTGCGTATGGACGACGAGGCGGAAGACTTAGAGCTATCATTACCGTCGTCAGCTTCTATTCCAACCGCAGTGTTGGAAACAGCTATTGCGTCTAACAGAGCCAATTTAGATGCCTTATCTTACGCAGATCACCTTACTAAGGCGTTATCACTGCGTCTTCAAGGGGAAGAGTTTCAGGATATACAATCCTCCTTAAGACTTCTTTCAAGGGCAGTAGCTTATTCCACGTGTAACTCCGCCCTTTCAGTGGCAAATCTGGAGTTGGTTAGACGTGACGCAGCCCTGTCTACATCCACACTAGTGGATTCTAAGGTGAAGAACTCTCTTAGAGTCGCTTCGGTCTCAGGAGATCTTATCTTTGACGGCAAGCTTTCCGCTATTTATGATAATATTAAAAAGAAAGCTAGTGATTCTCTGTTGTTTAGATCCGCTCCTAAAAGGTCGGATACAACAGACACGAATAAGGCGGGCACTTCTGGGTCTTATCCGCCCAAGAGAGGTTCCTATAGAGGTTCCGGTGCGTCCTCTAGCTCTTATTCGAGAGACCGTCAGGATAGTGACTCTCGTTCGGGACGTCCTTCAGGCCGGGACAATCGGTCGGACGCCCCGAGGTCGACGAGGCGAGGTGCGGGTCGTGGAAGACGTGGTTTCTCCTACCGCAGGCCTCGCAGATCCAGGAGGTGATGGCTTAAACCTCTATCGCGTTCCGGTTGGCGGAAGGTTGTCGAGTTTTTCTCAAGAGTGGGCGTCGATTACGGACGACCCGTGGGTGAGAGGAGTGACTTCGGAAGGTCTAAAGATATCCTTCAAACGAAAGCCTCCATTAACTCGAAGTCCAAAGTGGACTCATCTTCCGTCAAACCCTCAGAAAAGAGACGCTCTGCTATCAGAGGTGCAGTCTCTTTTAATGAAGAACGCGGTAGAGGTCGTAGAAAACCAGGAATCGCTGGGATTCTACAGCCATCTGTTTCTGGTTCCGAAACCAGACGGCTCGTTCCGTCCAGTCATAGATTTGAGCTGGATAAACAAGCTGATCGTCGCTCCGAAGTTTTATATGGAGACGATTCGATCGGTCAGAGCGAGTATTCGGGTGAACGATTATGCAACGAGCATAGATCTCAAAGATGCGTACTTTCACGTCATGGTACATCCGACATTCCGAAAGTATCTACGCTTCGCAGTCCTAGGAGTGGTGTATCAGTTCCGGGCCATGTGCTTCGGATTGAATCTAGCACCCTGGGCTTTCACTCGGGTAATGAACTCGGTAATGATCTACTTCCGAGCTCATTCGTCTGCGGTAACGTCGGCCTACCTGGACGACATTCTTCAGAGGTACGGCAACGAGTTAACGCTTCAGAACGATGTTCAGAATCTTCTTCTATTGCTCCGACGTCTCGGTTTCATAGTAAACGAGGAGAAGTCGGATCTGGTGCCGTCCAAGTCATTCACTCATCTGGGAATGAGCTTCGAGACGCACAACAATCTCGTTCGTCTGCCGTTAACCAGAGCGAAATTAGTCAGTTGTTACGCTCGCTATTGTCTGAATACAGACAAAGTCACGGCGAGAGAATTTATGAGACTGATAGGTCTGTGCGGAGCCGCCGCGGATCTCATTCCGATGGGACGGCTACGCACACGGCCTCTTCAAATTTTCCTGACTCAGAATTGGAGTGTGAAAATTCATTCGCTCGATGTAGACGTTCTCTTGTCAGATCAAGTGAAACAAGAGATTCAGACTTGGGCAAACATTCAGTGGTTAACTCAAGGAGTTCCGCTGCAGTTGCCGGATCCGAGTTTTACCATTATGACGGATGCCAGTCAAACAGGTTGGGGTGCATCATTAATCCCAACGGATTCGAGATGCCAGGGTCTTTGGGATCCGCAATTCCTGTGCAAGCACATAAACATCAAGGAAATGATGTCAATTTGGCTTGCGTTACGTCACTGGATGGACATTATTCACGATGCTCATGTCCAAATCCTATCCGACAATACGACAGTAGTGGCGTATATACGGAATCAGGGAGGCACTCATTCAGTTCCGTTGTTCAATCTAACGGAAAGAATCCTTCTGTTTGCGTTGGAACATCACGTTCTTCTTTCGGTCCGTCACATACCGGGTCGTCTGAATGTGCTAGCAGACTCCCTTTCACGAAAGGGTCGCTTGTTGCCGTCGGAGTGGACTCTCAACAAACAAGTATTCAATCAGATTTGCTACCAATGGGAACGGCCAATGATAGACTTATTTGCGACACATCTCAACAATCAGTTGCAAACGTATGTGTCCCCGTGTCCGGATCCAAGAGCATTTGCAGTAGACGCTCTGTCGATCCCTTGGGACGGAATGATAGGATATGCGTATCCTCCAGCGCCGTTAATTCAACAAGTATTGCTAAAGATAAAACAATCTCAATGCAAGATTCTGTTGGTAGCATCTCTGTCGCCACAGAGACCGTGGATAAATCTACTCAGGTGTCTGTTGTGGGACCTACCGCGGAAGCTCCCTCCACGAGAGGATCTTCTTTGGCAGGGGAAATCGCGCCAACTACATCACAACCCGCAAGGTCTCAACCTTCACGTTTTTCCGTTGTGCGGTCCTTCTTGCATGGCAAGCACTTTACAGGACGAGCAGTGGACGCGATTTCTAACTGTAGGAGGACCTCCTCTTCGCTAAACTATGCGGCTAAGTGGAAGGTTTTCCGTCGTTGGTGTAGGGATCATTCTGTTGATATATTTGATCCCTCTATACCAGACATTGCTAACTTTCTAGTATACTTGTTTGACGAAATCAAACTGCAACCTGTTACTATAAAGGGTTATAGATCTATGTTATCTGATACCTATGCACATCATGATAGTTTACAAATTGGATCTAATGTCTCTTTATCGAAATTGGTTAGAAACTTTTCGATAAATAGACCCAGAACTCTTAGATTAATTCCTAAGTGGAATTTAGCTTGGGTTCTCCTTAAATTGAAGGAAAAGCCATTTGAACCTCTTGGGACAGTAGATTTCAAATTCTTATCTTATAAGACAGCTTTTCTCTTAGCTTTCTCTTCTGCCAGAAGAGTCAGTGAGCTTCATGCACTATCGGTGGATGATTCTCATTATCATAGTGTTGGGAACACTATCACCTTCACTACTAATGTCGGTTTTTTAGCTAAGAATCAGGCTCCTAATAAATATCCGGAACCTATTGTTATTAAGGCTCTTCCGTCTTCAGACGGGCGTAGGCCTTTACTCTGTCCTGTTAGAGCACTACGTATCTATAAACAGAGATCTCAGTTCATCAGAAAGGGACGGAAACGTTTCTTTCTGTCTTTGATGCCTAATAGAAAGGACATTTCAGTCCATTCTATTGCTAGATGGATTCAGTTAACTATCCGTACTGCGTATGAAGATTTATCTTCTTCTCAGCAGTCTGTGCTTAAGATTTCTGCTCATGAAGTAAGAGCTCTTTCTACTTCCTGGGCTTATGCTAATAGTGTTGCTATTACAGATTTAATGAAGGCTGCTTATTGGTCTCAGCCATCCACATTTACTAATTTTTATCTCAGAAATATTGAGTCCATTTCTGGAGACCTGCATTGTTTAGGTCCGTTATCTGTTGCTCAGAATGTCGTCCACTAAACAGTTGCAACTATAGTTATGCAGGCTTTCTGTTCCGGCAGTGACTCCGTCCGACTGCCCTCTTCGCTCTGGGCTATTTGACCCAGGGCAAGGGGAAGGGGGGGGGGGGGGGGGCGGGTGTTCCCTTAGGTCACCTGCTTTATAGTGAAAAGCAAGGGAATGCCTCCTCCAAGACAGTATTTCTGAGTCGCTTCCGGGATGGTTTTAAAGTGTAATATTAATGTTTAATTTCATTCATGTCTTATTTTTAAAGTGTAGCTCGGTGTGAAGCATTTGTATATGTCAAGTGTCAAACGGGCTTTAATATACAATACTCGGACACTTTTAAATGATTATAAAGAGTCTCAATTCTCTGGACTACTTTATTTATTGGCTTGCTTTAAAAATAATTAGTATAAGGGTTATACTGGATGTTAATAGAGAACATGAATGTTATTGTGCTCAATTATTAAGGGTAGTGTATCTTTCTAATTTAAATATTAAATAAGAAAGATACATGTAAAGCCTAATACTCCTTTTCTCCTTAAGGGGTTACCTCTTTATTTTATAATTGAGCTTATTGGATTTTCCTCTATGTCCTAGGCCCTCCAGCCTGTTTACTATTCAGCTAAGTCTGGGTCATTGGTACAGTATAAAAATGTTAAAAAATTTATAGTAATTTATATATTTTTTATACTTACCAATGACCCAGACGGGGATGGCCCTCCCTGAGTTGGGAACTCTTGCCTCCCCGCTGAGTACATAGCGCTGACCAGGCACTGCCAGTAAGAATGATATTTGGCGCCAATTTCGGGACGACTGCGTCACTGCGCATGCGCAGTAGAGTCGTACTATGGAGGTCCTTTAGGACATGATTTCTTTTTGTTTTGGATGCAAATTTTGGGGATTGGGGGGCAAAATTTGTGTTTGGCCCTGGTTTTTGTGGAGTTAGCACCAGCTAAGTCTGGGTCATTGGTAAGTATAAAAAATATATAAATTACTATAAATTTTTTAACTTTCTGCAGTTCTTCCCTGGAAGTCTCTGTTTGCATCAGATAGTGTATTTTTGGTAACTGATTTCGGGCCTGGGTGCCTGGAGTCTTATTTTAGTGTTTTTACACTCATTGTTTACATTTACAACAGCCCTCTGTGTGAGGGGGGGATTTCTAAAAAATAATATCTTTATGTTATTTTAATCATAACTAGATATATTATTATTGTTTGTAAGTGTTGAATAAATTGTTTAAAATATTTTTAAAATTTTTGTCCACACTTAGGCTTGGGATCCATTGGGGCTCAACGTTACTTTTCAGAAACTTGGGCTGTTCTGAAAAAATATTTTTTCAAAATATTTTGATTTCAATTATTTTTTCTATATTAATGGATCATATTATTATTATGTATTTTGATTGCCAGGGGTTAGTGCGAGTACTAGGACTTGTTTTCTTTTCACATTGAAAGGATATTGATCAATTGTTTTAAGAGGAAGTCTTCCTCTGACTTTATTATCATTCTATATGTGGTCAGTGTACTCGCATTAACTCCTGTTCTGTATCGTATGATTTCGATGACAATATGGGAAGCGTATGTCACGGTATGTTGTTGGGGATTTGGACACTCCGGTCCTTTCCCCGCAGGGTCACTCTACTTTATCAATTTCTATTTCAGACGATCAAGATTAGGGTGATGTATCTGTGATGTCTTCCAACAGTGTGCCTCCGTCGTCACAATTAATGAAGGGCTAGCGGAAAAGTGCTCATGTAATACGCCAATTGCCTAAGAGGACCCTAGTAGGTTCGACGGCCTTTGACGTCCGCTAGCTCGCCCGGTGTAGCGTCCATTCACCGAATGGTTCGGCAGCCGGGTTCGTCCGTTGCGGTCTAGAAGGAATTTTGGGGTGATGCGAGCACTATAAAATTAACTTAATGCACACCCAGTGACGGCGGATCGGAGGGAGAACGGAGGAAGCCTTTTAGTCCGGTTCATAGCTCGTTCCGGTCCATCCGGACGGCAAGCGAGAGAGGCCCCTCTCTCGTTCAACAACATCTGGCCCCAGATGTTGTGGTACATAATGTGTCGCTAGCGGAGCATACGTCCGTCGCTCGGGACGCTCCGTTGTATAGGCAGTCCGCTGAGACTGCTAAGGCTTCCTCTTCTCGTCAGCGCACACGACCGCACCTTGGCTGCGTGACCGCCGATATATTACCAGCTTTGCCGATCAAGGATTCTTCGGCGACCAGGTCACACCATCCGGCAGCCAGGGATTCGAGACCGATGGACTCCGGACGTTCGCATAGGAAAAGTATGCGGGAGCCATCTGATGCGGAGCTGCCCTCGGCGAAGCAGCGATAGACTGCACCTCCGCAGGTCTCGACGCCGGACATTCTTGTGCACATAGCACAGCTTATCGCAGCATCCCAGCAGCCGACAGAAACGGTGTCGGATCGAGAATTATCCGACAGCGCTGGGTCGGTAGCCGGGGACTCGAGGCCTGCAGACTCCGGACGTTCGCATAGGAAGTGTGCGGGAGTCAACGTACACGGAGCTTCCGGCGGCAATGCATCGTAAGTCCGCTGCTGCACAGGCCTCGGGAACGGACGTGCTTTCTTTAATAGCACAGTTTATCGCAGCATCCCAGCATCAACTGAATCTGTCGCATATATTTTATCCGACGATGCTGGGTCGGGACGCTCCGCGGAAGCGGGTACGGACGTCCGAAAGTTTCATCCGGTCCGACGGGATACCGAAAGGGATTCGGAGGATTTCAAGCTTTCCCTTTCGGAACAATATATGCTGCGATGCCGGATAAGAAACTGATAGCGTCGGTGGACTTAGAATTTTTTTGGTTCGGTTCAGGGACATCGTCCCTCAGTTCCGACATAGTCCAATAATGTCACACAAACTTTCGAATTATTGAACGACGCTATATATATTATTATTTTATGCTTGCTATCCAAGCATTTCTGGTTTCTTGTTCGAAGAGTTATGGAGATGTCTTTCAAAAGTGTGCCTCTGTCGTCATAGTTAATGAAGAGTTAGCGGCAATAAGTGCTCATGGAATATGTCTGTCGCTTACGGAGTGACATTCGCTAGCTCACCCGGTGTAGCGTACATTCATCGAATGGTTCGGCTGCCGGGTTCGTCCGTTGCGGTCTAGGAAGGAGATTTGGGTGATGCGAGCACTTTAATTACTTTAGTACTCACCCAGTGACGGCAGATTGAGGACAGATCGGAGGAAGCCAACAACATAGGGGACCGTATGTTGTGGTTCAAATATTTTACATTCGGAGCATATGTCCGTTGCTCGGGACGCTCCGTTATATTGACAGTCCGAGAGACTGTCTTTAATGCTTCCTCATCCTCACAGCAGGGCACACGACCGCACATTGGCTACGTGACCTCGAGTATCCGATCAGTTTCGGCATTCAGTGATTCCACGGCGAATAGTTCGCGCCATCCGGTAGCCAAGGGACACGAGGCCTATACACTCCGGTCGCTCGCATATTGGAAGTATGCACGGGGTAACGATCACGGAGCTTCCAGCGGCAATGCATCGTAAGACCGCTTCTCCTCAGGCCTCAGTGACGGACGTGCTATCCGAGTTAGCACAGTTGTTTCGCAGCATCCCAGCAATTGACAGTTTCTCGGTCGAATCAGGAATTATCCGACGGCGCTGGGTCGGTGCGGTCCGCGGTTGCATCAGCTACGGACGACCGAACGCTTTATAGGGTCCGACAGGATGGCGAAAGGGATTCGAAAGATTTCGAGTTTTCCCTTTAGTAGTATCGGAAGATGCCTTTCATATCTTCTGGCATTTCTTCCAGTGATTATTTTTCGGACTTCATTGCTGCGATCTTGGATAAGAGACTTATAGCGTCATTGGACTCGGATTTTTCGATCGGTACAGGGACTTTGTCCCTGACTTACCGACGCAGTCCAATATTGTCATTACAACATGTGTTTTATTTTTCGACGCTATATATTTATATATATATACAAGCCTGCTACTAAGCATGATAGTTTAGTTTCTTGTCCGCGTTGCTCATTTCTGCCATTTTATCATTTTTTCAAATAGTTTATTTTGGCAGAGCAGGGCATACCGAGAGTTCATATGCGTCTAGACGGTGTGATTAAAGACTGCATATATTCTTTTTCGCCGTTTATGTCTTTTCCAATTTCAATGTTGGGAACGACATTATGTATAGTAGACTTAACTTAGACGCTTTATTATACGTAATCCGCCTTACTGAGGCATTATCATTACGTCTTCAAGAAAAGATTTACGGGATATTATTCTCAATGTAATTTCTTTTGAGGGCAGTAGTTTGTTCACGTATAACTCCGCCCTTCAGTGGCTGATTGGAGTTGGTTAGACGTGACGCAGCCCTAGCTACATCCACACGCGTGGATAGTAAGGTTAAGAACTCTCTCAGAGTCGCTTCGTTCTCGGAGGAGCTTCTCTTCGACGGCAACTTTCCGGCAATCCATGAATTGCTCGATTTATACATTCTCTTGTCTATCTAGTGTTACAAGAGATTCAGACTGGGGCAAACATTCGGTGGTTGACTCAGAGAGTGCCGCCGCAGTTGCCGGACCCGAGTGTGGCTGTTATGACGGTCGCCAGTCAAACAGATTGGGATATATACTGATCCCTACGGATTCGAAGTGCCAGGGTCTTTGGGTTCCGCAGTCTTTTAGCTATCAGTTTAACTTCCGCGGAATAATGTTTTTTAGGCTTGCTTTATGTCATTGCATGAACATTATTCAGAAACGCATGCCCAAATTCCTGTCCTTTAATTCGACAGTAGTGGCGTATCTCCGGAACCAGGGAGGCACTCTTTCGTTTCCGTTATTCAATTTAATGGAAAGAATCCGTCTGTTGGTTATAGTACACCAAGTTCAGTTTTGGTCCGTCATATTCCGGGTCGTCTGATTGTGTTATCGGACTCCCGTTCTCTTACGGGTCGCTTGTTGCTGTCAGAATGGACTCTCAACAAACAAGTATTCAATCAGATTTGCTATCTATGGGAGCGCCCAATGATGATTTATTTATGACACAGCTTGCTAATCAATTGCAGACGTATGTGTTGGCTTGTCCAGATCTCTGAGCTAATAGTGTTAACGCTCTATTGATCTATAGGACGGAATGATAGGATACGCGTATCCTCCGGCGCTGTTGTTTTAGCAGGTATTGCTAAGATAAACAACCACAATACATTTCTGTTGATAGCATCTCTATCTTCACAGAGATCATGAGTAATTTACTCTCTTGTCTACTGTGGGTCTTAACGTGAAATCTTCCTCTATGTGAGGATCTTTTTTCACTGGGTAAATCGTGTCATCTTTATCACAACCAGCAAGGTCGCAACCTTCATGTATTCCGTTGTGTGGTCCGTATTGCATTGTAAGCACTGTACTGGACGAGCTTTGGACGCGATTTCTTACTATAGGAGATCCTCTTCTTCGCTATTCTATGCGACTAAAGTGGAGGCTCTTCCGTCGTGGTGTAGGGATCATTATGTTCATATTGTTGATGCCTCCATACTACTCATTGCTATTTTTTAGTATACTTTTTTCACAAGATCTACTGCAGCCTGTTATTATTTAGGTTATAGGTTTATGTTACCTCATACCTATGCACTCTACGATAGTTTACAATTGAGTCTTTTGTCTTTTTATCTAAGTCAGTTAGTAACTTTTTGATAAATGGACTTAGAATCTTTAGATTAAATTCCTATACGGATTTTAACTTCGGTTCTTATTTAGCTAAGTAATCATTTGAGCCTCTGGAAACAGTAGTTTTCAAATTCTGACCTTTTAGACAGTAATTCTGTTGGTTTCTCTTTTACTGTAGAGTCAGTGAGTTTCATGCACTATCGATGGATGATTTTCACTTTCATAGTTTCGGAATCAATACTTCCGTTACTATTTAGGTTGGATTGTTGCATAAGAGTTAGGCTCCTATTATCCGGAACCTTTTATTTTAAGGTCCTTCCGTCTTCGTATGGACATAGGCCTTTGCTCTTTCCGGGTACAGTTTATGTATTTATAAACAGATATCTGTTTATTACAAGGGCGTAAGCTTCTTCTGTCTTTGATGTCTAGTAGAAGGACGTTACGCTCCATTTTATTGTTAATGGATTCTATTAACTATCGGTACTGCTTATGGTATATCATTGACTTAGCAGTTGTGCTTAAGATTTCGGCTCATGAAGTAAGAGTTCTTCTACTTCTTGGGCTTACTTTAATAGTGTCGCTATTATAGATTTTTGAAGGCCGCTCATTGCGCTCAGCCATCCACATTCATGAATTTTATCTTAGAAATATCGAGTCAATTTCTTGAGGCCTCTTTTGTTAGGTCTATTATCTACTGCTCAGAATGTCATTCTCTTAACAGTTGCTACTATAGCTAGGTAGGCTGTCTGTTTCGGCAGTGTCTCCGTTCGGCTGCCCTCTTCGCTCTGGGCTATTTGACCCAGGGCAAGAAAAAGGGGGGGGGGGGGGGGGGAGGGTGTTCCCTTGGGTCACCTGTTTTACTATGAAAACAAGGGGATACCTCCTCCGGAGTTAGTAATTCTGAGCTGTTATTGGGATGGTTGTTTAGTGAGAAGTTTAAGTTTATAAAATTCATTCAAGTCTTAGTTTTTAAAGTATAGCTTTTGAATATTGCATATGTCAACGGACATGATTATGCAATTCTCAGACACTTTTAGGAGTATTAGAGTCTCTATTCTCTAGACTTACTTTATTATTGGCTTACTTTAAAAATTATTAGTATAAGGATTATTTTGGATATTAATAGAGTACATGGATGTATGAAGCTCAATTTTGGAAGGTGTTGTATCTTTCTAATTTATCATAAATAAGAAAGATACATGTAAGGCCTATTACTTCTTTTCCCTACAGGGGATGACTCTATTTTATTTTATTGAGCGTATTCCATTTTGCTCTATGTCCTTGGCCCTCCAGCCTTTTTACTATTCAGCTATGTCTGGGTCATTGGTACAGTATAAAAATGTTAAAAAATTTATAGTAATTTATATATTTTTTATACTTACCAATGACCCAGACGGGGATGGCCCTCCCAGGAGTTGGGAACTCTTGCCTCCCCGCTGAGTACATAGCGCTTACCAGGCACTGGTTATTAGAATGATAAATGGCGCCAATTTCGGAACGTCCTTGACACTGCGCATGCGCAGTAGGGGCGAAGTGTGGAGGGCCTTTCAGGACATGTTTTCTTTAGTTTTAGATGCAAATTTTGGGGATTGGGGGGCAAAATTTGTGTTTGGCCCTATATTTTAAGAGTTAGCACCAGCTATGTCTGGGTCATTGGTAAGTATAAAAAATATATAAATTACTATAAATTTTTTAACTTTCGAGGCATGGGCCTCTTGTTGTCATTCTTGCTAAATGTTGCACTGCTTATTCAGTGTTTCCTCTCCCCTAGCCTTCTAAAGTCCCCCCTTGCAATTCTCCCATGCTTTTGGCATATTTTTGAGAAATTTCATTTCTAAAATTTCCTGGGAGAGTTGCTTGGTTACAGAATGTTTTCTGTTATTTTCCCCATAGTTACGTTTTCACCCATGGGTGTATAACGTTTGTGTTCTGCATCTTCCATCTGATGTTCTGCAGATTCTCCCCTGGGAGTCTCTGTTTTGCATCAGATAGAGTGTAATTTGATGACTGATTCCGGGCCAGTTTTTTCAGTGCCTGGAGTCATGTTTTCTGGTGTTTTTACACTGTTTGTTTACATTGGCAACAGCCTTTTTTGAGGGGGGCTGTTTGCCTTTGCTGTAGTTTATCTCACTATAAGATACATTTATATTATCCGTAAGTTTCTCATTAATTATTTAATATAAATTTAAAATTTTTGACCACACTTTGCCATCGGATCCATCGGGGCTCAGCGTTACTTTTCAGCAACTTGGGCTTCGCTGAAAAAATATTTTTTCAAAATTATTTTGTTTTGCAATTGTTTTTTCATTTATTAATGGATCATGTTATTATGTATCTTTGTGTCAGGGTTTTTTGCGAGTAACTAGGACTTGTTGTTGTTCTTTCACAATGAAGGGACATTGTTCAAATTGTAATAGGAAGAAATCTTCCTCTGACTTTCATGATCATTGTATTAATTGTAGTCAGTGTTCTCGCATTAATCCCTGTCCTATATGTGAATATTGGGATGAGAAACATTGGAAACGTGTGTCACGATATGTTGTTTCTGGAGAAAGGGCTATGCCGGCTCTTTCTCCGCAAGGTCACTCTACTCTCTCAGTTTCTATTTCAGAGGAACCAGAACAGGGTGATGTTTCCATGTTATCTTCTACAAGTGTGCGTCCGTCGTCACAAATGAATTCAGAGCTAGCGGCAAAAGTGCTCATGGAAATTAGACAAATGTCGTCCGCTAGCTCGCCCGGTGTAGCGTCCATTCACCGAATGGTTCGGCAGCCGGGTTCGTCCGATGCGGTCCAGGAGGAAATTTTGGGTGATGCGAGCACTATAAACATAATAGATGCACACCCAGTGACGGCGGATAGTAAGCGAGAACGGAGGAAGCCTTTGAGTCCGGTTCCTAGCTCGTCCAGGTCCAGCCGGGCCGCGAGCGAGAGAGGCCCCTCTCTCGTACAACAACATCTGGGACCAGATGTTGTGGTACAAAATGTGTCTTTAGCGGAGCATACGTCCGTCGCTCGGGACGCTCTGTTGTATAAGCAGTCCGCGGAGACTGTTAAGGCTTCCTCTTCTCGTCAGCGCACACGACCGCACCTTGGTTGCGTGACCGCCGATATATTACCAGCTTCGCCGATCAAGGATTCTTCGGCGACCAGGTCACACCATCCGGCAGCCAGGGATTCGAGACCGATGGACTCCGGACGTTCGCATAGGAAAAGTATGCGGGAGCCATCTGATGCGGAGCTGCCCTCGGCGAAGCAGCGAAAGACTGCGCCTCCGCAGGTCTCGACGCTGGACATTCTTGTGCAGATAGCACAGCTTATCGCAGCATCCCAGCAGCCGACAGAAACGGTGTCGGATCGAGAATTATCTGACGGCGCTGGGTCGGTACGCTCCGCCGAAGCATCGGGGGCGGACGACCGGGAACATCATGAGGTCCGATCGGATGGTGAAAGGGATACGGATGACTTGGAGCTATCCCTTTCGGAACAACATAAAGCTGCTGTGGACTTCATCCGGCACTTTCTCCCTCAAGTTGTTCCGTCGGGCCAGACTGCTGCGGTTCCGGACAAGAGGATTATAGCGTCATTGGACTCTGAATTTTTTGAGCGGTTCAGGGACATCGCTCCCGAGTTTCCGTCGCAGTCCAATAATGTTGCAAGAACATTTGAATTATTGAACGACACTATATTTAAACTTGCTTCCAGGACGGGGAAAGCAGGTTTCTTGTCCGCTAATACTCTCAACCTGCCTTTCATTAATGCAAGGAATAAATTCGATACGGCAGGACAGGGTATACCGAGAGTTCCTCTGCGTATGGACGACGAGGCAGAAGACTTAGAGCTATCATTACCATCGTCGGCTTCTATTCCAACCGCGGTGTTGGAAACAGCTATTGCGTCTAACAGAGCCAATTTAGATGCCTTATCTTACGCAGATCACCTTACTAAGGTGTTATCACTGCGCCTTCAGGGGAAAGAGTTTAAGGATATACAATCCTCTTTAAGACTTCTTTCAAGGGCAGTAGCTTATTCCACGTGTAACTCCGCCCTTTCAGTGGCAAATCTGGAGTTGGTTAGACGTGACGCAGCCCTAGCTACATCCACACTAGTGGATACTAAGGTGAAGAACTCTCTTAGAGTCGCTTCGGTCTCAGGAGAACTTCTCTTTGACGGCAAGCTTTCTGCTATTTATGATAAAATTACAAAGAAAGCTTCGGATTCTCTGTTGTTCAAATCTGCTTCTAAGAAGTCGGATTCAGCAGACAAGAATAAGACAAGTACTTCTGGGTCTAATGTGCCCAAGAGAGGTTCCTATAGAGGTTCCGGTGCGTCCTCTTGGTCTTATTCGAGAGACCGTCAGGGTAGCGACTCTCATTCGGGACGTCCTTCAGGCCGGGACAATCGGTCGGATGCCTCGAGGTCGACGGGGCGAGGTGCGGGTCGTGGAGGATGTGGTTTCTCCTACCGCAGGCCTCGCAGGTCCAGGAGGTGATGGCTTAAACCTCTATCGCGTACCGGTTGGCGGAAGGTTGTCGAGCTTTTCACAAGAATGGGCGTCGATTACGGACGACCCTTGGGTGAGAGGAGTGACTTCGGAAGGTCTAAAGATATCCTTCAAACGAAAGCCTCCATTAACTCGAAGTCCAAAGTGGACTCATCTTCCGTCAAATCCGCAGAAAAGAGACGCTCTGTTATCAGAGGTGCAGTCTCTTTTAATGAAGAACGCGGTAGAGGTCGTAGAAAACCAGGAATCTCCGGGATTCTACAGCCATCTGTTTCTGGTTCCGAAACCAGACGGCTCGTTCCGTCCAGTCATAGATTTGAGCTGGATAAACAAGCTGATCGTCGCTCCGAAGTTTTATATGGAGACGATTCGGTCGGTCAGAGCGAGTATTCGGGTGAACGATTATGCAACAAGCATAGATCTCAAAGATGCGTACTTTCACGTCATGGTACATCCGACATTCCGAAAGTACCTTCGCTTCGCAGTCCTAGGAGTGGTGTATCAATTCCGGGCGATGTGCTTCAGATTGAATCTAGCACCCTGGGCTTTCACTCGGGTAATGAACTCGGTAATGATCTATTTCCGAGCTCATTCGTCTGCGGTGATGTCGGCCTACCAGGACGACATTCTTCAGAGGTACGGCAACGAGTTAACGCTTCAGAACGATGTTCAGAATCTTCTTCTATTGCTCCGACGTCTCGGTTTTATAGTAAACAAGGAGAAGTCGGATCTGGTGCCGTCCAAGTCATTCACTCATCTGGGAATGAGCTTCGAGACGCACAACAATCTCGTTCGTCTGCCGTTAACCAGAGCGAAATTAGTCAGTTGTTACGCTCGCTATTGTCTGCACGCAGACAAAGTCACGGCGAGAGAATTTATGAGACTGATAGGTCTGTGCGGAGCCGCCGCGGATCTCATTCCGATGGGGCGATTACGCACACGTCCTCTTCAAATTTTCTTGACTCAGAATTGGAGTGTGAAAATTCATTCGCTCGATGTAGACGTTCTCTTGTCAGATCAAGTGAAACAAGAGATTCAGACTTGGGCAAACATTCAGTGGTTAACTCAGGGAGTTCCGCTGCAGTTATGACGGATGCCAGTCAAACAGGTTGGGGTGCATCATTAATCCCAACGGATTCGAGATGCCAGGGTCTTTGGGATCCGCAATTCCTGTGCAAGCACATAAACATCAAGGAAATGATGTCAATTTGGCTTGCGTTACGTCACTGGATGGACATTATTCACAATGCTCATGTCCAAATCCTATCCGACAATACGACAGTAGTGGCGTATATACGGAATCAGGGAGGCACTCATTCAGTTCCGTTGTTCAATCTAACGGAAAGAATCCTTCTGTTTGCGCTAGAACATCAGGTTCTTCTTTCGGTCCGTCACATACCGGGTCGTCTGAATGTGCTAGCAGACTCCCTTTCACGAAAGGGTCGCTTGTTGCCGTCGGAGTGGACTCTCAACAAACAAGTATTCAATCAGATTTGCTACCAATGGGAACGGCCAATGATAGATTTATTTGCGACACATCTCAACAATCAGTTGCAGACGTATGTGTCTCCGTGTCCGGATCCAAGAGCATTTGCAGTAGATGCTCTGTCGATCTCTTGGGACGGAATGATCGGATATGCGTATCCTCCAGCGCCGTTAATTCAGCAAGTATTGCTAAAGATAAAACAATCTCAGTGCAAGATTCTGTTGGTAGCATCTCTGTCTTCACAGAGACCGTGGATAAATCTACTCAGGTGTCTGTTGTGGGACCTACCGCGAAAGCTTCCTCCACGGGAGGATCTTCTTTCGCAGGGGAAATCGCGTCAACTCCATCACAACCCGCAAGGTCTCAACCTTCACGTTTTTCCGTTGTGCGGTCCTTCTTGCATGGCAAGCACTTTACAGGACGAGCAGTGGACGCGATTTCTAACTGTAGGAGGACCTC
This sequence comes from Pictodentalium vernedei, assembly GCA_031216915.1. NCBI lineage: Eukaryota > Metazoa > Mollusca > Scaphopoda > Dentaliida > Dentaliidae > Pictodentalium > Pictodentalium vernedei. Next base: position 57,153,467 of record CM062294.1, on the reverse strand, counting down.
CTCTTCACTAAACTATGCGGCTAAGTGGAAGGTTTTTCGTCGTTGGTGTAGGGATCATTCTGTAGATATATTCGATCCCTCTATACCAGACATTGCAAACTTTCTAGTATACTTGTTTGACGAAATCAAACTGCAGCCTGTTACTATTAAGGGTTATAGGTCTATGTTATCTGATACCTATGCACATCATGATAGTTTACAAATTGGATCTAATATCTCTTTATCTAAGTTGGTTAGAAACTTCTCGATAAATAGACCCAGAACTCTTAGGTTAATTCCTAAATGGAATTTAGCTTGGGTTCTTCTTAAATTGAAGGAAAAGCCATTTGAACCTCTTAGGACAGTAGATTTCAAATTCTTATCTTATAAGACAGCTTTTCTCTTAGCTTTCTCTTCTGCTAGAAGAGTCAGTGAGCTTCATGCACTATCGGTGGATGATTCTCATTATCGTAGTGTTGGGAACACTATCACCTTCACTACTAATGTGGGTTTTTTAGCTAAGAATCAGGCTCCTAATAAATATCCGGAACATATTGTCATTAAGTCTCTTCCGTCTTCAGACGGGCGTAGGCCTTTACTCTGTCCTGTTAGAGCATTACGTATCTATAAACAGAGATCTCAGTTTATCAGAAAGGGACGGAAATGTTTCTTTCTGTCTTTGATGCCTAATAGAAGGGACATTTCGGTCCATTCTATTGCTAGATGGATTCAATTAACTATCCGTACTGCTTATGAGAGTTTATCTTCTTCTCAGCAGTCTGTGCTTAAGATTTCCGCTCATGAAGTAAGAGCTCTTGCTAGTTCTTGGGCTTACGCTAATAGTATTGCTATTACAGATTTAATGAAGGCTGCTTATTGGTCTCAGCCATCCACATTCACGAATTTTTATCTCAGAAATATTGAGTCCATTTCTGGAGACCTGCATTGTTTAGGTCCGTTATCTGTTGCTCAGAATGTCGTCCACTAAACAGTTGCACCTATCGTTATGCAGGCTTTCTGTTCCGGCAGTGACTCCGTCTGGCTGCCCTCTTCGCTCTGGGCTATTTGACCCCGGGCAAAGGGATGGGGGGGGGGAGGGTGTTCCCTTAGGTCACCTGCTTTATAGTGAAAAGCAAGGGAATGCCTCCTCCAAAGTCAGTATTTCTGAGTCGCTTCCGGGATGGTTTTAAAGTGTAATATTAATGTTAAAATTTATTCATGTCATATTTTTAAAGTGTAGCTCGGTGTGAAGCATTTGTATATGTCAAGTGTCAAACGGGCGTTAATATACAATCCTCGGACACTTTTAAAAGATTATAAAGATTATAAAGAGTCTCAATTCTCTGGACTAACTTTATTTATTGGCTTAGTTTAAAAATAATTAGTATAAGGGTTGGATGTTAATAGAGAACATGAATGTTATTGTGCTCAATTATGAAGGGTATTGTATCTTTCTAATTTAATATTAAATAAGAAAGATACATGTAAAGCCTAATACTCCTTTTCTCCTTAAGGGGTTGCCTCTATATTATATAGTTGAGCTTATTGGATTTTCATCTATGTCCTAGGCCCTCCAGCCTTTTTACTATTCAGCTAAGTCTGGGTCATTGGTACAGTATAAAAATGTTAAAAAATTTATAGTAATTTATATATTTTTTATACTTACCAATGACCCAGACGGGGATGGCCCTCCCAGGAGTTGGGAACTCTTGCCTCCCGGCTGAGTACATAGCGCTGACCAGGCACTGCCAGTAAGAATGATAATTGACGCCAATTTCGGAACGTCCTTGACACTGCGCATGTGCAGTGGGGGCGAAGTATGGAGGTCCTATAGGACATGATTTCTTTTGGTTTTGGATGCAAATTTTGGGGATTGGGGGGCAAAATTTGTGTTTGGCCCTGGTTTTGTTAGAGTTAGCACCAGCTAAGTCTGGGTCATTGGTAAGTATAAAAAATATATAAATTACTATAAATTTTTAGCTCAACTTTGACGAAGTCAAATTTGAGCTATTGTCATGGCCCGTCGTCCGTCTGTCCGTACGTCAACAATTAGCTATGGCTCGGGCTAGAGGTCGTATTTATGAACCAATCTTTACGAAACTTCTTGTGTACCTTTGTTATGACCCTGGGACGGGAACGAGTGTTTTTAGGTGTGGTCCAAAATTCAAGATGGCTGCCAGTGGCCATTTTGTACCGATGATGCAAAAATCAGTTTTTTGTACAGAACTTCTGTATGACAGTTCTGATTTGAATAAAGTTTTGTATAAATGTTTAGTACCATGGGATACATCACATATAATACGGGTTTTTTTCTCGTGCGTAAATTATGCAAATTAGACTGACTTTGATTTATTTAGTGTTACTTTCAGAGCTGTAAGTGCCAAGCTGCTATGGCTGGGGCTAGAGGCCGTATTTATGAACCGATCTTTACGAAACTTCTTGGGTACCTTTGTTATGACCGTGGGACGAGAACGAGTGTTTTTGGGTGCGGTCCGAAATTCAAGATGGCTGCCATTTTGTACCGACGATGCAGAAATCTGTATTTTTATACTGTACCAATGACCCAGACTTAGCTGGTGCTAACTCCAACAAAAACCAGGGCCAAACACAAATTTTGCCCCCCAATCCCCAAAATTTGCATCCAAAACAAAAAGAAATCATGTCCTAAAGGACCTCCATAGTACGTCTCTACTGCGCATGCGCAGTGACGCAGTCGTCCCGAAATTGGCGCCAAATATCATTCTCTGTTTGGCCCTTCATCAGTCAACATCTCACTGATCTTTGTGCTTGTAAATCTCAGTTTAAAGGATGCCAGACACGTAATTTTTGGAGAAAATGTGATTCTAAGGAGGATAGAAGGAGGAGAGGAAAAAAGAAGTGGCAAAAAATAATCAGGGCTGTACTTAAAATTTTTTGTTGAAATTATGTTAAGTTGCCTATTTTCGAGGCATGGGCCTCTTGTTGTCATTCTTGCTAATTGTTGCACTGCTTATTCAGTGTTTCCTCTCCCCTAGCCTTCTAAAGTCCCCCCTTGCAATTCTCCCATGCTTTTGGCATATTTTTGAGAAGTTTCATTTCTAAAATTTCCTGGGAGAGTTGCTTGGTTACAGAATGTTTTCTGTTATTTTCCCCATAGTTACGTTTTCACCCATGGGTGTATAACGTTTGTGTTCTGCATCTTCCATCTGATGTTCTGCAGATTCTCCCCTGGGAGTCTCTGTTTTGCATCAGATAGAGTGTAATTGATGACTGATTCCGGGCCAGTTTTTTCAGTGCCTGGAGTCATGTTTTCTAGTGTGTTTACACTGTTTGTTTTCATTGGCAACAGCCTTTTTTGAGGGGGGCTGTTTGCCTTTGTGGTAGTTTATCTCATTATAAGATACATTTATATTATCCGAAAGTGTCTCATTAATTATTTTATATAAATTTAAAATTTTTGACCACACTTTGCCATCGGATCCATCGGGGCTCAACGTTACTTTTCAGCAACTTGGGCTTCTCTGAAAAAATATTTTTTCAAAATTATTTTGTTTTGCAATTGTTTTTTCATTTATTAATGGATCATGTTATTATGTATCTTTGTGTCAGGGGTTTTTGCGAGTAACTAGGACTTATTGTTGTTCTTTCACAATGAAGGGACATTGTTCAAATTGTAATAGGAAGAAATCTTCCTCTGACTTTCATGATCATTGTATTAATTGTAGTCAGTGTTCTCGCATTAATCCCTGTCCTATATGTGAACATTGGGATGAGAAACATTGGAAACGTGTGTCACGATATGTTGTTTCTGGAGAAAGAGCGATGCCGGCTCTTTCTCCACAAGGTCACTCTACTCTCTCAGTTTCTATTTCAGAGGAACCAGAACAGGGTGATGTTTCCATGTTATCTTCTTCAAGTGTGCGTCCGTCGTCACAAATGAATTCAGAGCTAGCGGCAAAAGTGCTCATGGAGATTAGACAAATGTCGTCCGCTAGCTCGCCCAGTGTAGCGTCCATTCACCGAATGGTTCGGCAGCCGGGTTCGTCCGATGCGGTCCAAGAGGAAATTTTGGGTGATGCGAGCACTATAAACATAATAGATGCACACCCAGTGACGGCGGATAGTAAACGAGAACGGAGGAAGCCTTTTAGTCCGGTTCCTAGCTCGTCCAGGTCCAGCCGGGCCGCGAGCGAGAGAGGCCCCTCTCTCGTACAACAACATCTGGGACCAGATGTTGTGGTACAAAATGTGTCTTTAGCGGAGCATACGTCCGTCGCTCGGGACGCTCCGTTGTATAAGCAGTCCGCAGAGACTGTTAAGGCTTCCTCTTCTCGTCGGCGCACACGACCGCACCTTGGCTGCGTGACCTCCGATATTTTGCCAGCTTCGCCGATGAAGGATTCTTCAGCGACCAGGTCACACCATCCGGCAGCCAGGGATTCGAGACCGATGGACTCCGGACGTTCACATAGGAAAAGTATGCGGGAGCCATCTGATGCGGAGCTGCCCTCGGCGAAGCAGCGAAAGACCGCGCCTCCGCAGGTCTCGACGTCGGACATTCTAGTGCAGATAGCACAGCTTATCGCAGCATCCCAGCAGCCGACAGAAACGGTGTCGGATCGAGAATTATACGACGGTGCTGGGTCGGTACGCTCCGCCGAAGCATCGGGGGCGGACGACCGGGAACATCGGGAGGTCCGACCGGATGGTGAAAGGGATACGGATGAATTGGAGCTATCCCTTTCGGAACAACATAAAGCTGCCGTGGACTTCATCCGGCACTTTCTTCCTCAAGTTGTTCCGTCGGGCCAGACTGCTGCGCTTCCGGACAAGAGAATTATAGCGTCATTGGACTCTGAATTTTTTGAGCGGTTCAGGGACATCGCTCCCGAGTTTCCGTCGCAGTCCAATAATGTTGCAAGAATATTTGAATTATTGAACGACGCTATTTTTAAACTTGCTTCCAGGACGGGGAAAGCAGGTTTCTTGTCCGCAAATACTCTCAACCTGCCTTTCATTAATGCAAGGAATAAATTCGACACGGCAGGACAGGGTATACCGAGAGTTCCTCTGCGTATGGACGACGAGGCGGAAGACTTAGAGCTATCATTACCGTCGTCAGCTTCTATTCCAACCGCAGTGTTGGAAACAGCTATTGCGTCTAACAGAGCCAATTTAGATGCCTTATCTTACGCAGATCACCTTACTAAGGCGTTATCACTGCGCCTTCAAGGGGAAGAGTTTCAGGATATACAATCCTCTTTAAGACTTCTTTCAAGGGCAGTAGCTTATTCCACGTGTAACTCCGCCCTTTCAGTGGCAAATCTGGAGTTGGTTAGACGTGACGCAGCCCTGGCTACATCCACACTAGTGGATTCTAAGGTGAAGAACTCTCTTAGAGTCGCTTCGGTCTCAGGAGAACTTCTCTTTGACGGCAAGCTTTCCGCTATTTATGATAATATTAAAAAGAAAGCTAGTGATTCTCTGTTGTTCAGATCCGCTCCTAAAAGGTCGGATACAACAGACACGAATAAGGCGGGCACTTCTGGGTCTAATGTGCCCAAGAGAGGTTCCTATAGAGGTTCCGGTGCGTCCTCTGGCTCTTATTCGAGAGACCGTCAGGATAGCGACTCTCGTTCGGGACGTCCTTCAGGCCGGGACAATCGGTCGGACGCCCCGAGGTCGACGAGGTGAGGTGCGGGTCGTGGAAGACGTGGTTTCTCCTACCGCAGGCCTCGCAGATCCAGGAGGTGATGGCTTAAACCTCTATCGCGTTCCGGTAGGCGGAAGGTTGTCGAGTTTTTCACAAGAGTGGGCGTCGATTACGGATGACCCGTGGGTGAGAGGAGTGACTTCGGAAGGTCTAAAGATATCCTTCAAACGAAAGCCTCCATTAACTCGAAGTCCAAAGTGGACTCATCTTCCGTCAAATCCTCAGAAAAGAGACGCTCTGTTATCAGAGGTGCAGTCTCTTTTAATGAAGAACGCGGTAGAGGTCGTAGAAAACCAGGAATCGCTGGGATTCTACAGCCATCTGTTTCTGGTTCCGAAACCAGACGGCTCGTTCCGTCCAGTCATAGATTTGAGCTGGATAAACAAGCTGATCGTCGCTCCGAAGTTTTATATGGAGACGATTCGATCGGTCAGAGCGAGTATTCGGGTGAACGATTATGCAACGAGCATAGATCTCAAAGATGCGTACTTTCACGTCATGGTACATCCGACATTCCGAAAGTATCTACGCTTCGCAGTCCTAGGAGTGGTGTATCAGTTCCGGGCCATGTGCTTCGGATTGAATCTAGCACCCTGGGCTTTCACTCGGGTAATGAACTCGGTAATGATCTACTTCCGAGCTCATTCGTCTGCGGTAACGTCGGCCTACCTGGACGACATTCTTCAGAGGTACGGCAACGAGTTAACGCTTCAGAACGATGTTCAGAATCTTCTTCTATTGCTCCGACGTCTCGGTTTCATAGTAAACGAGGAGAAGTCGGATCTGGTGCCGTCCAAGTCATTCACTCATCTGGGAATGAGCTTCGAGACGCACAACAATCTCGTTCGTCTGCCGTTAACCAGAGCGAAATTAGTCAGTTGTTACGCTCGCTATTGTCTGAATGCAGACAAAGTCACGGCGAGAGAATTTATGAGACTGATAGGTCTGTGCGGAGCCGCCGCGGATCTCATTCCGATGGGACGGCTACGCACACGTCCTCTTCAAATTTTCCTGACTCAGAATTGGAGTGTGAAAATTCATTCGCTCGATGTAGACGTTCTCTTGTCAGATCAAGTGAAACAAGAGATTCAGACTTGGGCAAACATTCAGTGGTTAACTCAAGGAGTTCCGCTGCAGTTGCCGGATCCGAGTTTTACCATTATGACGGATGCCAGTCAAACAGGTTGGGGTGCATCATTAATCCCAACGGATTCGAGATGCCAGAGTCTTTGGGATCCGCAATTCCTGTTCAAGCACATAAACATCAAGGAAATGATGTCAATTTGGCTTGCGTTACGTCACTGGATGGACATTATTCACGATGCTCATGTCCAAATCCTATCCGACAATACGACAGTAGTGGCGTATATACGGAATCAGGGAGGCACTCATTCAGTTCCGTTGTTCAATCTAACGGAAAGAATCCTTCTGTTTGCGTTGGAACATCACGTTCTTCTTTCGGTCCGTCACATACCGGGTCGTCTGAATGTGCTAGCAGACTCCCTTTCACGAAAGGGTCGCTTGTTGCCGTCGGAGTGGACTCTCAACAAACAAGTATTCAATCAGATTTGCTACCAATGGGAACGGCCAATGATAGACTTATTTGCGACACATCTCAACAATCAGTTGCAGACGTATGTGTCCCCGTGTCCGGATCCAAGAGCATTTGCAGTAGACGCTCTGTCGATCCCTTGGGACGGAATGATAGGATATGCGTATCCTCCAGCGCCGTTAATTCAACAAGTATTGCTAAAGATAAAACAATCTCAATGCAAGATTCTGTTGGTAGCATCTCTGTCGCCACAGAGACCGTGGATAAATCTACTCAGGTGTCTGTTGTGGGACCTACCACGGAAGCTTCCTCCACGAGAGGATCTTCTTTCGCAGGGGAAATCGCGCCAACTCCATCACAACCCGCAAGGTCTCAACCTTCACGTTTTTCCGTTGTGCGGTCCTTCTTGCATGGCAAGCACTTTACAGGACGAGCAGTGGACGCGATTTCTAACTGTAGGAGGACCTCCTCTTCGCTAAACTATGCGGCTAAGTGGAAGGTTTTCCGTCGTTGGTGTAGGGATCATTCTGTAGATATATTTGATCCCTCTATACCAGACATTGCAAACTTTCTAGTATACTTGTTTGACGAAATCAAACTGCAGCCTGTTACTATAAAGGGTTATAGATCTATGTTATCTGATACCTATGCACATCATGATAGTTTACAAATTGGATCTAATGTCTCTTTATCGAAATTGGTTAGAAAGTTTTCGATAAATAGACCCAGAACTCTTAGATTAATTCCTAAGTGGAATTTAGCTTGGGTTCTCCTTAAATTGAAGGAAAAGCCATTTGAACCTCTTGGGACAGTAGATTTCAAATTCTTATCTTATAAGACAGCTTTTCTCTTAGCTTTCTCTTCTGCCAGAAGAGTCAGTGAGCTTCATGCACTATCGGTGGATGATTCTCATTATCGTAGTGTTGGGAACACTATCACCTTCACTACTAATGTGGGTTTTTTAGCTAAGAATCAGGCTCCTAATAAATATCCGGAACCTATTGTTATTAAGGCTCTTCCGTCTTCAGACGGGCGTAGGCCTTTACTCTGTCCTGTTAGAGCACTACGTATCTATAAACAGAGATCTCAGTTCATCAGAAAGGGACGGAAACGTTTCTTTCTGTCTTTGATGCCTAATAGAAAGGACATTTCAGTCCATTCTATTGCTAGATGGATTCAGTTAACTATCCGTACTGCATATGAAGATTTATCTTCTTCTCAGCAGTCTGTGCTTAAGATTTCTGCTCATGAAGTAAGAGCTCTTTCTACTTCCTGGGCTTATGCTAATAGTGTTGCTATTACAGATTTAATGAAGGCTGCTTATTGGTCTCAGCCATCCACATTTACTAATTTTTATCTCAGAAATATTGAGTCCATTTCTGGAGACCTGCATTGTTTAGGTCCGTTATCTGTTGCTCAGAATGTCGTCCACTAAACAGTTGCAACTATAGTTATGCAGGCTTTCTGTTCCGGCAGTGACTCCGTCCGGCTGCCCTCTTCGCTCTGGGCTATTTGACCCAGGGCAAGGGGAAGGGGGGGGGGGGGCGGGTGTTCCCTTAGGTCACCTGCTTTATAGTGAAAAGCAAGGGAATGCCTCCTCCAAGACAGTATTTCTGAGTCGCTTCCGGGATGGTTTTATAGTGTAATATTAATGTTTAATTTCATTCATGTCTTATTTTTAAAGTGTAGCTCGGTGTGAAGCATTTGTATATGTCAAGTGTCAAACGGGCTTTAATATACAATACTCGGACACTTTTAAATGATTATAAAGAGTCTCAATTCTCTGGACTACTTTATTTATTGGCTTGCTTTAAAAATAATTAGTATAAGGGTTATACTGGATGTTAATAGAGAACATGAATGTTATTGTGCTCAATTATTAAGGGTAGTGTATCTTTCTAATTTAATATTAAATAAGAAAGATACATGTAAAGCCTAATACTCCTTTTCTCCTTAAGGGGTTACCTCTTTATTATATAATTGAGCTTATTGGATTTTCCTCTATGTCCTAGGCCCTCCAGCCTGTTTACTATTCAGCTAAGTCTGGGTCATTGGTACAGTATAAAAATGTTAAAAAATTTATAGTAATTTATATATTTTTTATACTTACCAATGACCCAGACGGGGATGGCCCTCCCTGAGTTGGGAACTCTTGCCTCCCCGCTGAGTACATAGCGCTGACCAGGCACTGCCAGTAAGAATGATATTTGGCACCAATTTCGGGACGACTGCGTCACTGCGCATGCGCAGTAGAGACGTACTATGGAGGTCCTTTAGGACATGATTTCTTTTTGTTTTGGATGCAAATTTTGGGGATTGGGGGGCAAAATTTGTGTTTGGCCCTGGTTTTTGTTGGAGTTAGCACCAGCTAAGTCTGGGTCATTGGTAAGTATAAAAAATATATAAATTACTATAAATTTTTTAACTTTTTGTACAGAACTTCCATATGAAAGCTCTGATTTGAATAATTTTTTGTATGAATGTTTAGTACCATGGGATACATCACATATAATATGGGTTTTTTTCTCGTACGTAAATTGTGCAAATTAGACTAATTTTGATGTTTTTTGGGGTTACTTTCAGCACTGTAAGTGCAAATGCCAATACGGCTCGGGCTAGAAGCCGTATTTATGAACCGATCTTTACGAAACTTCTGGGGTACCTTTGGTATCACCGTGGGATGAGAACGAGTGTTTTTGGGTCCGGTCCGAAATTCAAGATGGCCGATGGCAGCCATTTTGTACAAAATTAGGTGCAATCAGATTTTTGCACAGAACTTCCATATGAAAGCCCTGATTTGAATATTTTTTTTGTGTGAATGTTTAGTACCATGGGATGCATCACATATAATACGGGTTTTTTTCTCATGCAGAAATTATGCAAATTAGATGAACTTTGATTTTTTCAGTGCGACTTACACACAGTAAGTACACATGTCAATACGGCTCAGACTAGAGTCTGTATTTATGAACTGATCTTCACGAAATGTCTTGGGTACCTTTGTTATCACCTTGGGACGAGAACGAGTGTTTCTGGGTGCGGTCTAAAATTCAAGATGGCTGCCAGTGGCCATTTTGTACTGAAATTAGGTCTAATCAGTTTTTTGTACACAACTTCTATACAGCTCAGACTAGAGGCCATATTTATGAACCAATCTTTACGAAACTTCTTGGGTACCTTTGTTATCACCGTGGGATGAGAGCGAGTGTTTTTGGGTGTGGTCCGAAATTCAAGATGGCCACCAGCAGCCATTTTGTACCAAAATTAGTGCAATCAGTTTTTTGTATAGAACTTCTGTATGAAAGTTCTGATTTTAATAAATTTTTGTATGAATGTTTAGTAACATGGAATACATCACATATTGTAAGGGGTTTTTTTTCGTGCAGAAATTATGCAAATTAGATGAACTTTGATTTATTCAGTGCAACTTACACAATGTAAGCACACATGTCAATATGGCTCAGGGTAGAGGCTGTATTTATGAACCGATCTTCACAAAACTTCTTGGGTACCTTTGTTATCTCCTTGGGATAAGAATGAGTGTTTCTGGGTGCGGTCCAAAATTCAAGATGGCTGCCAGTGGCCATTTTGTACCGAAATTAGGTCCAATCAGTTTTTTGTCACAAGTTCTATACAGCTCGTATTTATGAACTGATCTTCACAAAACGTCTTGAGTACTTTTGTTTTCACCTTGGGACAGGAACGAGTGTGTTTTGGGGTGCCTTTGTTATCACTGTGCTATGAGAACAAATATTTTGGGGTTCAGTCAGACCCACTCTGGGACTCAAAGATTTTTTCTAGTTCAGCATCTGACTGTCACCCACCTTTACAATACTTTACCTATACATTTGTTACAGGCAACGGTCAGTATTTATGTACAGACCGTTACAATACTTTATATGTACCTTTGTTATCAGGTCATTACCTAGATGTTTGTCATTGCTGTGTCACATACTATACATGTACATGTCTTTGTCTTGACAAGTTGAGCTACAGTGTCATTGACACTTTCATTTAACTTTTCCCACAATCAGGGGGGTGGGGGTGGGGGGGGGGGGGGTTGCTCAGCTGCAGCCCTCCCCCTCCCCCAGCCCATATGCCTATGCTTTCGAATTTTAAATACAGTCTCGGGACAAATTCAATGTACCGTATCTTGTTGTTGTGTCAATGGGCAAGACACTCAGTCCCAATTCCTTAAAACATAGCTTACATGTATGGTCTCTCATTGGATCAAGCACCCTAAGCTCTTTCCACTGAGGGTGTCATACACTATATTTTCAAGGCCCAGTTTTGTTAAATTTCTGGTAGAAATGTAAAGCATGAATTAACAGAATTTCCGCCAAAATAATTAGCAAAAACTCACGCATGATCTCGATTTGTCAAGATCGCTCATCAATTGTTGCCATTTCCACATGTAGTATCACAAAAATTCTGTTAACTCTCTGCACACTGATGTTGAAATTCTGATATGTCAAGAAATGAAATTTTCCCATAATGCAATTAGGCATTTAACTAATTCAATCCCATTTGGCAAAGCTCACTGAGCTCTGTCAAACAAGATTGAATCGGTTAAATGCTGGTTAAAATTTTGATATTTCGACATCGGTGTACAGAGGGAGATGTAAACATCTTGTGATGGCTCATACCTTCCAATTAATTGCATGAAAACAATTTTGTTTAATTCATAATTAATTGTTTTCTTAAAATTCACTGGAGTGTACTGGCTCATACCACCGAACCAATTGCAAGAACACAATTTTATTTTACCCTTTACCTAACATGAAAAGCAGACGACACTTGCAAACAAAATTCTTGAATAACTCATTTTTATCTCGAAAACATAGGTTATGACCCCTCATTGGAACGAGCTCGGCGAACCCGTTCCAAAGAGGAGCCATAACCTATGTTTTTGAGACAAAAAATAATGAAAATTAATTGATGATTTTTGTGAAATGCGCTGGCCGGTTTTGGCTGTTATGTTGGGTAAAGGGCTAAACATTATTCACAAATAAAAGAATCTCTTTTCAAAAAAGATTTATTTCTTACGTTTTCTTGCAACAGATTTCATAACTTGATAGTCTAACCACATTTTTAGCTCATCTTTGGCGAAGCCAAATTTGAGGTATTGTCATGGCCCGTCATCTGTCTAGCCGCCCAACGTGCCGTACACATGGCTCGGGCTAGAGACCGTAATTATGAATCTTTACGAAACTTGTTGGGTACCTTTGTTATCACCGTGAGATGAAAACGAGTGTTTTTGGGTCAGGTCCAAAATTCAAGACGGCCGCTGGCAGCCATTTTGTACAAAATTAGGTGCAATCCGATTTTTGCACAGAACTTTCATATGAAAGCTCTGATTTGAATAATTTTTTGTATGAAGGCTTAGTACCATGGGATACATCACATATAATACAGGTTTTTAGCTGCGACTAGCAGCTCTATAAGTGGCAATGTCGGTCTGTCTGTCGGTCAGTCGGTTTGTCTGTGAACAACGAGTTTGTCTGTGACCAACGAGTTTCAAAACTCAATAACTTTTGAAATACTTGATGGAATGACTTTATATATGGCATGTAAGTGTCTCTTATGGATGTCTAGCCACTGTTCAATGCATGTGTTGTTCCAAATATTTTTCTTGGAGTTATGGCCCTTGGTGAACTTAGAATTTTGTGAGATTGCACCACCCATCGCAGCTACAGCGTCGATGTTGCGATTTTTTTCTCGTGCGTACATTATGTAAATTAGACTAACTCTGATCTATTTAGTGTTACTTTCAGCACTGTAACTGCAAATGCCAATACGGCTCTGGCTAGAGGCAGTATTTATGAACCGATCTTTACAAAACTTCTTGGGTACCTTTGTTATCACCATGGGATGAGAACGAGTGTTTTGGGGTCCGGTCTGAAATTCAAGATGGCCACTGGCAGCCATTTTGTACAAAATTAGGTGCAATCAGATTTTTGCGCAGAACTTCCATATGAAAGCACTGATTTGAATAATTTTTGTGTGAATGTTTAGTACCATGGGATACATCACATATAATACAGGTTTTTTTCTCGTGCATAAATTATGCCAATTAGACTAACTTTGATCTATTTAATGTTACTTTCAGCACTGTATCTGCAAATGCCAATATGGCTCGTGCTAGAGGCCATATTTATGGACCGATCTTTACGAAACTTCTTGGGTACCTTTGTTATCACCGTGGAACGAGAACGAGTGTTTTTGGGTGTGGTGCGAAATTCAAGATGGCTGCCGGCATCCATTTTGTACGAAAATTAGTACAATCAGTTTTTTGTATAGAACTTCTGTCTGAAAATTCTGATTTGAATAAATTTCTGTATGAATGTTTAGTAACATGGAATACTTCACATATCACCCAGTTTTTTTTCTCGAGCAAAAATTATGCAAATTAGATGAACTTTGATTTATTCAGTGCTACTTATACACAGTAAGTGCATGTGTCAATACGGCTTGGGCTAGAGGCTCTATTTATGAACGATCTTCACAAAACTTCTTGGGTACATTTGTTATCACCTTGGGATGAGAATGAGTGTATCTGTGTGCGGTCCAAAATTCAAGATGGCTGCCAGTGGCCATTTTGTACCAAAATTAGGTCCAATGATTTTTTGTACACAACTTCTATATGGTTCAGGCTAGAGGTCGTATTTATGAACCTATCTTTATGAAACTTCTTGGGTACCTTTGTGATCAGTGCGGGACGAGAATGAGTGTTTTTGGGTGCGGTCCAAATTTCAAGATGGCTGCCAGCAGCCTTTTTGTACCAAAATTAGTGCAATCAGTTTTTTGTTCAGAACTTCTGTATGAAAGTTCTGATTTGAATAAATTTTCGTAGAAATGTTTAGTAACATGGAAAACATCACATATAATACAGGTTTTTTTCTTGTGCAGAAATTATGCAAATTAAATGAACTTTGATTTATTCAGTGCTACTTATACACAGTAAGTGCACTTGTCATTACAGCTCGGGCTAGAGTCTGTATTTATGAACTGATCTTCACGAAACTTCTTGGGGTACCTTTGTTATCACCTTTTGACAGGAACGAGTGTTTTTGGGTGCCTTTCTTATCACTGTGCTATGAGAACAAATATATTTTTATACTGTACCAATGACCCAGACATAGCTGGTGCTAACTCTTAAAATATAGGGCCAAACACAAATTTTGCCCCCCAATCCCCAAAATTTGCATCTAAAACTAAAGAAAACATGTCCTGAAAGGCCCTCCACACTTCGCCCCTACTGCGCATGCGCAGTGTCAAGGACGTTCCGAAATTGGCGCCATTAATCATTCTAAGTTTGGCCCTTCATCAGTTAACATCTGACTGATCTTTGTGCTTATAAATCTCAGTTTAAATGATGCCAGACACATAAATATTAGTGAAATGGTGATTCTAAGGAGGATAGAGAAGGAGGAGAGGAAAAGAATGTGTGACAGAATATTATCAGGGCTGTAACTTAAAATTTTTTAATGAAATTATGTTAAGTTACCTATTTTCAAGGCAGCAGCCATTTTGTTGTCATTCTGATTATTTAGTTACACTGTTTTTTAAGTGTTTTCCTCTCTCCCTGTCCTTTAAATTCCCCCTTGCTATTCTCCCATGCTTTTGGCATAGTTTTTGTAATTATTATTACTAAATTTTCTTGGGAGTTTTAGCTGAATAACAGAATGAATTCTGTTCTTTCCCCATGTTTACGTCTTCACCTACGGGTGGTTAGGCGTTGTGTTCTGCATCTACCATCTGATGTTCTGCAGTTTCTTCCCTGGAAGTCTCTGTTTTGCATCAGATAGTGTATTTTTGGTAACTGATTTCGGGCCTGGGTGCCTGGAGTCTTATTTTAGTGTTTTTACACTCATTGTTTACATTTACAACAGCACTCTGTGTGAGGGGGGGATTTCTAAAAAATAATATCTTGATGTTATTTTAATCATAACTAGATACATTATTATTGTTCGTAAGTGTTGAATAAATTGTTTAAAATATTTTTAAAATTTTTGTCCACACTTAGGCTTGGGATCCATTGGGGCTCAACGTTACTTTTCAGAAACTTGGGCTGTTCTGAAAAAATATTTTTTCAAAATATTTTGATTTCAATTATTTTTTCTATATTAATGGATCATATTATTATTATGTATTTTGATTGCCAGGGGTTAGTGCGAGTACCAGGACTTGTTTTCTTTTCACATTGAAAGGATATTGATCAATTGTTTAAGAGGAAGTCTTCCTCTGACTTTATTATCATTCTATATGTGGTCAGTGTACTCGCATTAACTCCTGTTCTGTATCGTATGATTTCGATGACAATATGGGAAGCGTATGTCACAGTATGTTGTTGGGGATTTGGACACTCCGGTCCTTTCCCCGCAGGGTCACTCTACTTTATCAATTTCTATTTCAGACGATCAAGATTAGGGTGATGTATCTGTGATGTCTTCCAACAGTGTGCCTCCGTCGTCACAATTAATGAAGGGCTAGCGGAAAAGTGCTCATGTAAATATGCCAATTGCCTAAGAGGACCCTAGTAGGTTCGACGGCCTTTGACGTCCGCTAGCTCGCCCGGTGTAGTGTCCATTCACCGAATGGTTCGGCAGCCGGGTTCGTCCGTTGCGGTCTAGAAGGAATTTTGGGGTGATGCGAGCACTATAAATTAACCTAATGCACACCCAGTGACGGCGGATCGGAGGGAGAATGCAGGAAGCCTTTTAGTCCGGTTCATAGCTCGTTCCGGTCCATCCGGACGGCAAGCGAGAGAGGCCCCTCTCTCGTTCAACAACATCTGGCCCCAGATGTTGTGGTACAAAATGTGTCGCAAGCGGAGCATACGTCCGTCGCTCGGGACGCTCCGTTGTATAGGCAGTCCGCTGAGACTGCTAAGGCTTCCTCTTCTCGTGGGCGCACACGACCGCACCTTGGCTGCGTGACCGCCGATATATTACCAGCTTCGCCGATCAAGGATTCTTCGGCGACCAGGTCACACCATCCGGTAGCCAGGGACACGAGGCCTGCAGACTCCGGACGTTCGCATAGGAAGTGTGCGGGAGTCAACGTACACGGAGCTTCCGGCGGCAATGCATCATAAGACCGCTACTGCACAGGCCTCGGGAACGGACGTGCTTTCCTTAATAGCACAGTTTATCGCAGCATCCCAGCATCAACTGAATCTGTCGCATATATTTTATCCGACGATGCTGGGTCGGGACGCTCCGCGGAAGCGGGTACGGACGTCCGAAAGTTTCATCCGGTCCGACGGGATACCGAAAGGGATTCGGAGGATTTCGAGCTTTCCCTTTCGGAACAACATATGCTGTTGTGTATGTCATCTGACTTGGTCTTCTACAGCTTCTTTCGTCGGACCAGAATGCTGCGATGCCGGATAAGAAACTGATAGCGTCGGTGGACTTAGAAATTTTTGGTTCGGTTCAGGGACATCGTCCCTCAGTTCCGACATAGTCCAATAATGTCACACAAACTTTCGAATTATTGAACGACGCTATATATATTATTATTTTATGCTTGCTAACCAAGCATTTCTGGTTTCTTGTTCGAAGAGTTATGGAGATGTCTTTCAAAAGTGTGCCTCTGTCGTCATAGTTAATGAAGAGTTAGCGGCAATAAGTGCTCATGGAATATGTCTATCGCCTACGGAGTGACATTCGCTAGCTCACCCGGTGTAGCGTACATTCATCGAATGGTTCGGCTGCCGGATTCATCCGTTGCGGTCTAGGAAGGAGATTTGGGTGATGCGAGCACTTTAATTACTTTAGTACTCACCCAGTGACGGCAGATTCAGGACAGATCGGAGGAAGCCTGTTAGTCCGGTTCCTGGCTTGTCCAGGTCCGTCCGGGCTGTGAGCGAGAGAGGTCCCTCTCTCACCCAACAACATAGGGGACCGCATGTTGTGGTTCAGATATTTTACATTCGGAGCATATGTCCGTTGGTCGGGACGCTCCGTTATATTGACAGTCCGAGAGACTGTCTTTAATGCTTCCTCATCCTCACAGCAGGGCACACGACCGCACATTGGCTACGTGACCTCGAGTATCCGATCAGTTTCGGCATTCAGTGATTCCACGGCGAATAGGTCGCGCCATCCGGTAGCCAAGGGACACGAGGCCTATACACTCCGTTCGCTCGAATATTGGTAGTATGCACGGGGTAACGATCACGGAGCTTCCAGCGGCAATGCATCGTAAGACCGCTTCTCCTCAGGCCTCAGTGACGGACGTGCTATCCGAGTTAGCACAGTTGTTTCGCAGCATCCCAGCAATTGACAGTTTCTCGGTCGAATCAGGAATTATCCGACGGCGCTGGGTCGGTGCGGTCCGCGGTTGCATCAGGTACGGACGACCGAATGCTTTATAGGGTCCGACAGGATGGCGAAAGGGATTCGAAAAATTTCGAGTTTTCCCTTTAGTAGTATCGGAAGATGCCTTTCATATCTTCTGGCATTATCTTCCAGTGATTATTATTTCGGACTTCATTGCTGCGATCTTGGATAAGAGACTTATAGCGTCATTGGACTCGGATTTTTCGATCGGTTCAGGGACATTGTCCCTGACTTACCGACGCAGTCCAATATTGTCATTACAACATGTGTTTTATTTTTCGACGCTATATATATATATATACAAGCCTGCTACTAAGCATGATAGTTTAGTTTCTTGTCCGCGTTGCTCATTTCTGCCATTTTATCATTTATACAAATAGTTTATTTTGGCAGAGCAGGGCATACCGAGAGTTCATATGCGTCTAGACGGTGTGATTAAAGACTGCATATATTCTTTTTCGCCGTTTATGTCTTTTCCAATTTCAATGTTGGGAACGACATTATGTATAGTAGACTTAACTTAGACGCTTTATTATACGTAATCCGCCTTACTGAGGCGTTATCATTACGTCTTCAAGAAAAGATTTACGGGATATTATTCTCAATGTAATTTCTTTTGAGGGCAGTAGTTTGTTCACGTATAACTCCGCCCTTCAGTGGCTGATTGGAGTTAGTTAGACGTGATGCAGCCCTAGCTACATCCACACGCGTGGATAGTAAGGTTAAGAACTCTCTCAGAGTCGCTTCGTTCTCGGAGGAGCTTCTCTTCGACGGCAACTTTTCGGCAATCCATGAATTGCTCGATTTACACGTTCTCTTGTCTATCTAGTGTTACAAGAGATTCAGACTGGGGCAAACATTCGGTGGTTGACTCAGAGAGTGCCGCCGCAGTTGCCGGACCCGAGTGTGGCTGTTATGACGGTTGCCAGTCAAACAGATTGGGATATAATACTGATCCCTACGGATTCGAAGTGCCAGGGTCTTTGGGTTCCGCAGTCTTTTAGCAATCAGTTTTCTTCCGCGGAATAATGTTTTTTAGGCTTGCTTTATGTCATTGCATGAACATTATTCAGAAACGCATGCCCAAATTCCTGTCCTTTAATTCGACAGTAGTGGCGTATCTCCGGAACCAGGGAGGCACTCTTTCGTTTCCGTTATTCAATTTAATGGAAAGAATCCGTCTGTTGGTTATAGTACACCAAGTTCAGTTTTGGTCCGTCATATTCCGGGTCGTCTGATTGTTTTATCGGACTCCCGTTCTCTTACGGGTCGCTTGTTGCTGTCAGAATGGACTCTCAACAAACAAGTATTCAATCAGATTTGCTATCTATGGGAGCGCCCAATGATGATTTATTTATGACACAGCTTGCTAATCAATTGCAGACGTATGTGTTGGCTTGTCCAGATCTCTGAGCTAATATTGTTAACGCTCTATTGATCTATAGGACGGAATGATAGGATACGCGTATCCTCCGGCGCTGTTGTTTTAGCAGGTATTGCTAAGATAAACAACCACAATACATTTCTGTTGATAGCATCTCTATCTTCACAGAGATCATGAGTAATTTACTCTCTTGTCTACTGTGGGTCTTAACGTGAAATCTTCCTCTATGTGAGGATCTTTTTCACTGGGTAAATCGTGTCATCTTTATCACAACCAGCAAGGTCACAACCTTCATGTATTCCGTTGTGTGGTCCGTATTGCATTGTAAGCACTGTACTGGACGAGCTTGGACGCGATTTCTTACTATAGGAGATCCTCTTCTTCGCTATTCTATGCGGCTAAAGTGGAGGCTCTTCCGTCGTGGTGTAGGGATCATTATGTTCATATTGTTGATCCCTCCATACTACTCATTGCTATTTTTTACTATACTTGTTTCACAAGATCTACTGCAGCCTGTTATTATTTAGGTTATAGGTTTATGTTACCTCATACCTATGCACTCTACGATAGTTTACAGTTGAGTCTTTTGTCTCTTTATCTAAGTCAGTTAGTAACTTTTTGATAAATAGACTTAGAATCTTTAGATTAAATTCCTATACGGATTTTAACTTCGGTTCTTATTTAGCTAAGTAATCATTTGAGCCTCTGGAAACAGTAGTTTTCAAATTCTGACCTTTTAGACAGTAATTCTGTTGGTTTCTCTTTTACTGTAGAGTCAGTGAGTTTCATGCACTATCGATGGATGATTTTCACTTTCATAGTTTCGGAATCACTACTTCCGTTACTATTTAGGTTGGATTGTTGCATAAGAGTTAGGCTCCTATTATCCGGAACCTATTATTTTAAGGTCCTTCCGTCTTCGTATGGGCATAGGCCTTTACTCTTTCCGGGTACAGTTTATGTATTTATAAACAGATATCTGTTTATTACAAAGGGCGTAAGCTTCTTCTGTCTTTGATGTCTAGTAGAAGGACGTTACGCTCCATTTTATTGTTAGTGGTTTCTATTAACTATCGGTACTGCTTATGGTATATCATTGACTTAGCAGTTGTGCTTAAGATTTTGGCTCATGAAGTAAGAGTTCTTCTACTTCTTGGGCTTACATTAATAGTGTCGCTATTATAGATTTTTGAAGGCCGCTCATTGCGCTCAGCCATCCACATTCATGAATTTTATCTCAGAAATATCGAGTCCATTTCTGGAGGCCTCTATTGTTAGGTCTATTATCTACTGCTCAGAATGTCATTCACTTAACAGTTGCTACTATAGCTAGGTAGGCTGTCTGTTTCGGCAGTGTCTCCGTTCGGCTGCCCTCTTCGCTCTGGGCTATTTGACCCAGGGCAAGAAAAGGGGGGGGGGGGGGGGGGAGGGTGTTCCCTTGGGTCACCTGTTTTACTATGAAAACAAGGGGTACCTCCTCCGGAGTTAGTAATTCTGAGCTGTTATTGGGATGGTTGTTTAGTGAGAAGTTTAGGTTTTTAAAATTCATTCAAGTCTTAGTTTTTAAAGTATAGCTTTTGAATATTGCATATGTCAACAGACATGATTATGCAATCCTCAGACACTTTTAGGAGTATAAGAGTCTCTATTCTCTAGACTTACTTTATTTATTGGGTTACTTTAAAAATTATTAGTATAAGGATTATATTGGATATTAATAGAGTACATGGATGTATGAAGCTCAATTTTGGAAGGTGTTGTATCTTTCTAATTTATCATAAATAAGAAAGATACATGTAAGGCCTATTACTTCTTTTTCCCTACAGGGGATGACTCTATTTTATTTTATTGAGCGTATTCCATTTTGCTCTATGTCCTTGGCCCTCCAGCCTTTTTACTATTCAGCTATGTCTGGGTCATTGGTACAGTATAAAAATGTTAAAAAATTTATAGTAATTTATATATTTTTTATACTTACCAATGACCCAGACGGGGATGGCCCTCCCAGGAGTTGAGTACATAGCGCTTACCAGGCACTGGTTATTAGAATGATTAATGGCGCCAATTTCGGAACGTCCTTGACACTGCGCATGCGCAGTAGGGGCGAAGTGTGGAGGGCCTTTCAGGACATGTTTTCTTTAGTTTTAGATGCAAATTTTGGGGATTGGGGGGCAAAATTTGTGTTTGGCCCTATATTTTAAGAGTTAGCACCAGCTATGTCTGGGTCATTGGTAAGTATAAAAAATATATAAATTACTATAAATTTTTTAACTTTTGGGTTCAGTCAGACCCACTCTGGGACTCAAAGATTTCTTTTCTAGTTTAGCATCTAACTGTCACCCCACTTTTACAATACTTTACCTATATATTTGTTACAGGCTACAGTCAGTATTTATGTACAGACCGTTTCAATACTTTACATGCACCTTTGTTATCAGGTCATTACCTAGATGTTTGTCATTGTTGTGTCACACACTATACATGTACATGTCTTAAACAAGTTGAGCTACAGTGTCATTGACACTTTCATTATATGGTGGTTTAGGGAAATGTTGAGAAAACAATTACCGGAGATGAAAAAGGTTTTGAAAAGAATTTATTCAATCTGTCAATAATAGCTGTGCCAATATTAAGTTAATAACCCTTTACCCAACGCAGACGATTTTAAAATTTATTATTTTAAATATTTTTTAAATATTTTCAAAAAATTTCAACAAAACCATATCATGTGACCCCTCTTTGGAATGAGCTCATTCCAAAGAGGGGTCACATGATATGGTTTTGTTGAAATTTTTGAAAAATAATATTTTTTCAGCTGCTGAATTTGCATATTATGCGGGCAGATGCAGGCGATTCATTGGGTAAAGGGTTAGTTCATAGATTGACTTCCATAATAAATCGGCTTCATTTTAAAATCAGATGGTAATCCAGTTCTCTGATCACAATTAAAACATTTTCTATAAAGAACTTATTGTCAATCAGGGACCGACCTGGGCATGCGCCAGTGCGTATTTGGTTCTGAAACATCAGGACCTGGCTCTTAAATCTTAGAAATAGGCTTCTCAGTTGGCGCGTAACTTCTCAGATCATATTTTGATATTCTTTCGATGGATAATCGAGAGAGACACTCTTACATGTATTATATATATGATTATCATTTATCATTATTGTAGAGTGCTTAAGTTAATACTTCAAGTCTTAATTACCAAGCATTAATCTTCACTGTGGTTTCTGATCAAGTCTTGGCTGCCTAAATAGGCGGCCAAGACTTGATCAGAAACCACAGTGAAGATTAATGTTTACTATAGTGTACTAAATTAAAATGATAAGAGCTATTACATACTTGCAGTGTGTGTTACAAACAGCAGTGTGACTCCGTGAATTGAAATCTGGCGCATGAATTGAAAAAATAGGCTCCAAGGCTAGAGCATATTTTAAATAGTCCTGATCGGTCCCTGTCAATCAACTGCAAAAATAAAGAGGTGAGCAATTTTCAATTTCAAATCCATTGCCAGCTGGAAGTAGTTTTAAAATTCAAAATTGTTCATCTCTTCACTTTCATCATTTTACTTCCTATTATTTATTTACAAGCAACAGCTGGAGTGAAGAAAAAATAAATTTAGGCCACACAAAGACCTTCTGTTTTTCAGGCTATTATTTGTAAAATTACATGCAGGCGAGCGTTTTTTTATTTTATTTTTTATTTCAGTAATTACTTCTTTGCCATCAAAAGTTCATGTTCTTGGTTCAAGTTTTAGGCCTCATAATCTACAAAATAGCATGGGTGGTGGTGTATTTCATCCCTTGAGTGCAAGAAGGCTTTGCAATGCTAAAGCATTGCAAAGCCTTCTTGCACTCAAGGGACAAATTCATAAATTTTTTTAACTTGGGTGAAATATCAGACATAAACCATTTAATTTTTATTTTTTTAAAGTTTAAATTGGTTATAAAAAGAGAGCATGCGGCAGCCAAAAAGACCATGCGGGAGTGCCTGAGAAACAGATTTTTTATTTTTTTAGGCCTTAAAAAAAGACAGTTGAGATGAAAAAAAAATATGTCATTGGGATTTTGTCCATTTTACATTTTCTGGATGGGGATTTTGTCTGAGGGGTATTTTGTCAATGGGTATTTTGTCCATGGGGATATTTTTATACTATAAACCAATGGCCCAGATTAGCTGGTGCACACTCAAAGTTATCAAGGGCCAAACACAAATTTTGAACCCCCCCCAATCCCAAAATTTGCTTGCAAAACCGAAAATTAAAAGTCCTATCTGGCCCACCATACTTTTACTCTCCGCACATGCGCAGCTATCAGGAAGTGACTGGAATTGCCGCAAACATCATTCTTTGTTTGGCCCTAAAGTCAGCAACAATGAACTGACATCTGTGCTTTAAAATCTCCCTTTTAGGTTTTTTTCTCGTGCAGAAATTCTGCAAATTAGATGAACTTTGATTTTTTCAGTGCTACTTACACACAGTAAGTACACATGTCAATACGGCTCGGGCTAGAGGCTGTAGTTGTGAACCGATCTTCACGAAACTTCTTGGGTACCTTTGTTATCACCTTGGGACGAGAACAAGTTTTTCTGGGTGCAGTCCAAAATTCAAGATGGCTGCCAGCGACCATTTTGTATCGAAATTAGGTCCAATCAGTTTTTTGTACACAACTTCTATACAGCTCAGGCTAGAGGCTGTATTTATGAACCGATCTTTACGAAACTTCTTGGGTACCTTTGTTATCACCGTGTGACGAGAACGAGTGTTTTTGGGTGCGGTCCAAAATTCAAGATGGCCGCCAGCAACCCTTTTGTACCAAAATTAGTGCAATCAGTTTTTTGTACATAACTTCTGTATGAAAATTCTGATTTGAAAAAATTTTTGTGTGAATGTTTAGTAAAATCAAATACATCACATATAATACAGGTTTTTTCTCGTGCAGACATTATTACAAATTAGATGGACATTGATTTATTCAGTGCTACTTATACACAGTAAGTACACATGTCAATACGGCTCAGGCTAGAGGCTGTATTCATGAACCGATCTTCACAAAACTTCTTGGGTACCTTTGTTATCACCTTGGGACAGGAATGAGTGTTTTGGGGTGCTTTTGTTATCACTGTGCTAAGAGAACAAATATTTTTGGGTTCAGTCAGGCCCACTCTGGGACTCAAAGATTTCTTACCAACTAACTGTCGCCCACCTTTACAATACTTTACCTATACATTTGTTACAGGCTACGGTCAGCATTTATGTACAGACTGTTACAATACTTTATATTTACCTTTGTTATCAGGTCATTACCTAGATGTGTGTCATTGCTGTGTCACATACTATACATGTACATGTCTTACACAAGGATGCCAAAAACAAATCGATGCAAGAATTGGTGGATCCAAGGCTGTTATTGGATGTTGGAAGTGTTCAACGGTGGTTTTTGATATTCAGGGCTTTAATTTTATAATAATTATAAAATTATTTTATGTTTCCCAATTTCGGGACATACGCCTGACGTCATTTTTGATAATGATTATTGCACTGTTAAGTATTCCTTCCCTATCCTTCCATGAACCCTTCCAGTTAAACTCTTAAGCTTTTTGGCTATTTTTTAATTAAATTTTTTATTAAATTTCTTCGGAGTTTAACATGTATTACAGAATATTTATTCTGTTTTTCCCCAGGGTTACATCCTCACCATAGGGATGTTAGGTTGTATAGTCTTGCATCTTCTATCCGATGTATTGTTTTTTCTTTGTATGAAGATCTAGCTTTGCATCTGATAGCATTTAAATTGGTTTCTGACTTTGGGCCGTTTTGTGTGCCTGATGTCTGGTTTCCGTTTTTTTCACTGACGTAGTTTACTTTGACAACATCCTCATATATAGGTAGTATTTTATATTCTATTACTGTAGAATTACTGTAGGATACATGGATTATTATTCCGGTAGTGTAGCTCAATAAATTTGGATTTTATCCACACTTAGGTTCTGTCGGGACGCCCTTGGGCTCTTAATGTTGTCTTTGGGAACTTAGGCGTTTTTTTTTTTTCAAAAAAAAATTTTCAAAAAATATTTTTAACTTGATGTTGATTGCTATTATTCATGTATCTGAATTATATATTTTGTTGTGCAGTATGGAGGACTGATATCGACTTTAGTCGATGCACTCCTGCAGACTCTTGTTATTCTGATGTTCACTCGGATGACTAATGTTGGAGTCGGGTGTCACGGTACCTTGTTGGCGGTGAGGTTCTGAGGCCAGGCCTCTTACCACGTTATAATTCATTTTTTTCAGTTTCTTTTTCAGAGGAACATGAACATGGTGATGATATTCTGACACCCATCCAAGTATGCTACCGTTGCCGCGCTCCGTTGAGCAAGAGAGCTAGCTGCAGTGCTCATGATATGCAAAGGATAAGGACTGTAGTTAGTGTTCTTAATCTCTAGCAAGCAGCTAGCTCGACTGGTGAAGCGGTTACTCCGAACGTGGGAGCCGTGACACCGGGTAAGTCCGTTGCAGTCGAAGGAAGTGTAGATGTGGGTAGAGCGAGCACTTAAATATAACTAAAAAAAGCTCACCCAGCGACGAAGGAAATAGGGAGGAAGTCAGCAAGTTTCTTGTACTCTGTGAGGTCTATTAGACCACGAACGGGAGAGGCCCCTCTCTAATGTAACAACATTTGGGGACAAATATTGTTATGAGAAACTTGCACGAGCCGGAGCATTCGTCCACCCACCACTCGGGATGCTCTGTCTAGTCTGCAGCTGGGGTCGGCTTCAGTCGCGGTTTCTTCCGGTACGTTTCACAAGCCGAAATGAAGTTTTCTGTTTGGAAACTTGCACGAGACGGCGCATACATCCGCCCACTGCTCAGGACGCTCCGTCTAGTCTGCAGCCGGGGTCGGCTTCAGTCGCATCTTCCTCCGCTACGTTATTAAAGCACACATGATGGCAGGCTAGCTACCCGACTTCAGATAACCAGTCAGCGGCACAAAGAAGGAGCCTTTCTTTGCCCTTGAAGTCTGACTGTCCGATAGCTAGCGATCCGAGGCATCGATCAATGGGACGCACGGAGAAGAGATCTATCTCCGGATCTTCGGCCCAGGAGCAGCAAGCAGTGGAAAAAACAGAAGACCGTTGCCCCTCAAGCCTCGGGAATTGACTTTTGGCGCAGTTGTGCAGCTATTAGCAGCATCCCAGCTAATGCAAGAGCAGACTCCAGTGTTGAGCTGTCGAACGGTGCTGGGTTCGGTCCGGTCAATTGTTCATGTAGTAGAAGCCAGAAGTTTCTCTACGGTACGCTCGACTAGATCTGGGGTCAGATCTCCGTTTGGAGAACCCTCTCCATCCTGTTGGGGCCGACTGTGTCCTTTGTGAGAAACCTTATTGAGTCGGAACACGCATCAAAACGTTCCTTCCACACTGCAGTAGGGGCCGGGGGAAGTTATGTCTTCTTCTGCTTACATGGAAGCGCACGAATGAGGATTAAGCCTAGAAGTTTCTAAGCGGGATACTTTACGAGATCTAGGGACAGATCGAGAGTGCAGAGCGTTTTTCGTCACGTTAACAGTCAGAGACAACTGTTTTGTGTTGTAAGAAACTTCAGTGAGGAGGAGCATCCGTCCTATGTGACGAGTCGGGATGCTTCTCCTGCACTTCAGCTGGAGTCAGCTGTGGTTATGGCTTCCTCTTCTTCCATGGATATGCACAATAAGGGATAGATGTCTAAAAATTTCTAATGGAACGCTCGGTGTCGACTGTTTTTGGTGTGAGAAACTTTAGTGAGTTGGGATGCCTGTTCACACTTGCAGTTCGGCTCGCTTTTTCCACACTGCAGTCAGATTTGATGGCAGCTATGGCATCTTTCCTTGATTCATTAAAGATGCACATTGATCACAGACTTGCTATCTGACTTCGCAAGTTTGGGTTGATAGCTAGTCCTTTGAGACTAGGACTACCGTTTAATAGACTCAGATGGTGAGCTGTCAGTCGGTGCTGCATTGGTCCAGTGATCCGTTTAGTCAGATGGAGTTGACCATATTTGCGGATGGAACATTTGGATGGTGAGAGGGATATGGAGTGTGAGTCCCCATCTCTCACAGAAGGGCACTTTAAGACCATGAAAAGTCTTAAGCTCTTAAGAATATTTTTCCATCTGAATAAGTCTGCGTTTAGATGAGCAGGCCGGGGATGAAAATATGTCCCTACCTGCATTATTTAATATATGCTCAGAAATAATGGAATGTGCTATTTCATTGAAAAGAGCAAATCTGGGCACAATGTCCTAAGCAGATCACCTTACCAGAGCTATGGCGCAATGCCTCAATGGAAAGAAATATGAGGACGTTCCTCGCTAGGAGTTCTTTCCAGGGCAGTCGTGTGTGCCACGTACAACTCCACACAGATAGTGAATTTGGAGTTGGTAAGATGTGATAGTGCCCTTGCGTCGTCATCACTTATTGATGACAAGGTGAAAAGCTCTCTGTGAGTCGCTCCGGTTACCAGAAATATACTATTTGACGACACGCTTATGTTGATATATGTGCAGGCTACAAGAAGCTTCAGTGCTCTGTTATTGAAGTTGCTGTCTCATCAACACACATCAGCAGACCGGGCTAAACGAGGCCATTCTGTTTCTAAGTAAGCATGAGAATGTCTCGCGAGGGTACAATAACCCTCTTATATTTACTCTGGAAGTCGTCATTATAGTGACTCGGGAAAGGGGTATAGATCTGATCAAGGCTATGGATCAGACACCCCTAGGCCAACAATTAACGGAAGGTTATCATCTTCACGAGAAACTGGGCGTTAATCCCGGAAGTTCCTTTCAAAGAGAGTCGCTTCAAGTGGAGGTAAAGGCTCTCGTATTGAAGGGAACAATTGAGGTCGACCAGACGAGCTTCGTGGGGAGGACATAGTTTCTTCTCCCATAAGCATCGTAAGTCGTACAGGTGATGGACATGACCTCTATTGCTTGCCAGTTGACAGAGGATTATCAACTTCACGAGAAACTGGATGTTAATCCCGGAAGTTCCTTTCAAAGAGAGTCGCTTCAAGTGGAGGTAAAGGCTCTCTTATTGAAAGGATCAATTGAGGTCATTGAGAACAGATTTTGGTTGCTTGCCACTTGGCGGTAGGTTACAAACCTCGCAAAAGTGGATGAATTG
Organism: Pictodentalium vernedei; assembly: GCA_031216915.1. Taxonomy (NCBI): domain Eukaryota; kingdom Metazoa; phylum Mollusca; class Scaphopoda; order Dentaliida; family Dentaliidae; genus Pictodentalium; species Pictodentalium vernedei. The sequence goes on along the minus strand of CM062294.1, from coordinate 57,125,346 downwards.
CAGAAGATTAGTGGATGAGAATGTAGTCTTGGCAGGCCTGTGGCTATCAGTCCGAGCAAGCTCCACTTACAAGAATACTTGTTAGTCAAATCTTCCAAGAGAGGCTTTCCTTCTGGAGTATAAGCTTTCCTATGGAAGAAAAGCATTTGACGTCATCAAAATTATTCTCCAGTTTTTTATTATCACCTGTTTCTCAGCCTTCACAGTCGCAACTTACACCGATATATCTGTCTTCACGTAGATGAAGACTTATAAGCTATGGCTAGTGTTGTAAGTCTCCCTAGTGAGCTTCTAGGGCCTCAGTTATCAGCTTTTAATGGTCTTCACGTACAGGAAGACCCTTAGCTGCTTCATCTAGGCTGAGTTAGTTGTCCTATTGGACATGATACCGTTGATCAAACTGGTATAATTTGGTGTGAGTTATTATATAAATACGGTGTATTTGTTCATCACGTCCTTCTCCGCCCTTAGTGGCATTATGGAGTCGGTCAGACATGAGGGAGCCTTGCGGTTTCTGTACTGTTTGATGACTAACACAAAAACAATTCAAGTAATGCGGGTGAGGGGGGGTTCGATAGGAATTCGAATCCCCCTCCCCACCACCAATGTGTTAAGAGGCGATTACCGGGCAAGACATATTTTTCTTCCCATAAGCCTTGTATGCATTTAAGTATATACATGCATTTCATGACTTCTCGATTGGCAGCTGGGTCATGTTCTATTGCGACCTCATGGGCACATCCACTTTTTAGTTGGTTGGTTTCCTGTGGTTGTTTGTCTATATGTCATATATGAGCATATGATTCATCAATAAATTGCTAGCCTTTTGGTACCTGTAAGGCTGTCTCATCTGTTAACTGGTATTCAGATGATTACATGCGGGATTTCAGTGCTCACGCACATAATACATGAAATTTTAGGCAGACGCATTATTGTTTGTTATGGTGCTTAGAAACAATGAATTATTTCGGGGGCAGTCTGTGACGAGTCTGTTAATCATAGCTCGATCCATTTCTAAACCAGGTTTCTATTAATTTTGGTACCCAATCGAATACAACTTGTTTTTACACTGTTGTATATTCGCACGTTTCTGGGAGCATAGATATCGGATAGAACACATCTGGGAGTGTTATTTATTGGAATTTATTGTACACCTGAATGGGGTCGCCTGTGGGTTACCTCGGAAGTGTGTTTACTCTCCAGAGATCATCCATTGTGATTCTATTGGACATGTGTATGTTATATATTATATCACCGGTTTTCGACCTATCTACGTATGCCGACTCTGGTATATGTTACAAGCGGGCGATATTAATTACCCGGATCGCCACGATAGCCTTAGCTTCTGAAGTGGCATTAAGCACCAATTTATTAATAATATTTAATACCTGGGTGCCTGTTTGAAGTGGCATTAAGCACCAATTTATTAATAATATTTAATACCTGGGAGCCTGTTTGACGAATATATATTGTTATTAGGGCCCCGCCGTGAGGTGGATGCCCTATAGTGATCGCTCTGTCTGTCCGTCCGGGCTGTAATCTTTCTCTCTTAATAGATAAGGTTTTGATATTTGACATGTGGGTATATTATCTCAAGACGATGTGTCGCATACCAAGGTTGCCATGCTTTGACCTTGAACTTTGACCTCAAGGTCAAATTATTCCGTTTTCGGGGTTCTTTTCTGACAAGTTCGTGTTCGGGCTGTAACTTTTTTCCCTTAATAGATAGGGTTTTGATATTTGGTATGTGGGTAGATTATCTCAAGACGATGTGTTGCGTACCACGGTTGCTATGCTTTGACCTTCAACTTTGACCTCAAGGTCAAATTATTCCGAATTCGGGGTTCTTTTCTGACAAGTTCGTGTCCGGGCTGTAACTTTTTTTCCCTTAATAGATAGGGTTTTGATATTTGGTATGTGGATAGATTATCTCAAGATGACGTGTCGCGTACCAAGGTTGCCATGCTTTGACCTCAAGGTCAAATTATTCAGATTTTCAGCTCACCTACATCTGTAAGATGTGGTGAGGTATTGTCATAACCTCGGGCGTCGGCGTTGGCTTCGGGCGTATCCAATATTGTAAGATTTAATGTTAAGGTTAATTTCTCGAAGATCAGTGGGCTCAGGCCTTTGATATTGCATATGTAGGTTGTAGGGGACTATCAGAACAGTATTTAACCCTGATACTACGACTTTTTTCCAAATTTCACCTAAAATTTTCTGCCAAAAGTTGTAAGAATTTGCGTTTAGGTGTTGTAAGAATTTGTGTTAAAGTCAGCTTTTGTGCAGATTGTGCTGCTTTAATTTCTCATTACTGTTGATTTTCATATTTCAATAACAACTGTAGGTATTAACCCTACTGTATGCAGAAATTTAACGAAAATTTTCTTTTTTTTCACTCAAAATTTTCATGTTTTTCTCGGACTTAGTAAATTTTAAGTTGTAAAACTTTGTCAACTTTGTGTTTAGGTGAGTTGTGTTTCTATGTGTCTTTCCAAGCGATTAATATTCTACACTTGGGTTACTGAACTCCATTGCAGTAATATTTAACCCTCATTACATGCATATTTGAGGAATTTGAGGCTGATTTTCTGCCAAAACTTGTAAGAATTAGCGTTTAGGTGTTGTAAGAATTTGCGTTAAAGTCATCTTTTGTGCAGATTGTTGTGCTTTAACTTCTCATTACTGTTGATTTTCATATTTCAATAACAACCGTAGGTATTAACCTGACTGTATACAGAAATTTAACGGAAATTTTCTTTTTTTTCAGTCAAAATTTTCATGTTTTTCTCGGACTTAGTAAAATTTAAGTTCTAAAAGTTTGTGTTAAGGTGAGGTGTTAAGGTGAGTTCTCAAAGATCAGTGGGCTCAGGCCTTTGATATTGCATATGTAGGTTGTAGGGGACTATCAGAACAGTATTTAACCCTGATACTACGACTTTTTTCCAAATTTCACCTAAAATTTTCTGCCAAAAGTTGTTGTAAGAATTTGCGTTTAGGTGTTGTAAGAATTTGCGTTATCAGCTTTTGTGCAGATTGTGCTGCTTTAACTTCTCATTACTGTTGATTTTCATATTTCAATAACAACTGTAGGTATTAACCCTACTGTATGCAGAAATTTAAGGAAAATTTTCTTTTTTTTCAGTAAAAATTTTCATGTTTTTCTCGGACTTAGTAAATTTTAAGTTATAAAACTTTGTAAACTTTGTGTTTAGGTGAGTTGTGTTTCTTTGTGTCTTTCCAGGTGATTAATATTCCACACTTGGGTTACTGAACTCCATTGCAGTAATATTTAACCCTCATTACATGCATATTTGAGGAATTTAAGGCTGATTTTCTGTCAAAACTTGTTGTAAGAATTAGCGTTTAGGTGTTGTAAGAATTTGCGTTAAAGTCAGCTTTTGTGCAGATTGTGGTGCTTTAACTTCTCATTACTCTTGATTTTCATATTTCAATAACAACTGTAGGTATTAACCCTACTGTATGCAGAAATTTAACTGATTTCTTTTCTTTTTTTCAGTCACAATGTTCACGTTTTTCTCTGACTTACTCAATTTTAAGTTCTAAAAGTTTGTGTTAAGGTGAGGTGTTAAGGTGAGTTCTGTTTCTCAATTGATATTGTACGCAATTGATATTGTACGCATGAGTTACTGAACTACATTGCGGTAACATTGCGCCCTTATTACATGCATATTTGAGGAATTTGAGGGGGATTTTGGGGACTTATATTCACTTTCTTTAAAAAAAATTTTTTTAACTTTTTTTTTTTATTTAATACTTTCTCATACTTGTTACTAGTAACATTAAGGCTTATTTTAGTTGTTGATGTGATGTATTTTTGTTGGGACTTATAGTCACTTTCTTGAACGAATGTTTTTCCGCAACTCCTCTTCAACCAATGAATGTACTTCAATTACAATTTCAGTGATTTATGAAAGCCTTTCCTAATTCTTATTTATGATTTAATATCTGGCCTCACGATTCATATTCTTAATCATAAACATTTCTAAAAGAAAAAAATGCTTTTATATCCAATGATTCTATGTTGAATTGATATATAATAAATGCAGAAATATAGACTCTCCAAAGCCATCACATAAACCACATTAATCATTTGATGCCTAGTTAATGATTTATATTAACTTAAATATTAGGCATGTTACATTGGAACGACATTATCAAGCGCGAATGTAGGTGAGCGTTGGGATGTAACATCCCTCTTGTTTTTTTTTTTCTGACAAGTTCGTGTCCGGGCTGTAACTTTTTTCCCTTAATAGATAGGGTTTTGATACTTGGTATGTGGGTAGATTATCTCAAGACGACATGTCACGTACCAAGGTTGCCATGCTTTGACCTTGAAGTTTGACCTCAAGGTCAAATTATTCAGAATTTGGGCTTTTTTTCTGACATGTTCGTGTCCGGGAAGGGATTTTAATCAGATTTTACCTATTGTTTGAAATATTTTAGTATTACGGTTCACATCAGTTTATACCTAACATCGGTTAGTTGCTGCGGTGCCCGCAGAGATGGATTCCATCTCCGTGATATCTAGTTTGGTACCGCTTTTACTGATTCCAGAGCGCTCCCCTCTTTGTTTTTGAAGAAGATTCCTTCAAGAAGAGTGGGTGGGGGGGGGGGGGGGGGATACTTTACCTCTCCTCCTGCTTGATAAGTGTGTAACTATGAGTGAAGCTGTTTTGTCTATAGATTATATCCTGGATACAGCTTGTGTATTATTGTATATGGCGTATGTTTGTCGGGGGATAAACTCTCATTCTCAAATATGCCATCCTAATTTTTGGGGCTTAGTCCAGACTATCCTAAAAAATTGGGATCTCGTTACATCCCATTAGCATAGTCTTCATGCTAAGAATATAGAATTACTTGTATTTGGCTCCTTATTTATGATATGTCTTCTCTATTACTGTATAGAGAGACATAATGTAATTCCTTTTAAATTTAATTTCCATTCACCTTGGATTACAGGCTTGGAACTATGTTGGTCTATTAATTCGGAAGTCCTAGGCCCTCCACCTTTTAATGATTCAGCTAGTCTGGGCCATTGGTTTATAGTATAAAAATATGATAAATTTAAAGTAATTTGTTTATTTTTAGCTCACCGAAGGGAGCTAAACTTATCACTTGCCCTCTGTCGTCCCTCATCCGCCGTCGCCATCCATCGTCGTCGTCCGGCGTCGTGAACATTTTTCAAACGACTTCTCCTCTGAAACCGCTAATGCGATTTGCTTGAAACTTGGTATGGATGTTCATTACCATATATCAATTCAAGTTTGTTCAAATGAAATGGCCATGCCCACTTGGGGCTCCATAGGGGGCATAAATCTGATAGCACCCTATGAAAATTAGAGAAATTACTAAAAAATCTTCTTCTCCCGCACAATTGGGCAGAATCATTTGATATTTGGTATACAGCACCATGGGGTGGATCTGATTCCAGTTTGTTCAAATTGGCTTCCTGGATTCATATTTGGGCTCACTATAGAAGCCCAAATTCGAACTTAGTGCATTTCAGGCAAATTTCTTAAAAAATCTTCTTCTCCAGATCCAGCAGGCAGAATCTATTGATATTTGGTATGCAACATTGTGAGGTGGATCTGATTCAAGTTTGTTCAAATCGACCCCCTGGATTCACATTTGGGCTCAATATAGAGGCCCGAATTTGAACTTAGTGCATTTCAGGCAAATTTCTTACAAAAATTTTCTTCTCCAGATCCAGCAGGCAGAATCTTTTGATATTTGGTATGCAACATTCTGGGGTGGATCTGATTCAAGTTTGTTCAAATCGGCCTCCTGGTTTCATATTTGGTCTCAGTATAGGAGCCCAAATTTGAACTTAGTGCATTTCAGGCAAATTTCTTTAAAAATCTTCTTCTCTAGATCCAGCAGGCAGAATCTTTTGATATTGGGTGTGCAGCATGCTTAGTGGGGTGAGATTCAAGTTTGTTCAAGCCAAGTCCCTATGTTCATATTTGGGCTCACTGTGGGAGCCCGAATGATAACTTAGTTCAAAATGAGGAATTTTCTTTAAAAATCTGCTTCTTCAGATCCAGTAGTCGGAATGTTTTGATATTTGGTATGCAGCATCCTTAGTGGGGTGTGATTCAAGTTTTTTCAAGCCATGTCCATAGATCCATATTTGGGCTCACTGTGGGAGCTTGAATTGTAACTTAGTTCGAAATGAGGAATTTTCTTAAAAAATCATCTTCTTCAGATCCAGCAGTCGGAATGTTTTGATATGTGGTATGTAGCATCTTTGAGGGGTGAGATTCAAGTTTGTTAAAGCCAAGTCCCTGGGTCCATATTTGGGCTCCCTGTGGGAGCCCGAATTATAACTTAGTCAATATGAGGAATTTTTAGCTCACCTAAGGGAGCTTAACTTATCACTTGCCACCCGTTGGCGTCCGTCGTGAACTTTACATTATCGAGTACTCCTCACAAACTACTGGATCAAATTGAAACAAATTTGGTGTGCATGTTCCCTATCATATGACAATTCAAACTTGTACAAATAAACTTGCTGCACCCACAGGGAACCACAAGGGGCATAACTCTGATAGCACCCATGAATTTCTTTCCAAAATTCAAAAAAACTTCTTCTTCAGATCCACCAGGCAGAATTCAGGGGGGGGGGGGGGGGGGGGGGGGGGGGGGGGGAAGGGGGGGGCAGATTCAAGTTTGTTCAAATCAACCCCCTGGATCATATTTGGGCTCACTATAGAAGCCCGAATTTGAACTTAGTGTATTTCAGGCAAATTTCTTAAAAAATCTTCTTCTCCAGATTCAGCAGGCAGAATCTTTTGATATTTGGTATGCAACATTGTGGGGTGGATCTGATTCAAGTTTGTACAAATCGGCCCCCTGGGTTCATATTTGGGCTCAGTATAGGAGCCCAAATTCAAACTTGGTGCATTTCAGGCAAATTTCTTTAAAAATCTTCTTCTCAAGATCCAGCAGGCAGAATCTTTTGATATTTGGTATGCAACATTAGGGGGTGCTTCTGATTCAAGTTTGTTCAAATCGGCCCCCTGGATTTTCATTTGGGCTCAGTATAGAAGCCCAAATTTGAACTTAGTGCATTTCAGGCAAATTTCTATAAAAATCTTCTTCTCAAGATCCAGCAGTCAGAATCTTTCGATATTGGGTATGCAGCACTCTTGGGGGGGAGGGGGGGGGGGGGGGGGATTCAAGTTTGTTCTCCAGATCCAGCAGGCAGAATAGAATGGACCATTTTCAAATAGACACAGCACTCAACACAAACATAACTCTTTTTGTCGGTCATTGACTTGTTGGACGACAATATTGACATTAACCCACTCCACCGTTAATGATGGTTTTTACCTAAACAATTTGTTTATCAAACTGAGACTACTATACTCACCTTTCTCATAACATCAATGAAGGAACTTCAGTGAGACAGTTAAAGACAATTCATCAGACACTGGGGGGGGTCATGAAAAATCATGGAATCTCATCGGGAAAAGCCACGATTCTAGAGAATCATAAAGTCTAGTTTGCTGAATAAGTTTGTGTGAATCTCAGCTGCCAGTGTTTTGCTCATAATCTGCATTACATAAACTGTATATCGGAGTAATTCTAGATACGACTACTTTATTTGCATGATGTGGTCTCGGATAAGCAGCCTAGGCTCATGTGAGCCTTTAATCTGAAATGATTCTACACAAAATATTTTCCCTTATTCATCATTTCTTCATCCAGGTCAAATCTTTCATTCATTCTTCTGTTGTGTTTTGTTATATTTTCAGAAAGCTCGTCCTGATAGATTTATTGAGTGTTTCATTGCAGAACAAAATTTGGTGGGTGTGGCCATTGGTTGTGGTACTCGTGGCAGAACTGTACCGTTTTGTAGTACATTTGCAGCTTTTTTCACAAGAACATTTGATCAAATTAGAATGGGAGCTGTCTCACAGACAAATGTTAACTTTGTAGGATCACATTGTGGGGTTTCAATAGGTTAGTATCATGTTATTACAATATGAATGAGTGGGAAACATGCTTACATAGAGATGAGCAGGCATGTCATTTTTAAAATGAGAGGAGAGCAATGGTGGCCCACCTCAAATCAGAGTTCATATGCATTTTAAAAGTGCTTAAATTTGGACCTCTTCCATGAAAAGTACTTGAAATAAATTCCAACCTTGAAAAGTACTTGATTATTGACCCCCACCCATAAAATGTACTTGATTATTGACCCCCGACCCTTAAAAATACTTAATTTGGGCTGAATTAGCCATCGGTGATCCTTATTTTTGCTCCCAAAGTCTGTGAAATCACAGAGAAAATCTGAAGATTGGTACATTCTGGTACAGTGGAACCCTGTTAATTGAATAGTCACTTTGATAATGAAAATTATTCAGTTAACAGGAATATTCAATTAACAGGTTTCTGTGTCACTTTCCTGATTCTAGAGATAAGCTTAGCATTTATTCTATTATAGAGCTCTGTCAAACAAGATATAATAGATTAAATGCCTGTATTTGATGTACTGAGGCCAAATAAATCTATAAACAATAAAGAAAAACTGGGGAGAGTCAGGGTAATTTCTTGACAGGTTACAAGATTTTTGTATTCAATTAACAGGAGTTTACTCCATAACCTATATTCAATTAACAGGTCAGATTTGTACTGGAGGTATGGTAAATGGTTTTGTGTTGGAAAATTATATTCAAATAACAGGGATATTCAATTTAGAGATATCCAATTAAGTGGACTCCACTACCGCATTCTATTTATATTATAAATTGGAATTTCCCAGCTGCTTGATGATGTGAGTAAAGTGTGTAACATGTCATCGGTTCGAGCATAATGCACTGGTGCACAGATGACATTAAATAATCAAAATATGCCTGTTGGAAAATGTTGATACAACCCATCGTGGTAACAGTATGAATGGATCGTCGCAACACGAGATAGGACGAGCGCATATCGTACTGTATGTTTAAAAAAGTTTAGTGTTGCGGCCATTGGGGAAAGTGCCATGAAGTCTCATCAGAAAAGTGATCATCACAGGAAACTTACCAAAGAAAAAAAATTATTGCTCTAGAGTTAAAGAAAAGAATAACTGAACTAAAATTCCCATAGATCTATGCTAAACTAAATGTTCGCTGTTTCTATTGGGTTTAATTCTTTCTGGTATCATGAATTGATTAATTAAATATTCCCATACATATTAGTGAGTAAAAAGTTCCTAACATAAATTTTATGGTCTGGGTGTGTGCAGTGCTAGGTCTAGATATTGATAGGTGCAGTGGTGAAATGCCGTATGGCCGCCATGGACTAGTCACTTTCAACAGGTGTGCAATATTTCTACGGACGCAATGATATTAAATTCCATTAACTAATTATAGGAATAGTCATCACAAAAATTTATTTAATGAAGCACCGGGTACAACCCTATGCTTTTAATTAAAATTTTGCTGATAATGATTTTTATTTAAGAATTGAATGCAATTTTTATAATCTTTATTGGAGTATCAACGTGTGGGAATGGGTACAAATTATGTATGAATCCCAAAGGGATTCATACAATTTGTACCCATTGCCACACGTTCATACCCCAATAGAGATTATAAAAATTGCATTCAATTCTTATAATTACATTCCGTAACTGTTTAAACTACTTTTTACCAAACGACGAAATAAAACATGTACGAATGAATGAGGCGAAAAACCACCCTCACACAAAAGACAAAGCGCACAACTTTGAGTTGAGCGCCGGTTTTCGGCATTGACCCAAATTTGTCAAATTGCCGTCTTTTGCAACGAAACTTGGAATGTTCAAAACAATTTATTTAACATATCAGTAAACTATAATCACCGATCACTGCAAGAGGCGCTAAAAGTTATAAACCCACCCAAACACCACCCGAATTACATTCTGTCAACTGTGCTCTACCGTAAATGCAGGTCAAAGTTCGACCAAATGTATTCACTGGAAAATGAATTACATTTGGTCATGACGTTTTCATCCAGCTGACCAATGGGAATTGAATATTTGGACCCAAAACGTATAACTACATTAACAATGTAATTATTACCTGGTAAATGCATCACTGTCCAAGTGTGGATTACGACCAGTCCCCGGTGACTGTATTGAAGTCCTTGAAAACATGGCAATGGTCTGTGAAGAAAAGTGCTTAAATAGAGTTTAAATTTGCTTCCCAGAAAAGAGTGGGAACACTGTAAATGAACTTAGGAGGGCCATTTCCCACCTTAATTTGACACAAGGAGAGCCACTGAGGTTTGTTCTTGAGACTGGTAGTTTTACCATATCTTTCCATCTTATTGTTTAGGTTGTATATATAGTATCTTTTTGCAAAACATGTCAGGATTTCTACCTGAATTATGTATGTATTCAGACAATTACAGAGAGCATCCGATAAGTGAGCACAATGCCTATTAGTTGGCCTCTCATGAGCCAAAGGCCGGGTGTAGCGGTCTCACAGAGACTAGCTACCAGTTAGCTTTTCTGAAGTACGTGATCATCATGCCTGAAAATAAGCAGTCTGACATTTGCAGAATGAGGTCCCCAGAGGGTGAATTGGATGATGCTTTCCTATACAGTTGGCCAATTTATCCTCTGGGTACCTCTTTATGTTTAGTTTTGAGAACCTGATTCAGACTGAGGTTTACAGAGGGTAAATTTAGTGATGCTAACCTGCCTATATTCTGGCTTGGTAATCACATATTTAAATGAGTAATACCAGTCACCGCTATCGAACAAAGTTCATTTTGTGGGTATCCTTGTATATGGCAAGGAGGGTGTTTACCTACCACGTGAATATTAGTGTAGGAGAACCATTGAGAGCGAGAGTGGGCACCCTCCATAAAGTGACAGGCCTGGATGAGTTTCTGATTGCTACACTGAATAGGTGAGAAAACTGGGAAGCAGAAACAGAACAAGTACATGGGTTTCCTATGGGGCTCAAGGAATGTTTCAGTAGTTTGGAATGCAATAACAAGTTTTGCAGAGTTCCTACAAAACAAACTGAAAATTTAGAGTAGCTGCTCCCAAAAGTTTTCCCACAGTTTAATCTTAGTCGACAGTAATGTAATTCCAGTGAGATATGCTTGAAGTCACTCACAGTATTCAGCCCAATTCGACTTCAAATAGTTTTAAGACAATAACAAAAAGCTGCTGATCGTTCCTTCAGGGCTATGTTCAAGGCAACATCATGCGCCAAAGCGTGAAGTCGTTTAAGAAACTACTGGAAAAAATTCATCGTGTGGACCTGAAAATATTATATTTTTATACTCTAACCCAATGGCCCAGACAAGCTGGTGCAAATTCAAAAATATATAGGGCCAAACACAAATTTTGCCCCCTCAATTCCCAAAATTTGCATGCAAAACCGAAAATTAAAAGTCCTATCTGGCCCTCCATACATTTACTCTCCATGCATCCGCAGCCGTCAGGAAGCAACCTGAATTGGCACCAACATCATTCTTTGTTTGGCTCTCAGTCACATTACAACAAACTGACATCTGTGCTTTTAAATCTCAGTTTTAATGATGCCAGACACAAATCAATGGTTAATTTGGAGGATCCAAGTACACAACTGGATGAAGGAAGAAAGAAACGGCGGTTTGAAACGTTCAGGGCTGAAACTTTATAATTTTTATAAAAATTATTTCATGTTCCCCATTTTTGGGACATGGGCCTGATGTCCTCATTCTTGGTAATGATTTTTCCACTGTTTGTTAAGTGTTCCTTCCCTATCCTTCCTTTAAGCCCCCCAGTTAAACTTCCAAGCTTTTTGGCTTGTTTTATTGAAACTTTTTTTTTTATAAATTTCTTGGGAGTTGAACGTGTTACACAGAATGTTTATTCTGTATATCCCCATGGTTACGTCCTCACCCTAGTTTAGGCGTTTTGGTCATGCATCATACATCCGATGTATCGTTTTTTCTTCTGATGAAGATCTTGCTTTACCTCGGATAGTTCAAAATCTGTTACTGACTTCGGGCCATGTTGCATGGGGTCTTGTTTCCGGTTTTCATTCTGACGTTGTTTACATTGACAACACTCTATATATGTAGTATCCTATTTATTATCTTGGTAGGACTGTTGTAAGATACATTAAATATTCCAGTAGTGTAGCAATTAATTATTTGGATAATAAAAAAAATTTTGTCCACACTTAGGCTCTATCGGGATACATTTGGGCTCATCGTTCCCTTTGGGTACTTGGGCTCTTATCAAAATTTTGGGAAATTTTTTTTAGTGTAAATTATTTTTTGATTTATATTTTGAATGTTATTTGTTATGTATCTTTTTCGAATATTTAATATGGAGTTGGTGGGAGTATGATTGACTTGATTTTACTTCATTATGAAAGCATATTGCTCAAATGCAAGGCGAGGAAGCCTTTCCTCTGATTTACATGTTGGTTGCCTTTTTTGTAGTCAATGTACTCCCACTAATTCTTGCCCAACATGTGTCGGATGGGATGACAAACATTGGAGACGGATGTCACGGTACGTTGTTAGCGGCGAGAGGCCACTGCCGGTCCTCTCGCCATAGAGTCATTCTCGTTTCTTAGTTTCTATTTCAGAGGAACAAGGACATGGTGATGTTTACGTGTCGCCTAGACAGAGTGTGTTGCCATCGTCGAATTCAGATGATCAAACAGAGTTAGTGGCAAGGCGCTAATGAGCATTGGGCAGGGCTATAAACCACAAACCAGTGGTTTCAGTTCCCTGTCGCCAGCTAGCTTGACCGGTGAAGCCTTACTCCTTCCGTGGGTACCGTAACACCAGGTGTGTCCATTGCGGTCTAAGAGGTGGATTGGGTAGAGCGAGCACCTTAAATATAAACAGGCTCACCCAGCGATGCCGGACAGAAGAAGAAGCCGGCAAGTTCATTGGGAAACTCGGCGAGGTCTGAAAGGACCGCGAGTGTGAGAGCCCCCTCTCTTTCCCAACAACATCTGGGGCCAGATGTGATTGGAACTTGCGTCAGTCGGAGCATACGTCCGCGCCTCCCGTCCAGGACGCTCCGTTCAGTTCACAGCCGGCATCGGCTACAGTTTTGGCTTCTGCATCTGCATCTTCCAAGCACATATGACCGCACCTTAGCTACACGACTTCAGATATCCAGCCTACATCGCCGAGAAGGGACCACTCATGGACAGGAAGTCGTACCATCCGGTAGCTTAGGAGACGAGGCCTCATTTATCGGGACGTCCGGAGAAAAGAGCCATCTCGGACACACCGTCCTGGGAGCAGTCAGCGGCCAGGAAACAGAAGACCGCTGCTCCTCAGGCTGCCGTAAGGACTTGCTGTCGCAGATTGCGCAGCTCATCGCGGCATCCCAGCAAATGCAGAAGCAGCCAATGCAGTCTCAGAACCTGTGCTGTCGGATGGTGCTGGGTCGGTCCAGTCATCTGCAAGTTCAGATGCCGCTGACCGTGAATTTCAAATGATTCAGATGGATGGTGAAAGGGATACGGAGGAGGATTACCCTTCACTTTCGGAACAACACATGGTTGCGATGGATTTAATCCCTCAACATTACCGCGAATTTGTTCCAGTGAATCAGAAGGCTGTGACTACTAGGAAGAAACCACTGGCGTCGTTGGACGCTGACTTTATCTGCACAAAGGAGGAGGTCATGTCATTTCCGGTTCAGGCTAGACAGGTTCGTAGGCCTTCAGCCATTTAGACAACGTCATATTCAACTTTCCAGTTGAAAGAAGAAAGGCGGTTTCTTGTCATCATCTTCCGTAAATTTACAGTTTGTTGGACTACGTTCATTTAAAACGCTCAGGGAAGATGTATGGAGAGTTCCTCCGCGTTTGGATGAGCAGGCTGAGGACCTAGTCATGGCCTTACCTTCGTATTCACTATTCACTTGGACACAATTGAGACGGCAATTTCTTCATTCAGAGCGAATTTAGACGCAGTGTTTTACGCAGATCACCTTCAAGAGCAGTGGCACAACGTCTCAACGGAAAGGAATTTGAGGACGTTTGTACCTCTTTAAGAGTCCCTTCGAGGGCTATTATGTTTATCACGTATAACTCTGCCTTAACAGTGGCTAATTTGGAGTTAATCAGACGTGACGGAGCCCTTACATCGTCATCTTTATTAGATGACAAGGTGGAAAACTCTCTACTGGTCGCTCCGGTATCCGGACACTAAGTTTTTGACGATAAGCATTCATTGGTTTATGACCAAGCTACAAAGAAAGCATCAATACTCTGCTCCTTAAGTCGGCGTCTAATCGACTCACAGCAGCAGAAAAGAGTAAGGGAGGACATCCTAGACAGAAATCGTCTAAAAGGGACGCCTCGCGAGGGTATAGGAAACCCTCCTATAATTACTCTAGGGATCATCAATACAGCGACCTGGAAAGAGGCCGTTGGTCTGATCGAGACTACCGGTCAGACACCCCAAAGATGGTGGGTCGAGGCTCTTCACAAGGGGGACGTGGTTTCACCTCCCATAAGCCTTGCAGGTACTACAGGTGATGGTTAGGACCTCTATTGCTTGGCGGATGGTTATCAAGATTCGCATCAAACTGGATAACTATTACAGAAGACTAGCAGGCGAGAAGTGTGGTCTCAGACGGCCTACTTCTATCTTTCCGAGTGAAACCACCACTAAGATGTCTGCGATGTACAAAACTTATGCCAAATCCTTGTATAAGAGTCTCTCCAATCGGAGGTGAAGGCTCTCTTGGCAATGGAAGCAATAGAGGTCATCGAGAACCAAGATTCTCAAATATTCTATAGTCACCTGTTCCTCGTACAGAAGCCAGCCAGCTCGTTCCAACTGGTAATAGACAGGAGCTGGATAACAAGTTTATCATGGCTCTAAAAGTTTATTTATGGTAATCATTCAGTCAGTATAAGCGAGTGATCGACTATGCAGCAAGCATAGATCTAAGGATCCGTACTTTCATGTCCTGGTATATCCGGCATTCAGAAAGTACCTACGGTTCGTCGTTCAAGGGATAGTATTTCATTTCCGAGCGATGTGCTTCGGTCTAAATCTAGCGCCCTGGGCATCCACTCGAATAACGAACTCGGTAATGTCTCACTTCCGAGCTCATTCGTCCGTGGTAACGTCGGCTTACTTGGATGACATTCTTCAGAGATACGGTATCAACTACTCTTCAGAACGGAATGAGCTTCAACACTCACAACAATCTGGTTCATCTGCCGTTACCCAGAGCTAAATTAGTCAGTTGTTATGCTCGCTTTTGTCTACACTCAGACGCATTAACAGCGAGGGAATTTATGCGACTGATGGGGTTGTGCGGAGCGGCTGCGGATCTTATTCCGATGGGTCGCTTATGTACATGTCCCCTCCAGATATTCTTTACCAAGAACTGGAGTGTGAAGACACATTCGCTCGAGACCAGTATTGTTTTAATGGATCTGGTAAACAAAAGGTCCAGATTTGGGCAGATATTCAGGGGTTAACTCAGGGAATTTCGCTGCAGCTGCCGGATCCGGCTTTCACGATTATGACAGATGCTAGCCCACAATTTGGGGCCCAAACTGAGCTCGACAAACTCGAAATGTCAGGGTCTTTGGGACCCTCGGTTCCTGGAGATACACATAAACATCAGAGAAATGATGTCAATTTGGTTAGCGCTACAACAGAGGTTTCATTATAGTGGACACGCATGTTCAGATATTGCCATACAACTCGACAGTGGTAATGTTCATCAGGAACCAAGGCAGCACCCATTCATTTTTCGTTATGCCAACAGAGAAGATTTTCCTATTACGTCATGTATCATCATGTTCATCTTTCTATCCATCATATACTGGGTTGTCTGAACGTACTATCAGACCCACTCCTCGGAAAGGTCGCCTGTTGCAATTGGAATGGATGCTCAACAAGCGAGTATTTGGACAGTTTTGCTACTGGGGATTGACCCATGATAGATCAGTTTGCGACGCACCGGAACAATTAGTTACCGTCGTTTGTCACCATGCCCAAACCATTGAGCGCATACAGTAGACGCTCTGCCGATCGCATGGGGTTAGAAGACAGAAACCTTAGATCAGTTTTCTCAAGTGTCTGTTATGGGACGCTCCCCAGAAGCTTTCTCCATAAGAGGACCTTCTTTTTCAGGGTAAGTATTTGTTCTTCATGTCCTTCTCCGCCCATAGTGGCATAATGGAGTCGGTTAGATGTGAGGGAACCATTGCAGTCCCTATATTATTTGATGACTAACACAGGAACGATTTACTAATGCGGGTGAGGAGATTTCTATAGGACTTCGAATCCCTCCCCCACACACACACACTGCCAAGTTTAGAGGCAATTACCAGGCAAGACGTAGTTTTCTTCCCGCAAGCCTCGTATAGTTTAATACATACATACTTTGTATTTCTTCACTTTTCGATTGGCGGCTGGGTCGTGTTCTAGGGCGACCTCATGGGCACATTCGCTTTTTTAATTGGATTAGTTTCCTGTGATTATTTGTTGATTTATGTACGAGCGCATATTTCATCATATTAAATTGCTAGTCTTTGGATACCTCGGAGGCTGCATAACCAGTTTACTGGTATTCAGATGATTACATGCTGGATTTTAATGCTCACACACATAATAATTATTAGGCTGACGCTTTATTGTATATTATGGACCTTTGAAATTATTAATTATTTCGGTGGCGGTCCATGTTGGAGCCTGTTAATCATACCTACTTCCATTTCTAGATCCAGATTTCTATTAATGTCTGTACTCAAATCGCATATTCACACGTGTATACGGTCATAGATATCGGATAGTACACGTTGGACAGTGTTGTTACTGGAAATTATTGTACACCTGAATGAGGTTGCCTGTGGGTTACCTCAGAAGTGTTTTCTCTCCAGAGATCGTTCATTGTGGTTGGATTGGACATGTGTATGTTATATATTATATCACCGGTTTTTGACTTATCTGTGTACACCGTCTGCGGTGTACGTTATATAGTGGGCAGTATTAATTACTGGGATCGTCGCTATAGCCTTAACTTCTGAAGTAGCTTTAAGCACCATTTATTTATAATAAATTAATACCCGAGTGCCTGTTAGACAAGTATTTATATTGTTTTTTGGTACCACTCTCACTGATTCCAGAGCGCTCCCCTCTTTCTTTTGAAGATTCCTTCAAAAGAAAGGGGAGGGGATTTTTTCCTCTACACTGGCTTGATAGGTATGTAACTTTGAAGGAAGCTGTTTTGTCCGTAATTATATCCTGCAAACAGCTGGAGTCTTATTGTGTATGGCATATGTTTGTGGGGATTTCTCTCATTCTCAGATATGCCATCCTAATTTTTGGGGCTAAGTCCGGACTAGCCTTAAAAATTAGGATCTTGTTACATCCTAATTAGCATAGTCTTCATGCTTAGAATAAGGAATTACTTAAATTGGGCTCCTTATTTAGGATATGTCTCCTCCATTACTGTATAGAGAGACATACATGTAATTCCTAATTATTCTAATTTCCTTGGATTGTAGGATTGGAACGATGTTGATCTACTATTTCAGAAGTCCTAAGCCCTCCACCTTTTTACGATTCAGCTAGTCTGGGCCATTGGGTTATAGTGTAAAAATATTATAAATTCATAGTAATTTGTATGTTTTTTTATTCTTACCAATGGCCCAGGTGGAAATGGCCCTCCCATGAGTGGGCACTCATACCTCCCTGCTGAATTATTATGTAGTACTCTCTTTCACAAAGAATGATTTTGGCGCCAGTTCCGGTCACTTCCTGACGTCTTCACATGCAGATGCACATGTATGGATGGCCGGATAGGACTTTTAATTTTTGGTTTTGCATGCAAATTTGGGGGATTGGGCGGGCAAAATTTGTGTTTGGCCCTAGATATTTTTGTGTTAGCACCAGCTAGTCTGGGCCATTGATACGTATAAAAAATATACAAATTACTATGAATTTATAATTTTTCACTCGTGCAAGGCTCGTGAAAAATAAAATTTTCAGGCCCACACTCATGAGATAATCCCAGATACTGACTAAAATAGAATAGATTTTCTTTTTTATTATATGCTACAGGACATTTTATTGTACAATATTCATCCCAATTCGACGACAAATGCATACGTTTCAAAACAATAACAAAGATCAGCTGATCGTTCCTTCAAGGCAACGTGATGTGGTATAGTGTTATTTATTATATATTTTTATACTGTACCAATGACCCAGACATAGCTGGTGCTAACTCTTAAAATATAGGGCCAAACACAAATTTTGCCCCCCAATCCCCAAAATTTGCATCTAAAACTAAAGAAAACATGTCCTGAAAGGCCCTCCACACCTCGCCCCCACTGCGCATGCGCAGTGTCAAGGACGTTCCGAAATTGGCGCCATTTATCATTCTAAGTTTGGCCCTTCATCAGTTAACATCTGACTGATCTTTGTGCTTTTAAATCTCAGTTTAAATGATGCCAGACACATAAATATTAGTGAAATGGTGATTCTAAGGAGGATAGAAAAGGAGGAGAGGAAAAGAATGTGTGACAGAATATTATCAGGGCTGTAACTTAAAATTTTTTAATGAAATTATGTTAAGTTACCTATTTTCAAGGCAGCAGCCATTTTGTTGCCATTCTGATTATTTAGTTACACTGTTTTTTCAAGTGTTTTTCCTCTCTCCCTGTCCTTTAAGTCCCCCTTGCTATTCTCCCATGCTTTTGGCATAGTTTCTGTAATTATTATTACTAAAATTTCTTGGGAGTTTTAGCTTTATAACAGAATGAATTCTGTTCTTTCCCCATGTTTACGTCTTCACCTACGGGTGGTTAGGCGTTGTGTTCTGCATCTACCATCTGATGTTCTGCAGTTTCTTCCCTGGAAGTCTCTGTTTTGCATCAGATGGTGTATTTTTGGTAACTGATTTCGGGCCTGGGTGCCTGGAGTCTTATTTTAGTGTTTTTACACTCATTGTTTACATTTACAACAGCCCTCTGTGTGAGGGGGGGATTTCTAAATAATAATATCTTTATGTTATTTTAATCATAACTAGATACATTATTATTGTTCGTAAGTGTTGAATAAATTGTTTAAAATATTTTTAAAATTTTTGTCCACACTTAGGCTTGGGATCCATTGGGGCTCAACGTTACTTTTCAGAAACTTGGGCTGTTCTGAAAAAATATTTTTTCAAAATATTTTGATTTCAATTATTTTTTCTATATTAATGGATCATATTATTATTATGTATTTTGATTGCCAGGGGTTAGTGCGAGTACCAGGACTTGTTTTCTTTTCACTTTGAAAGGATATTGATCAATTGTTTAAGAGGAAGTCTTCCTCTGACCTTATTATCATTCTATATGTGGTCAGTGTACTCGCATTAACTCCTGTTCTCTATCGTATGATTTCGATGACAATATGGGAAGCGTATGTCACGGTATGTTGTTGGGGATTTGGACACTCCGGTCCTTTCCCCGCAGGGTCACTCTACTTTATCAATTTCTATTTCAGACGATCAAGATTAGGGTGATGTATCTGTGATGTCTTCCAACAGTGTGCCTCCGTCGTCACAATTAATGAAGGGCTAGCGGAAAAGTGCTCATGTAATACGCCAATTGCCTAAGAGGACCCTAGTAGGTTCGACGGCCTTTGACGTCCGCTAGCTCGCCCGGTGTAGCGTCCATTCACCGAATGGTTCGGCAGCCGGGTTCGTCCGTTGCGGTCTAGAAGGAATTTTGGGGTGATGCGAGCACTATAAAATTAACTTAATGCACACCCAGTGACGGCGGATCGGAGGGAGAACGGAGGAAGCCTTTTAGTCCGGTTCATAGCTCGTTCCGGTCCATCCGGACGGCAAGCGAGAGAGGCCCCTCTCTCGTTCAACAACATCTGGCCCCAGATGTTGTGGTACAAATGTGTCGTTAGCGGAGCATACGTCCGTCGCTCGGGACGCTCCGTTGTATAGGCAGTCCGCTGAGACTGCTAAGGCTTCCTCTTCTCGTCAGCGCACACGACCGCACCTTGGCTGCGTGACCGCCGATATATTACCAGCTTCGCCGATCAAGGATTCTTCGGCGACCAGGTCACACCATCCGGCAGCCAGGGATTCGAGACCGATGGACTCCGGACGTTCGCATAGGAAGTATGCGGGAGCCATCTGATGCGGAGCTGCCCTCGGCGAAGCACCGATAGACTGCGCCTCCGCAGGTCTCGACGCCGGACATTCTTGTGCACATAGCACAGCTTATCGCAGCATCCCAGCAGCCGACAGTAACGGTGTCGGATCGAGAATTATCCGACAGCGCTGGGTCGGTAGCCGGGGACTCGAGGCCTGCAGACTCCGGACGTTCGCATAGGAAGTGTGCGGGAGTCAACGTACACGGAGCTTCCAGCGGCAATGCATCGTAAGTCCGCTACTGCACAGGCCTCGGGAACGGACGTGCTTTCCTTAATAGCACAGTTTATCGCAGCATCCCAGCATCAACTGAATCTGTCGCATATATTTTATCCGACGATGCTGGGTCGGGACGCTCCGCAGAAGCGGGTACGGACGTCCGAAAGTTTCATCCGGTCCGACGGGATACCGAAAGGGATTCGGTGGATTTCAAGCTTTCCCTTTCGGAACAACATATGCTGCGATGCCGGATAAGAAACTGATAGCGTCGGTGGACTTAGAAATTTTTGGTTCGGTTCAGGGACATCGTCCCTCAGTTCCGACATAGTCCAATAATGTCACACAAACTTTCGAATTATTGAACGACGCTATATATATTATTATTTTATGCTTGCTATCCAAGCATTTCTGGTTTCTTGTTCGAAGAGTTATGGAGATGTCTTTCAAAAGTGTGCCTCTGTCGTCATAGTTATTGAAGAGTTAGCGGCAATAAGTGCTCATGGAATATGTCTATCGCTTACGGAGTGACATTCGCTAGCTCACCCGGTGTAGCGTACATTCATCGAATGGTTCGGCTGCCGGGTTCGTCCGTTGCTGTCTAGGAAGGAGATTTGGGTGATGCGAGCACTTTAATTACTTTAGTACTCACCCAGTGACGGCAGATTGAGGACAGATCTGAGGAAGCCAACAACATAGGGGACCGCATGTTGTGGTTCAGATATTTTACATTCGGAGCATATGTCCGTTGCTCGGGACGCTCCGTTATATTGACAGTCCGAGAGACTGTCTTTAATGCTTCCTCATCCTCACAGCAGGGCACACGACCGCACATTGGCTACGTGACCTCGAGTATCCGATCAGTTTCGGCATTCAGTGATTCCACAGCGAATAGGTCGCGCCATCCGGTAGCCAAGGGACACGAGGCCTATACACTCCGTTCGCTCGCATATTGGAAGTATGCACGGGGTAACGATCTCGGAGCTTCCTGCGGCAATGCATCGTAAGACCGCTGCTCCTCAGGCCTCAGTGACGGACGTGCTATCCGAGTTAGCACAGTTGTTTCGCAGCATCCCAGCAATTGACGGTTTCTCGGTCGAATCAGGAATTATCCGACGGCGCTGGGTCGGTGCGGTCCGCGGTTGCATCAAGCTACGGACGACCGAACGCTTTATAGGGTCCGACAGGATGGCGAAAGGGATTCGAAAGATTTCGAGTTTTCCCTTTAGTTGTATCGGAAGATGCCTTTCATATCTTCTGGCATTTCTTCCAGTGATTATTTTTCGGACTTCATTGCTGCGATCTTGGATAAGAGACTTATAGCGTCATTGGACTCGGATTTTTCGATCGGTACAGGGACTTTGTCCCTGACTTACCGACGCAGTCCAATATTGTCATTACAACATGTGTTTTATTTTTCGACGCTATATATATTATATATATATATACAAGCCTGCTACTAAGCATGATAGTTTAGTTTCTTGTCCGCGTGGCTCATTTCTGCCATTTTATCTTTTTTACATATAGTTTATTTTGGCAGAGCAGGGCATACCGAGAGTTCATATGCGTCTAGACGGTGTGATTAAAGACTGCATATATTCTTTTTCGCCGTTTATGTCTTTTCCAATTTCAATGTTGGGAACGACATTATGTATAGTAGACTTAACTTAGACGCTTTATTATACGTAATCCGCCTTACTGAGGCGTTATCATTACGTCTTCAAGAAAGGATTTACGGGATATTATTCTCAATGTAATTTCTTTTGAGGGCAGTAGTTTGTTCACGTATAACTCCGCCCTTCAGTGGCTGATTGGAGTTGGTTAGACGTGATGCAGCCCTAGCTACATCCACGCGTGGATAGTAGGTTAAGAACTCTCTCAGAGTCACTTCGTTCTCGGAGGAGCTTCTCTTCGACGGCAACTTTACGGCAATCCATGAATTGCTTGATTTATACATTCTCTTGTCTATATAGTGTTACAAGAGATTCAGACTGGGGCAAACATTCGGTGGTTGACTCAGAGAGTGCCGCCGCAGTTGCCGGACCCTAGTGTGGCTGTTATGACGGTTGCCAGTCAAACAGATTGGGATATATACTGATCCCTACGGATTCGAAGTGCCAGGGTCTTTGGGTTCCGCAGTCTTTTAGCTATCAGTTTAACTTCCGCGGAATAATGTTTTTTAGGCTTGCTTTATGTCATTGCATGAACATTATTCAGAAACGCATGCCCAAATTCCTGTCCTTTAATTCGACAGTAGTGGCGTATCTCCGGAACCAGGGAGGCACTCTTTCGTTTCCGTTATTCAATTTAATGGAAAGAATCCGTCTGTTGGTTATAGTACACCAAGTTCAGTTTTGGTCTGTCATATTCTGGGTCGTCTGATTGTTTTATCGCACTCCCGTTCTCTTACGGGTCGCTTGTTGCTGTCAGAATGGACTCTCAACAAACAAGTATTTTATCAGATTTGCTATCTATGGGAGCGCCCAATGATGTTTTATTTATGACACAGCTTGCTTATCAATTGCAGACGTATGTGTTAGCTTGTCCAGATCTCTGAGCTAAAACTGCTAACGCTCTATTGATCTATAGGACGGAATGATGGGATACGCGTATCCTCCGACGCTGTTGTTTTAGCAGGTATTGCTAAGATAAACAACCACAATACATTTCTGTTGATAGCATCTCTATCTTCACAGAGATCATGAGTAATTTACTCTCTTGTCTACTGTGGATCTTAACGTGAAATCTTCCTCTATGTGAGGATCTTTTTTCACTGGGTAAATCGTGTCATCTTTATCACAACCAGCAAGGTCGCAACCTTCATGTATTCCGTTGTGTGGTCCGTATTGCATTGTAAGCACTGTACTGGACGAGCTTTGGACGCGATTTCTTACTATAGGAGATCCTCTTCTTCGCTATTCTATGCGACTAAAGTGGAGGCTCTTCCGTCGTGGTGTAGGGATCATTATGTTCATATGGTTGATCCCTCCATACTACGCATTGCTAGTTTTTAGTATACTTGTTTCACAAGATCTACTGCAGCCTGTTGTTATTTAGGTTATAGGTTTATGTACCTCATACCTATGCACTCTACGATAGTTTACAATTGAGTCTTTTGTCTCTTTATCTAAGTCAGTTAGTAACTTTTTGATAAATAGACTTAGAATCTTTAGATTAAATTCCTATACGGATTTTAACTTCGGTTCTTATTTAGCTAAGTAATCATTTGAGCCTCTGGAAACAGTAGTTTTCAAATTCTGACCTTTTAGACAGTAATTCTGTTGGTTTCTCTTTTACTGTAGAGTCAGTGAGTTTCATGCACTATCGATGGATGATTTTCACTTTCATAGTTTCGGAATCAATACTTCCGTTACTATTTAGGTTGGATTGTTGCATAAGAGTTAGGCTCCTATTATCCGGAACCTATTATTTTAAGGTCCTTCCGTCTTCGTATGGGCATAGGCCTTTACTCTTTCCGGGTACAGTTTATGTATTTATAAACAGATTTCTGTTTATTACAAGGGCGTAAGCTTCTTCTGTCTTTGATGTCTAGTAGAAGGACGTTACGCTCCATTTTATTGTTAATGGATTCTATTAACTAGCGTACTGCTTATGGTATATCATTGGCTTAGCAGTTGTGCTTAAGATTTCGGCTCATGAAGTAAGAGTTCTTCTACTTCTTGGGCTTACATTAATAGTGTTGCTATTTTAGATTTTTGAAGGCTGCTCATTGCGCTCAGCCATCCATTCATGAATTTTATCTCAGAAATATCGAGTCCATTTCTGGAGGCCTCTATTGTTAGGTCTATTATCTACTGCTCAGAATGTCATTCACTTAACAGTTGCTACTATAGCTAGGTAGGCTGTCTGTTTTGGCAGTGTCTCCGTTCGGCTGCCCTCTTCGCTCTGGGCTATTTGACCCAGGGCAAGAAAAAGGGGGGGGGAGGGTGTTCCCTTGGGTCACCTGTTTTTACTATGAAAACAAGGGGATACCTCCTCCGGAGTTAGTAATTCTGAGCTGTTATTGGGATGGTTGTTTAGTGAGAAGTTTAAGTTTATAAAATTCATTCAAGTCTTAGTTTTTAAAGTATAGCTTTTGAATATTGCATATGTCAACGGACATGATTATGCAATTCTCACACACTTTTAAGAGTATAAGAGTCTCTATTCTCTAGACTTACTTTATTATTGGCTTACTTTAAAAATTATTAGTATAAGGATTATTGGATATTAATAGAGTACATGGATGTATGAAGCTCAATTTTTGGAAGGTGTTGTATCTTTCTAATTTATCATAAATAAGAAAGATACATGTAAGGCCTATTACTTCTTTTCCCTACAGGGGATGACTCTATTTTATTTTATTGAGCGTATTCCATTTTGCTCTATGTCCTTGGCCCTCCAGCCTTTTTACTATTCAGCTATGTCTGGGTCATTGGTACAGTATAAAAATGTTAAAAAATTTATAGTAATTTATATATTTTTTATACTTACCAATGACCCAGACGGGGATGGCCCTCCCAGGAGTTGGGAACTCTTGCCTCCCCGCTGAGTACATAGCGCTTACCAGGCACTGGTTATTAGAATGATAAATGGCGCCAATTTCGGAACGTCCTTGACACTGCGCATGCGCAGTGGGGGCGAGGTGTGGAGGGCCTTTCAGGACATGTTTTCTTTAGTTTTAGATGCAAATTTTGGGGATTGGGGGGCAAAATTTGTGTTTGGCCTATATTTTAAGAGTTAGCACCAGCTATGTCTGGGTCATTGGTAAGTATAAAAAATATATAAATTACTATAAATTTTTTAACTTCTACAGCTTTTTCCTTTGTAAATAAAAACCATATCCTACTCCCACGACCTCGAAAGTGTTATTCAACTCCCACGGCGATATCCTACTCCCAGTCATGACGGACTATTTTACTATCAATGATGTCAGCATGTTGGATTATTCCCCTTACGGCAAGTTATGCTGTTGCGAGTTTACGTCTGCTTTGTTTTCATACCGAGTGGTTCAGAAATGGCTGCATTTGCATCGCATGTGAAAATTCTAGATATGATAGATGACGAGTTTCTTTTGGAATTATTTCAACCTTATTCCACTGGGGAAGATGATGTTATTGGAGCAACCGGTAGTGACATTATTTCTTCAACCGAGGGCGCGTCAGTGGAATTTGGTCGATTCGAAATGATGGATGATAGCGAACTGACTGATTTCATTGTTCAAAATCAAAACAAAAATACAATGAAGAAAACTCTTTTGGATATCCGATTGTTCCAGCAATTTCTTAAAGTAAAGTACAGTTACACCGGAGAAATAGCGGACATTGACCCCAGTGATTTGTGCGATTACATTTCTCACTTTCTCGTATCAGTACGGCGCAAGGATGGCAGGGAGTATGAACCTTCCACACTAAGAGCTTTGTATTCAAGTATCAGTCGTCACTTGAAAAATGCCAATTACAGCAAATGTATTATTTCAGACTCAAAATTTGCAAAGGCCAGAGAAGCCCTTAAAATAAAGCAGAAGCAGTTGAAATTGTTGGGCAAGGGCAATAAACCAAATGCTGCCGAAGAAATAACTGATGCTGAAATTGATATGCTTTATGAGAAGAAAGTTTTGGGGCCGTACTCACCGAAATCTATATTGAACTCATTGTGGCTAACATTTACTATGCATTGTGGTATGCGTGGAGGGAAGGAGCAGTATGATCTGGTATGGGGAGACGTTAGCGTTGGTCAAGACGAAACAGGGCGAAAATATCTAGTAGTGGACGAGAGACACACAAAAACCTGCAACGGCGAAAATCCTCAAAATACGCGAACTATAAAACCAAAAGCATATGAAACTTCAGTGCCGGAAAGAAATCCAGTACGTATTTATGAATTGTACAGGGAGAAACGTCAATCGGGAATGCGAGAGCCAGGCTCTCCATTTTACATTTCAATTATGGCTGAAACGCAGAAACAAATCGATGAAAATTCTTATTTTGAGAAGGGACAAAAATGGTTCAAAAACCAACGCCTGGGCATAAACCAAATCTACAGGTTCATGTCTAATATGAAAACTGACGGTGGGTTGCCTTCTGAAAAGCGATTGACAAATCATAGTTCTCGTAAGCATCTTATTCAGAAATTGGGTGACGCAGATGTACCTCCAAACCACATTGTCCAAATATCGGGACATAAAAATATCAACAGTATAAACAACTACTCAAGAATAAATACTCACCAGGAAAGAAACATCTCATCTATTCTCTCAAATGAATCAACTTCGCGCGAATCGAATTTACAGATTCAGCCACAAATTCCGATAACAACTGTATCGAGTTTGTCAACGACGTCAACTTCAAGCCGTTACCAGAGTACAACTGCACAATCTTCTATGAATGCCATAACTTCCAACCAACTATCGAGCACTTCAAATTCTATGATCCAACAACATCTTGGGAATATATTCGGAACGAGCACAATAAACAATCCGACCATAAACATTGTGATCAACCATTGCAGTTGTTCCGCCTCAAAATCCTGCGATAACACTCAATCCACTTCGACAAATATTGTGCTTGATATTCCAACTGACAGCGAACAATAACTATGTACAGATCCACACAAAGTTATAAGAAGTTGAATATGACTACTCATTCATGGTGATTGATTGAATTATTTCTTTAAAATGTGTTGATTTCCTTCATAAGTTCATATCTCACGTCATTTGAACTTCCATTTGAAAACGAGCGTCATTGCATTCCTTTCTGATGACGTCATATTATCAGTTCATTCATTCATGTTTTTGTGTTCATGCGCCGATTTTTCTAACCGTCAAAACAAATTGGGCGACCTTGGGAAACTGCTCTTGGATGACGCAAGAGGGGTATTTGTGTTGCAGATATTATCAGGGAAATATAATAAACACAATAGTTCACTGCTTGGAGTAACGTACGGTGTTTATTCTCTCGTGGGATGCGGGGATTATTTTCACTCGGCTAGCGCCTCGTGAAAATAACCTTCCGCATCCCACTCGAGAATAAACACTGTACGTTACTCCAAGCAGTGAACTATTGTCTATGTCATTTAGGAAGCTACTGAGGGATATTCATCGATATCCATCTAGTCAATGGATATCAAGAAATATCTTTTAGATAATTTGCGGTAATTCACAGGCTAGCACATAATAAAATTATGGTACCTATTCTAACACAGTGGGTATGCTGTACATTTAGAAAATTGTCTAACACTCAATAACTTTGACTTACAGGAGAAGATGGTCCATCACAGATGGCATTAGAAGATTTAGCAATGTTCCGTGCAGTGCCAGGATCAACAGTCTTCTATCCCAGTGATGCAGTTTCTTGTGAACGTGCTATAGAATTAGCTGCTAACACAAAGGGTGTGTGTTTCATTCGAACCAGTCGACCAGCTCTTCCAGTTTTATACAGTAATGATGAAAGCTTCAAAATCGGTCAGGCTAAGGTAAATAATTTGACTTGTTTGGTAGACTTCACTATAAATCAGCAGTAATATGTGTGAAGGCACTCATAGCCTTAATGTTCCTGTGTTTGAGCCTATAAAAAAATGTTCTTGTTTCTCAGGCAATTTACTATTTTTTTTTAACCGTATACATCATGCTACTGAATGATATTGGTCTGCGCGGAGCATGTAACATTTCTCGGTAACTGTTCTTCGTATTCATTGTTTATATCAAAAAGAATGCAGTAGTTTTGACTTTATCCTCGCATATTATCTCATGAAATGGACTTTGTCATACCTAAACTTCGCTCTGGATCAAGCTCAAGCCAAAAAATAAGCAGACTGACATCTGCAAAATGAGGTCCCCAGTGGGTGAATTTAGCGATGCTACTCTGCATAGCAGGGTAGCATCACTAAATGTACCCTCTGTGAACCTCATCTGAATCAGGGTCTCAAAACTAAACAGAAAAAGGTACCCAGAGGATAAATTGGCACACTATATGGGATATCATCATCAAAGTCACCCTCTGGTGACCTCGTTCAGCAAATGTCAGACTGCTTATTTTCAGGCCTGATCAAGCTTTTGTGGATAAATTGTTGATAATCTATGTTAATTGTTGCCATTTTATTTTTATACTCCCACTTTCAAAGAAAATGGGGGTATACTGGATTACATGCGTCTGTCCGTCCGTCTGTGCGTCCGTGTGTGAGTCTGTCCGAGAATATTCATAACTTAAGTAAATTATTATTTTTTATAATATTTGGTGGTCATAGGTATGCCCACACTAGTTATTTTTTTTTTTTATTACTTGTTCACTTAGAAATTGTGTCCGTCCGAGCCAAATTTTGTCTGTTCAGCCTGTATCTCGGGTATCGAATGTTCTATTGCAATGAAATTTGCCATGAACACTGCTTATGGTATAGGCTTTAAAAAGAGGATTCAACGATATTTCTCACATTCTCCTTTTTAGAGTTATCCTCCCTTTTTTGACTTAGAAATTGTAGGAAATAGACATTATTTGTCTGTTCAGCCTGTATTTCAGGTATGGGTTATCAGTTTCAGTGAAATATGGCATGCAGTTTGCCTATGACAAAGGCTTCTGCCTCATTGCATAAAACTTCCAAACACCAAACAATTTACCATACCTTTTGACTTAGAAATTGTTGAAAACTTTCGAAGAAAATGGGGGGGTTGGGGGGGGGGTATACTGGATTGCTTCCGTCCACTTGTGCATCCGTCCGTCAGTCCGTACGAGAATATTCATAAATAATATTTGTTGGTCATAGGTATGCCCACACTAGGCGGTACACCATGTGGGGGTATGCACCAGTCGAAAATCCAGCTCTTGTTTAAATTCAGTAAATTGAATATCGAATTGGAATTTATTGACACTAAATTAGTACTGAATGAACTTCCATATTTGAAGTGTTTGCATCCCGAAACACAAAGTAATTACGTCAGTGAGGAATTCCCGGTAAACCCTAGTTTTTTGAAGATCCGATTGGCTTGAATAAACACCGCATGCTATATTCCTGGCTATTTTCATCTACTGACAGTTTCTAGATCCCCAAAATTACCCCAATGTAAACTTCAGAATAGAGCTGTAGGTTAACCGAAACCGAACCCAGGTTTTTCGTTTTTTTTTAAAACCGAAACCGAAACCATCGACATCCCATAATCTAAGGTTTTTCGTTTTTTATTAAATACTCTCTTGCTGCAGAAATTCACAGAATGTAGCCATCCCAGCGTAGTGAGAGTACCCAGACACTGCCAATGGCAGTGTCTGGGTACTCTCACTACTCTGGGAAGGCTACATTCTGTGAATTTCCGACATTTCAGTTTAGTTGTGTTTGCAGCTTTCCTCAAGTTGCGTGTAGGTGTCAGACCTCGCAAAACGGCCAAGCACAATAAAAGTTCTGTATATTTAGGTAATTATTATATTGGCCTTCCTGATTCTTCATGTATTATAGCTTATTTCGGGCATTCATTGAGTTTCACTCAGTTTCACTACCATTCAATTACGACTCCAGACATAAGAATGAGTTTTATTGAATTTTACTTGGCCTCGTGAACAAACCGAAAACCGAACCGAACCGAGGTTTTACTCCACCTGAAAAACCAAAAACGAAACCGAACAAGAAAGTTAAAAACCTACAGCTCTACTTCAGAATCCAGATGGTGCTTTGATTTTCACTTGTGTTCTCAGGGTTTTGAATTGCATTTACCTGTACCTCGCTAAATTTAATTCAATTTTTTCAATTCAATTCAATTTATTGGCAGCATATAAATATTCCACTGAATAATTATGCTTAAAAGTTAAAAAAAATTAGTGGTAAGAAAATATTATGTTTGTATCATTAAACCGATTTACACTTTACTCCAGTGCTTTATTTATTATTTCGTAATTGACAAATAGTCGTAATTGCGTCTCCTTTTTCCGTTTTTATGCACTTAGAGGCATTTTCCCAAATCGACATGCCACCAAAGAAACTGCGTGCCTTGAGGTCATCTTGGCCGCACGATGTATAGCCCGCCTGGATTTTTTAAAAATGAAGGTCTGCTGTACTGGTAGGTTTTATGGCATTCAGAGAATATTTCCATGTAGTTCAACCCCCTGCACACTGATGTTGAAATATCTAAAGTTCAGGGTGCAGATATTTCCCATAATGCAACTAGAAATTTAACCAATTCAATCTTGTTTGACAGAGCTCAATGAGCTCTGTCAAACAAGATTGAATTGGTTGAATTCCCAGTTGCATTATGGGAAAAATGGCTACTTCAAATATGGATATTTTGACATCAGTGTGCAGGTGGTTAAATGACAGCAGCTATTATCTATAACATAATTTTAGGTTTTAAGATGGCACAAAATGACAATTTCTTATGGGTTTGTAGTCTGTAAGAAGGCCCTATCTGCCTTCATTAGGCATTGTGTCAATTACATGAATGTATATGTATGGCGGTCTGCCTTCATTAGGCATTGTGTCAATTACATGAATGTATATGTATGGTGGGGGTATAATGTTTTTGACTGGTCCGTCCATCAGTCAGTCTTATTTGTTTTCCGGACTTTTTTTCTACACGCTTCCAGATTTTGAGCTGTTTTTTGGTATGTGAGTCTAACATGGTGGCCTACAGATCAAGTTTGCATTTTGTACCGCTCCCCTGATTTTTACCCCAATTACGTCCCTTGGACTCTGAAAAATTCATGAAAATTACAGTTTTCCAGACTTTTTTTCTACACGCTTCCAGATATTGAGCTGATTTTTGGTATGTTAGTCTGACATGGTGACCTACAGATCAAGTTTGCATTTTGTTCCGCGCCACTGATTTTTACTGAAATTACGTCCCTTGAACTTTGAAAAGTTCATCAAAATTACAGTTTTCCAGACTTTTTTTTTCTACACGCTTCCAGATATTGAGCTGATTTTTGGGATGTTAGTCTGACATGGTGGTCTACAGGTCAAGTTTGCATTTTGTTCCGCTCCACTGATTTTTACCGAAATTACGGCCCTTGGACTTTGAAAAATGCATCAAAATTACAGTTTCCCGGACTTTTTTTCTACACGCTTCCAGATATTGAGCTGATTTTTGGTATGTTAGTCTGACATGGTGGCCTACAGATCAAGTTTGCGTTTTGTTCCGCTCCACTGATTTTTACCGAAATTACGGCCCTTGGACTTTGAAAAATGCATCAAAATTACAGTTTTCCAGACTTTTTTTCTACACACTTCCAGATATTGAGCTGATTTTTGGTATGTTAGTCTAACATGGTGGCCTACAGAACAAGTTTGGGTTTTGTTCCGCTCCACTGATTTTTACCAAAATTACGGCCCCATAGACTTTGAAAAGTTCATCAAAATTACAATTTTCCGGACTTTTTTCTACACGCTTTCAGATATTATCAAAATTACGGCCATTTTAGTATGTGAGTCTACCACAATGACTTACAGATCAAGTTTGCGTTTCGTTCTGCTCAGCTGATTTTTGCGGAAATTACGGGTCCTGGACTCTGAAAAATACAAGTAACAGATTTCCGGGTCATTTTCCTAAAAATTACAGATTTCCGAGCCTGAAATATCGGGGCGCGTGGGGTATGTGAGCGTGCTCACTAAAGTTCTATATTATTAAATTCAATTGTTCCCGAGAAATTATCATTATATTCTCGCTGACTGGAGGCGATGAAAAATCGATCATTGATCTTTGTTTACAAGCTTGTTATCCATCTATCAGTCCGCCATCACGCCCTCATGGTGACAGTTGGATTGAGTGGGCAGGGCTTCCAGAGTCTTCAAAGTTGGATCGGATGTGCGAATGTGCAGAGATATTCCAAATCATGATGTGATTTGGTTTATACAATTTTGACGACTTTCACGCTGTATGCTTTCAACCAATCAAATGCAGAGGTGGGGCAAATGATTAAATTATATATAGTTTGATCAAGTACATGCAATTTATTACTTTCCAAAATGTGATTTACTGGGATTTCCGGGTTTGATTATAAACGATAACTTCACAAGTGAAGTATGCAATCAACAATTGTGTCATGTATCCGTGTGCACAAACGAAGATGCTTTGCCGTGGGTGTAATGGGGACTTCATCGTTTTTGGTTTTTTTAACCCTTTACCTAACATAAAAAGCCAACGACACTTGCAAAAAAAATTCTTGAATAACTAATTTTTTCATTTTTTGTCTCAAAAACATAGGTTATGACCCCTCACTGGAACAAGCTCGTTCCAATGAGGGGTCATAACCTGTGTTTTAGAGACAAAAAAAATGGCGATTTTTTTAGAATAGCACTGGCCGGTTTTGGCTGTTACATTAGTAAAGAGTTAAATAATATATTATCGTTAATAATGAACAGTAATAAACAGAGTAATCGCTTCACTGGACTTGTTACGTGAAATAATTCATTCGAGGCAAGGGACTATATTGTGAAACACTCATGCGCAATCACGCAATTGTGTTTGTACAACATCCCTCACCTCTCATGAATTATTTCACGTAACCAGTCCAGTCAAGCGATTACTCTCTATATAATTTATGGTCTACCTGTTGACTGATGCAGCAGTTATATAAGTTTAAAAACCACAGAGTTCGCCTGTGAAAAGTTTGCTTTTCACTGGTAAACTCTGTATGAACATATACTCAAAGCTTGAGATATAATATATTCATATTTGTATTATTAACCCTTTACCCAACGAATCGCCCGCATCCGCCCGCGTAATATGCAAATACAGCTGCTGAAAAAAATATTATTTTTCGAAAAATTTCAACAAAACCATATCATGTGACCCCTCTTTGGAACGAGCTCGTTGAGCTCGTTCCAAAGAGGGGTCACATGATATGTTTTTGTTGAAATTTTTTTTTAAAAATTTAAAAAATGATATTTAAAATAATGAATTTTGAAATCGTCTGCGTTGGGTAAAGGGTTAATCCCCCACGGTTTCACCATGAAGGGGACTTATGGATTGCACTCTGACTGTCCCGCTTACCTGTGACCACCTGTATCTCTGAAGTGGTTATGTTTGCTTTTCAAAATTTTCAACTTTAATCGGACATTATGGTAAAATGATGCACGTCCGTTTTTGTAGAAAAAAATTCAAGATGGCCAACTGGTAACCATTTTTAGCTCAACTTTGACATGAGTCAAATTTGAGGTTATGCCATGGCCTGTCGTCTGTCTGTCCATCTGTCTGTTCATCAACAATTCAATACAGCTTGGGCTAGAGGCTGTATTTATGAACCGATCTTTATGAAACTTCTTGAGTACCTTTGTTATTACTGTGGGGCAAGAACGAGTGTATTTGGGTGCGGTCCGAAATTCAAGATGGCCACCAGCAGCCATTTTGTACTTTAGTTAGTGCAGTCAGTTTTTTGTACAGAACTTCTGTATGAAAGTTCTGATTCAAATACATTTTTGTAGAAATGTTTTGTAACATGGAATACATCACATAAAATACGGGTTTTTTTCTCGTGCAGAAATTCTGCAAATTAGATGAACTTTGATTTATTCAGTGCTACTTACACACAGTAAGTGCACATGTCAATATGGCTCAGACTAGAGGCAGTATTTATGAACCGATCTCCACGAAACTTCTTGGGTACCTTTGTTATCACCTTGGGACGAGAATGAGTGTATTTTTATACTGTACCAATGACCCAGACATAG
Source organism: Pictodentalium vernedei (assembly GCA_031216915.1). NCBI lineage: Eukaryota > Metazoa > Mollusca > Scaphopoda > Dentaliida > Dentaliidae > Pictodentalium > Pictodentalium vernedei. Next base: position 57,091,331 of record CM062294.1, on the reverse strand, counting down.
CTGGTGCTAACTCTTAAAATATAGGGCCAAACACAAATTTTGCCCCCCAATCCCCAAAATTTGCATCTAAAACTAAAGAAAACATGTCCTGAAAGGCCCTCCACACCTCGCCCCCACTGCGCATGCGCAGTGTCAAGGACGTTCCGAAATTGGCGCCATTTATCATTCTAAGTTTGGCCCTTCATCAGTTAACATCTGACTGATCTTTGTGCTTTTAAATCTCAGTTTAAATGATGCCAGACACATAAATATTAGTGAAATGGTGATTCTAAGGAGGATAGAAAAGGAGGAGAGGAAAAGAATGTGTGACAGAATATTATCAGGGCTGTAACTTAAAATTTTTTAATGAAATTATGTTAAGTTACCTATTTTCAAGGCAGCAGCCATTTTGTTGTCATTCTGATTATTTAGTTACACTGTTGTTTCAAGTGTTTTTCCTCTCTCCCTGTCCTTTAAGTTCCCCCTTGCTATTCTCCCATGCTTTTGGCATAGTTTCTGTAATTATTATTACTAAAATTTCTTGGGAGTTTTAGCTTAATAACAGAATGAATTCTGTTCTTTCCCCATGTTTACGTCTTCACCTACGGGTGGTTAGGCGTTGTGTTCTGCATCTACCATCTGATGTTCTGCAGTTTCTTCCCTGGAAGTCTCTGTTTTGCATCAGATGGTGTATTTTTGGTAACTGATTTCGGGCCTGGGTGCCTGGAGTCTTATTTTAGTGTTTTTACACTCATTGTTTACATTTACAACAGCCCTCTGTGTGAGGGGGGGATTTCTAAATAATAATATCTTTATGTTATTTTAATCATAACTAGATACATTATTATTGTTCGTAAGTGTTGAATAAATTGTTTAAAATATTTTTAAAATTTTTGTCCACACTTAGGCTTGGGATCCATTGGGGCTCAACGTTACTTTTCAGAAACTTGGGCTGTTCTGAAAAAATATTTTTTCAAAATATTTTGATTTCAATTATTTTTTCTATATTAATGGATCATATTATTATTATGTATTTTGATTGCCAGGGGTTAGTGCGAGTACCAGGACTTGTTTTCTTTTCACATTGAAAGGATATTGATGAATTGTTCTAAGAGGAAGTCTTCCTCTGACCTTATTATCATTCTATATGTGGTCAGTGTACTCGCATTAACTCCTGTTCTGTATCGTATGATTTCGATGACAATATGGGAAGCGTATGTCACGGTATGTTGTTGGGGATTTGGACACTCCGGTCCTTTCCCCGCAGGGTCACTCTACTTTATCAATTTCTATTTCAGACGATCAAGATTAGGGTGATGTATCTGTGATGTCTTCCAACAGTGTGCCTCCGTCGTCACAATTAATGAAGGGCTAGCGGAAAAGTGCTCATGTAATACGCCAATTGCCTAAGAGGACCCTAGTAGGTTCGACGGCCTTTGACGTCCGCTAGCTCGCCCGGTGTAGCGTCCATTCACCGAATGGTTCGGCAGCCGGGTTCGTCCGTTGCGGTCTAGAAGGAATTTTGGGGTGATGCGAGCACTATAAAATTAACTTAATGCACACCCAGTGACGGCGGATCGGAGGGAGAACGGAGGAAGCCTGTTAGTCCGGTTCATAGCTCGTTCCGGTCCATCTGGACGGCAAGCGAGAGAGGCCCCTCTCTCGTTCAACAACATCTGGCCCCAGATGTTGTGGTACAAATGTGTCGTTAGCGGAGCATACGTCCGTCGCTCGGGACGCTCCGTTGTATAGGCAGTCCGCTGAGACTGCTAAGGCTTCCTCTTCTCGTCAGCGCACACGACCGCACCTTGGCTGCGTGACCGCCGATATATTACCAGCTTCGCCGATCAAGGATTCTTCGGCGACCAGGTCACACCATCCGGCAGCCAGGGATTCGAGACCGATGGACTCCGGACGTTCGCATAGGAAGTATGCGGGAGCCATCTGATGCGGAGCTGCCCTCGGCGAAGCACCGATAGACTGCGCCTCCGCAGGTCTCGACGCCGGACATTCTTGTGCACATAGCACAGCTTATCGCAGCATCCCAGCAGCCGACAGAAACGGTGTCGGATCGAGAATTATCCGACAGCGCTGGGTCGGTAGCCGGGGACTCGAGGCCTGCAGACTCCGGACGTTCGCATAGGAAGTGTGCGGGAGTCAACGTACATGGAGCTTCCAGCGGCAATGCATCGTAAGTCCGCTACTGCACAGGTCTCGGGAACGGACGTGCTTTCCTTAATAGCACAGTTTATCGCAGCATCCCAGCATCAACTGAATCTGTCGCATATATTTTATCCGACGATGCTGGGTTGGGACGCTCCGCGGAAGCGGGTACGGACGTCCGAAAGTTTCATCCGGTCCGACGGGATACCGAAAGGGATTCGGTGGATTTCAAGCTTTCCCTTTCGGAACAACATATGCTGCGATGTCGGATAAGAAACTGATAGCGTCGGTGGACTTAGAAATTTTTGGTTCGGTTCAGGGACATCGTCCCTCAGTTCCGACATAGTCCAATAATGTCACACAAACGTTCGAATTATTGAACGACGCTATATATATTATTATTTTATGCTTGCTATCCAAGCATTTCTGGTTTCTTGTTCGAAGAGTTATGGAGATGTCTTTCAAAAGTGTGCCTCTGTCGTCATAGTTAATGAAGAGTTAGCGGCAATAAGTGCTCATGGAATATGTCTATCGCTTACGGAGTGACATTCGCTAGCTCACCCGGTGTAGCGTACATTCATCGAATGGTTCGGCTGCCGGGTTCGTCCGTTGCGGTCTAGGAAGGAGATTTGGGTGATGCGAGCACTTTATTTAATTTAGTACTCACCCAGTGACGGCAGATTGAGGACAGATCGGAGGAAGCCAACAACATAGGGGACCGCATGTTGTGGTTCAGATATTTTACATTCGGAGCATATGTCCGTTGCTCGGGACGCTCCGTTATATTGACAGTCCGAGAGACTGTCTTTAATGCTTCCTCATCCTCACAGCAGGGCACACGACCGCACATTGGCTACGTGACCTCGAGTATCCGATCAGTTTCGGCATTCAGTGATTCCACAGCGAATAGGTCGCGCCATCCGGTAGCCAAGGGACACGAGGCCTATACACTCCGTTCGCTCGCATATTGGAAGTATGCACGGGGTAACGATCTCGGAGCTTCCTGCGGCAATGCATCGTAAGACCGCTGCTCCTCAGGCCTCAGTGACGGACGTGCTATCCGAGTTAGCACAGTTGTTTCGCAGCATCCCAGCAATTGACGGTTTCTCTGTCGAATCAGGAATTATCCGACGGCGCTGGGTCGGTGCGGTCCACGGTTGCATCAAGCTACGGACGACCGAACGCTTTATAGGGTCCGACAGGATGGCGAAAGGGATTCGAAAGATTTCGAGTTTTCCCTTTAGTAGTATCGGAAGATGCCTTTCATATCTTCTGGCATTTCTTCCAGTGATTATTTTTCGGACTTCATTTGCTGCGATCTTGGATAAGAGACTTATAGCGTCATTGGACTCGGATTTTTCGATCGGTACAGGGACTTTGTCCCTGACTTACCGACGCAGTCCAATATTGTCATTACAACATGTGTTTTATTTTTCGACGCTATATATTATATATATATATACAAGCCTGCTACTAAGCATGATAGTTTAGTTTCTTGTCCGCGTGGCTCATTTCTGCCATTTTATCTTTTTTACATATAGTTTATTTTGGCAGAGCAGGGCATACAGAGAGTTGATATGCGTCTAGACGGTGTGATTAAAGACTGCATATATTCTTTTTCGCCGTTTATGTCTTTTCCAATTTCAATGTTGGGAACGACATTATGTATAGTAGACTTAACTTAGACGCTTTATTATACGTAATCCGCCTTACTGAGACGTTATCATTACGTCTTCAAGAAAAGATTTACGGGATATTATTCTCAATGTAATTTCTTTTGAGGGCAGTAGTTTGTTCACGTATAACTCCGCCCTTCAGTGGCTGATTGGAGTTGGTTAGACGTGATGCAGCCCTAGCTACATCCACGCGTGGATAGTAGGTTAAGAGCTCTCTCAGAGTCGCTTCGTTCTCGGAGGAGCTTCTCTTCGACGGCAACTTTCCGGCAATCCATGAATTGCTTGATTTATGCATTCTCTTGTCTATCTAGTGTTACAAGAGATTCAGACTGGGGCAAACATTCGGTGGTTGACTCAGAGAGTGCCGCCGCAGTTGCCGGACCCTAGTGTGGCTGTTATGACGGTTGCCAGTCAAACAGATTGGGATATATACTGATCCCTACGGATTCGAAGTGCCAGGGTCTTTGGGTTCCGCAGTCTTTTAGCTATCAGTTTAACTTCCGCGGAATAATGTTTTTTAGGCTTGCTTTATGTCATTGCATGAACATTATTCAGAAACGCATGCCCAAATTCCTGTCCTTTAATTCGACAGTAGTGGCGTATCTCCGGAACCAGGGAGGCACTCTTTCGTTTCCGTTATTCAATTTAATGGAAAGAATCCGTCTGTTGGTTATAGTACACCAAGTTCAGTTTTGGTCCATCATATTCTGGGTCGTCTGATTGTTTTATCGCACTCCCGTTCTCTTACGGGTCGCTTGTTGCTGTCAGAATGGACTCTCAACAAACAAGTATTTAATCAGATTTGCTATCTATGGGAGCGCCCAATGATGTTTTATTTATGACACAGCTTGCTAATCAATTGCAGACGTATGTGTTGGCTTGTCCAGATCTCTGAGCTAATACTGTTAACGCTCTATTGATCTATAGGACGGAATGATAGGATACGCGTATCCTCCGGCGCTGTTGTTTTAGCAGGTATTGCTAAGATAAACAACCACAATACATTTCTGTTGATAGCATCTCTATCTTCACAGAGATCATGAGTAATTTACTCTCTTGTCTACTGTGGATCTTAACGTGAAATCTTCCTCTATGTGAGGATCTTTTTTCACTGGGTAAATCGTGTCATCTTTATCACAACCAGCAAGGTCGCAACCTTCATGTATTCCGTTGTGTGGTCCGTATTGCAGTGTAAGCACTGTACTGGACGAGCTTTGGACGCGATTTCTTACTATAGGAGATCCTCTTCTTCGCTATTCTATGCGACTAAAGTGGAGGCTCTTCCGTCGTGGTGTAGGGATCATTATGTTCATATGGTTGATCCCTCCATACTACGCATTGCTAGTTTTTAGTATACTTGTTTCACAAGATCTACTGCAGCCTGTTGTTATTTAGGTTATAGGTTTATGTTACCTCATACCTATGCACTCTACGATAGTTTACAATTGAGTCTTTTGTCTCTTTATCTAAGTCAGTTAGTAACTTTTTGATAAATAGACTTAGAATCTTTAGATTAAATTCCTATACGGATTTTAACTTCGGTTCTTATTTAGCTAAGTAATCATTTGAGCCTCTGGAAACAGTAGTTTTCAAATTCTGACCTTTTAGACAGTAATTCTGTTGGTTTCTCTTTTACTGTAGAGTCAGTGAGTTTTCATGCACTATCGATGGATGATTTTCACTTTCATAGTTTCGGAATCAATACTTCCGTTACTATTTAGGTTGGATTGTTGCATAAGAGTTAGGCTCCTATTATCCGGAACCTATTATTTTAAGGTCCTTCCGTCTTCGTATGGGCATAGGCCTTTACTCTTTCCGGGTACAGTTTATGTTTTTATAAACAGATATCTGTTTATTACAAGGGCGTAAGCTTCTTCTGTCTTTGATGTCTAGTAGAAGGACGTTACGCTCCATTTTATTGTTAATGGATTCTATTAACTAGCGTACTGCTTATGGTATATCATTGGCTTAGCAGTTGTGCTTAAGATTTCGGCTCATGAAGTAAGAGTTCTTCTACTTCTTGGGCTTACATTAATAGTGTTGCTATTATAGATTTTTGAAGGCTGCCCATTGCGCTCAGCCATCCATTCATGAATTTTATCTCAGAAATATCGAGTCCATTTCTGGAGGCCTCTATTGTTAGGTCTATTATCTACTGCTCAGAATGTCATTCACTTAACAGTTGCTACTATAGCTAGGTAGGCTGTCTGTTTCGGCAGTGTCTCCGTTCGGCTGCCCTCTTCGCTCTGGGCTATTTGACCCAGGGCAAGAAAAAGGGGGGGGGGGGGGGGGGAGGGTGTTCCCTTGGGTCACCTGTTTTTACTATGAAAACAAGGGGATACCTCCTCCGGAGTTAGTAATTCTGAGCTGTTATTGGGATGGTTGTTTAGTGAGAAGTTTAAGTTTATAAAATTCATTCAAGTCTTAGTTTTTAAAGTATAGCTTTTGAATATTGCATATGTCAACGGACATGATTATGCAATTCTCACACACTTTTAGGAGTATAAGAGTCTCTATTCTCTAGACTTACTTTATTATTGGCTTACTTTAAAAATTATTAGTATAAGGATTATTGGATATTAATAGAGTACATGGATGTATGAAGCTCATTTTTTGGAAGGTGTTGTATCTTTCTAATTTATCATAAATAAGAAAGATACATGTAAGGCCTATTACTTCTTTTCCCTACAGGGGATGACTCTATTTTATTTTATTGAGCGTATTCCATTTTGCTCTATGTCCTTGGCCCTCCAGCCTTTTTACTATTCAGCTATGTCTGGGTCATTGGTACAGTATAAAAATGTTAAAAAATTTATAGTAATTTATATATTTTTTATACTTACCAATGACCCAGACGGGGATGGCCCTCCCAGGAGTTGGGAACTCTTGCCTCCCCGCTGAGTACATAGCGCTTACCAGGCACTGGTTATTAGAATGATAAATGGCGCCAATTTCGGAACGTCCTTGACACTGCGCATGCGCAGTGGGGGCGAGGTGTGGAGGGCCTTTCAGGACATGTTTTCTTTAGTTTTAGATGCAAATTTTGGGGATTGGGGGGCAAAATTTGTGTTTGGCCCTATATTTTAAGAGTTAGCACCAGCTATGTCTGGGTCATTGGTAAGTATAAAAAATATATAAATTACTATAAATTTTTTACCTTTTGGATGCCTTTGTTATCACTGTGCTATGAGAACAAATATTTTGGGGTTCAGTCAGACCCACTCAGGGACTCGAAGATTTTTTTTCTAGTTTGGCATCTGTCGCCCACCTTTACAGTACTTTACCTTTTCATTTGTTACAGGCTACGGTCAGCATTTATGTACAAATTGTTACAATACTTAATGTGTACCTTTGTTAACAAGGTCATTACCTTGTTGTGTGTCCTATCTGTGTCACATACTATACATGTACATATCTTACACAAGTTGAGCTACAGTGTCATTGACACTTTCATTGTTGGAAATTGTGTGTAATTAGTTTTCTGCCTAGAACTTCTAAACGACATTTCCAATTTCAATAATTTTTGGTATGGAAGTGTAGCAGCATAAGATAAATAACATATTATACAGATTTTTCTTGCACATAAATTATGCAAATTAGATGAACTTAAGGTTTTTTCAGCCATTTTTGTATTATGTTGGTGTGCTATGTTACTACCTGTATCTCGGAGGTATTTTGGTGCTGTGCTTTCAATCTTCCTACATTCATCAAACGTAAGTCCACAATTTGGTGACACCTCCAACTGTGGGGGCTATTGTCTGATCGCAGGCGATCGGCATTGCACTTGTTTCCTATTAACCCTTTACCCAACATAATGGCCAAAACTGGCCAGCACTATTCACAAAAATTGCCAATTAATTTTCATTATTTTTTCATTTTTTGTCTCAAAAACAAAGGTTATGACCCCTCTGGAACAGCTCGATGAGTTTGTTCCAATGAGGGGTCATAACCCATGTTTTTGATACAAAAAATTAGTTATTCAAGAATTTTGTTTGCAAGTGTCGTCTGCTTTTCATGTTAGGTAAAAGAGTGTTGAATTAATTTTGGTCATTAAAATTTGTTCACTTGTCTTTGCCTTGTTGCAACTTATGGGAGAGTGCCTACAAGCACTCTTCGATAAATTATTACAAGGCAAGTCCTTATTGACTATATAATTTTACTTGAAATATAACAGGAAGCATATCCACTGACCGTAAATCCGCTACGTTGCTGTACCTGCACTTCAGAATAATAAAGCCCAAATATGAGTTTTCAGCACTCTACCAGTTAAATGCCATGCACAATTTACATTTAAATAGGGTTTGGGCCCAACTCCGGAAAGCTGAAAAATCATCTTGAGAAAACTTTAGCTCTAGGAGGAGAACAAAAAATAACAGTGAAAACTTGTGTGACAAGACGTGGTAAACTATGTGTCTAAGGGAGAAAACCTGAAAAGTATATGAACAGACTCAAGAAGGTGAAGATACCAGCGTTTTTCTCTCCCACCAGGCCACAATACGGTGGATACATATTTGCTAGAGATAGGCGGTATTGAAATTTTAGGTTCAGTACCGGTATTTTTCTGACCATATACCTCAGGTTCGGTACGATATTCGGTACCTATATAAAAAATAGCTTTAATGCACCAAACTTTTATATTTGACCCATAATCCCTTACTCAACACAACAAAATAAAATAAAATTTAGATATTTTTTAAAAAATTACATTAATAATGTTGATAAAACTATACAAATATGGATGCCATAGGAACCAGCTCATTGAGCCGGTTCCTATGACATCCAAATTTGCATACTTTTATTCAGAAAATTTCAAGGTATTTTCACTGTCTTTGCCTTATTCTGACCACTTGTTGGGCTGTAAATTGGCTACTGTTGGGTCGGAATCAGCATACCGGGAACTCTGGTGGTGGTTCCTTCATATTTTGTATGTTTATGGCAGGTATTTTAAAGTACCAGGTTTTTGGTATATTCTTCCTCCCTTGGTTCGGTATTTTGGTATTACTACAATACCTTTACCGTTTGGTATTTTTGGTATTCCACCCACCTCTTATATTTGCCATGGTGCCCAAATTAGACTGATCTAAAGGTGTGCAAATCACCTTTGAAAAATAATTGTGCACTCTACCAATTAAATCTTTTACCAATACACTTTTTTAGGTTGTCAAAGAGAATGCGGATGATAAAGTAACTATTGTTGCATGCTGCGTAACTCTCTCAGAGTCACTTAAAGCTGCAGAAGAGCTTGAGGCTGATGGTGTACACGTGTGCATTATTGATCCATTCACAGTAAAACCACTTGATGCAGAAACTATCATACAAGCAGCAAAGAAGAAAGGCAAAAAAGTCATTACAGTAGAAGATCATTATCCTCAAGGTAAGTCAACACTTAAATTTCAATGAGAATTCAAGAATCCATTCATGTAATGATTCACACTACAAAGCCAGCGAGAATCCATGTACACCACTGTGCAAGTGACCATTACATGAATATCCCAGGTCCATGATATCTTCACTCAAGATCTAAGAGAAGTTGCCGACTAATATTGGCGATCGTTTCTCGAGTAAATGTCCGATATGATATTAAAATCGCTGTGATTCTCGGTCAAACAGATTACAGCAGTAATTAATTTCTAGGGCACCTGAGCGAAAAGGATGTACTTATTGTCATATTTTACATGACTCTCACAATTTTGTGGTCAAAATACATGTATAACTCAACAATCTCAACTCGATGAAATGACGTTGGCCTTACCATTACCAACACTCATAAAATATTTACGTTTTTAATCAGTTAGAATCTTTTTTTTTAAATTTTGACAAATTGCAACATTCCGACACAAACGTCCATAAATTTGATTCAGAAAATTATTTATGACTGGTTATCATTCTGTGACATCAACATGCAGTAGTTTATTTGGTCTAATCTATTTCACAATTAATCCTTTACCCAATGCAAACGATATCAATTTTTTTTAATTTAAATATCTTTTTAAATTTTTTTCAAAAAATTTCAACAAAACCATATCATGTGACCCCTCATTGGAACGAGCTCAACGAGCTCGTTCCAAAGAGGGGTCACATGATATGGTTTTGTTAAAATTTTCCAAAAAATAATATTTTTTCAGCTGCAGAATATGCAGATTAGGCAGGCGGATAAGGACGATTCGTTGGGTAAAGGGTTAATGCTGCGATTATGCTCTCAGGAGTCAATCCCTTTCACTCCAAATCTCTTGTCCAATTTAATTACTGCTTTCATTGTCCGCGTAATCTCGGGTGGGTTTAATACTTTTGTCTCACCTCGGACTAGGATATTCATGTAACAGTCGCTTGCGCAGTAGTGTAGATTCTTGTTGCAACTCTGCTAGGATTTGTGTGAAAAGAATTGAATCAATTTAACCCTTTACCTAGCAGCAGCAGCAGCAACAAATTAACCAATACAAGGCTAACATGGCCGGAAATATCCTGACACTTCGTCTGTAAAATTGTACAAATATGGCTGTCATTGGAACCCACTCAATGAGCTGAATGTTTTATTAGCTCACCTGACATTCAGTCAGGAGACCTACAGTACGTGCCAAGTGTATTACGTCTCAAACACCCAACGCGGTGGTCGTTTTTAAAAAATCACTGGCAGACACCGTGTCACATGGTGTAATTATGAATAAATAAATCACCGTGTCCATACCGTGTTCAAGGGTGAAAAAGATTAGTGACTTTTTTTTACACTGGAAGTCTCGATTACCAATAAAACAATGTGCTCCCGTAACTCTTTTGAAGTGCCGCCGGAGATAAAACAAACTTGAAAATTAAAACATAAAATTAAAAGACACGTGGATATTGTTTCTGACACCCTTCCCTCCACCGACAGATGCCGTTGTGGCCCATTTGCAAACGCCATGGGAAACGCATGTAAACTAGATTTCTGATCATATTGTGGGTTTCAGAAATCGGCTTTTGAGCGAGTTTGTGGGCCGGTTGAGTCTCGTCAGCATTTAAAAAAAACTTTAAAAGATTTAAAAAAAGCAATATTATTCAACCTCTAACGTGTGATCAGAATGAAAATACTCAGACTGAGGCAGTGTAGGCAGCAATCTCACATGCAATTGAAATCGGAAATAAAAAATATCGTGACTGACACAATGTTGACATTTGACGC
>CM062294.1:56855942-57080257 GCA_031216915.1 Pictodentalium vernedei | reverse complement strand
ATCGCAATTTGATTTTGTTCAAATCAAGTTGCCTCGCCCGTGGGTAGGGCCACACCCAAAAAGTGTACTTTAATCTTAAAAAATCTTCTCATGAACCAGCAGTAGCAGAGACTTGATATTTGGTGTGCAGCTTCCTTTTGAGGTGCAGACTCAGATTTGTTCAAGAGAAGTTTGTGGGGCTATACTTGGCGTCGTAATGGGAGGGGAAAGAATATTTGCCCCTCCCAAAATTTCTATTTTCTAAACCGAGAGGCAAATTTTGACCAAATTTGATATGAGGGCTTATTGGGTCATAAGTACTTAATTTATACAAAAAATGTTTTCCCTGGCACCCCATGGGGACCGCAGGAGCTAAAAATAGAAAAAAAATGAAAATGCCCATATACCCAAAACTACACGGCACTGAGAATTCTTTGTTGTGAAGCTTCCTTAAGACCAACAGAAGGAATGGTAAAAAAAAATTGCCATCGGTTTTATCATGGGGGACTTTTTGGGGACTTTGAAAAAGTGCTGAGTCAGCATTTTTTAATACTTGTGGGTAATGGGAAAAACATAAGACTACTTTTCTCCCAAACCACTGCTCCAAAAGCTTTAAAATTTCACATATAACATCTTTGGAACATTGTTTCACATGTTTATTGAAATCAATTGCCTGGGTCGATATTTGGGCTCTCATATGAGGAGTATTTTTGAAAAATCTTCTTCTTCAGATCTACCAATAAGAATCTTTTGATATTTGGTATGCAGCATCCTTAGGGGGGTGAGATTCAAGTTTATTGAAGCCAAGTCCCTGGGTTCATATTTAGGCTGAAAATTTGGGGTCCCGTTGCGGACTTCGAAATTTTGGACCAAAATCCGAAAAAAAAAAATTTTTTGTTCTTTCTGCGTTTCGGTCAATTTTAAGACAAAAAAAATTTTTTTTTTTTTTCCCCTGAAAATTTGGGGTCCGGGTGGGACTTAGAAAATTTTGGACCAAAATCCGAAAAAAATTTTTTTTGTTTTTTCTGAGTTTTGGTCAATTTTAAGACAAAAAAAAATTTTTTTTTTTTTTTTTACACCAAAAATTTGGGGTCCGGGTGGGACTTAGAAAATTTTAGACCAAAATCTGGAAAAATTTTTTTGTGTGTTTTTTATGCATTTCTGTCAATTTTAAGACAAAAAAATTTTTTTTTTTTCCCCTGAAAATTTGGGGTCCGGGTGGGACTTCGAAAAATTTGAAACATAATGACGTCATTCCTTCCTTAAGCGATTGGTTGCAATCAGGGAATCCCTGGTTGAAACCTAGGAAGGAATGACGTCATTATGTTTAAAAATACAAAACATGGCTGCCAACTTCATTTTCTCGAACCACTTCGATGATATGAATCTTTCGTTTCTGAACAATACGGTGAACAAGCGCTTCCGACATAGAGGTTTTTGTTTTTTACAATTATCCTTCTTTCGGTCACATAATAACAAAAAGCTTCTGGATATGCCATATTGTTCCCAAGAAGCGAGATAGACCTGCAAGTAAATCGTTTGCAGGTCGTATAGTACAGCGCAGGTATCGAGAGCGTTAGACCTACAGGCCGTAACAACGCCAAAAATTATATTACGGACTGTGGGTCCAAGTTTGGACTAGGGCGTATGCAGCTTATTCAAGTCAAGTCCCTGGTTTGATATTTAGACTACCATGTCAGGTGAGTGCCCTCAGGCCCCCTGGGGCCTCTTGTTGATAAATATTGTTTATTTTTTTAAAAATTATCAAATTCAGTTTATATTTTGAAAATTAAAAAGCTATGTTGGGTAAAGGGCAAATGTGTAGGGCTGAAATGGTTATGGGATTTTCATACCCGGTTAACCACATCCGATAAAAGCGGTTAACCGATTAACCATGGTTATCCAAAGAATTCCATTGTTGTATGTCTTCAGTAATTCAACTGAGGGCAAGAGCAAGCTGAAAAATGCCAAAATCAGTCCTGGCAATGCACCCACGGCGATTGGCAGTTCCAACAAAAATGCCGTGGTAGCAATGCACATCATCAGGAAAAAAAATGTCATCTTGATTTATTATGCAAATATGATTATAGTATGGAGCCCCCCCACCCCCCCCCCCCCCCCAAAAAAAAAGGAAATAAAAAAATAATTTGAATACACTAACATGGGTAACCTCATTAAATTGAATTTGAATTACCTCAAAAATCAATCGGGGATTAGTACATTTTAGAATAGAATATGTACGAACCAGAGACTCCCGTCATTATCATATTTAAAAACAACGAAATATCCGTCAGTGAACTGGGATTTGGGGGCAATTTGAAACAGGCTGTCAAAAAGCGAACATTTTTACCTTCCCCAAAATCAAGTTTATTTGTTCCCAAAAAGCCACCAGAAGGCACCATTTGATAGCACCCCCCTCAAATTGCCTGTGCTTGCTGAGGGAGGGACAATTTCTGTTGTTTTGGGGCTGAATCCGACTGCAAAATGGACACACAAACCTTATAGAACATTCTCATCTGATAACTCATAATAAATCTCTCGTCAAGTTATCCTCAGCTGAAGTGATTATAATTTACAGAAAGATCACCCACCCCCTCTAATTATCTCAAATGTTTTGAAGCTGTTACCATCACCCAAACTGCCAAAACATAGCCGCGGTGAAGAAATAGAATGTGTGCATTAGTTCAAATAGCATATCTTGTAACAGCTTTGATGATTTTTGCTTACTTCTTCACGATTGTCTCAACTGCATGGGAGTTGGTATATGTTATATGGGTGACGGTTAACTGGTTATGGAAATCATAACCTGTGATGTTTGTGACCGATTGTTGACCAGTTAACCATTTCAGCCCTAAACATGTGTTATCAGTATACAGCAGGGGTTCAACCATGGTGGTCTAATGGGATCCTGGGGCACTCATAGCAGGTAGGGATTCCCGCAATCATTTTCGCAGGAATAGAAATGGAAATATAAGTTAAAGTTTCAAAAATGTTATAACTGAACTCAAAAGCTAAAGGCTTCTGGAAACAGAAAAAAAATCTGTAGCTTTCTTTTCCGACTCAGCTCTGCTTATTTAAGGTAGTGCTCAAACGACTAGTGAATTCCAAAGTCGACTAGTCAATACCCAAAAGTCAAGTCGACTTCGACTAGTCATTGGTGATAACCTGTCTCCTTATAACAGTGCTGGTGTTCCGGTAGAGTGCTGAAGGTCCAAATTTGGCTTCACTTGGGCATTCATATACAGCAACTTACAGGAACATTATTCTGTTAATGTGCTTCTAATTATGCTAAGAGTGAAATTATATAGTCGTATTTAATTTGCCTTGTTGCGATTTATGGGAGAGTGCCTATAGGCACTCTCCCATAAATTGCAACAAGGCAAATTAATAACATATCCTGATAGCCCAAAATAATTCAGCACTCTACTAGTACCAGTTAAAACAAACTACTGTCACTACTATTAGATGGCAATAGATGTATACATTGATTGCCCAATATTGCTGTTCAAACTGTCTGGCAGTGGCACAGAAGGGATACTATTTACCTAAAAGCTTGAACTCCTCAGACTAGTCGACTGCACAATTGAGAGTCGACTACTGGTTTGGGCTGCCCAGAGTCGACATCGACTAGTCGACTAATCGTTTGAGTACTAATTTAAGGTACGTTCAATGTCTCTAAACTTGATGAACAAAGTCTGCAATAAGTACAGCAACAGTACCAGCTGAAATAAATTTCAGAAGAACCACTGTATAATACAGTTTCCTCTGCTGCTAATTCCAACTTAAGAAAAATCATATTGCAAATTGTGATACAAAACCAAACAAATTGCTCCGTGCAAGATTACAGCGGAACCCACTTAATTGGATACCTCTTAACTGAATAACCTTGTTAATCGAATATAATTTCCCAACACAAAACCATTTACCATACATCCAGTACACATTTGACCTGTTAATTGAAGATAGGTTATAGAGTAAACTCCTGTTAATTGAATAAAAAAATCTTGTAACATGTCGAGAAATTACCCTGACTCTCCCCAGTTTTCCTTTGTTTATAGACCTATTTGGCCTCAGTACATTCAATACAGGCATTTAATCTATTATATCTTGTTTGACAGAGCTCATGGAGCTCTGTCAAACAACATATCATAGAATAAATGCTAAGTTTATCTCTAGAATATGGGAAAGTGACACTATCCCTGTTAATTGAATACTCCTGTTAACTGAATAATTTTCACTTGCAAAGTGGCTATTCAATTAACAGGGTTCCACTGTTCTAACTTTTCATAAACTGGGTTAGCATTGAGTGAAGTTGTGTGGATTACTGACGGGCCTTACACCTTAGCATCGGAAGCCAAGACATGACTAGAAATCACAGCCAAGGCAATGTCCCTGCCTAGATTTTCCACATCACACAATGTAGAAGCTTGATTTGCTGAAGTTTGTATTAGTCCAACATGGTTAAGCAGTCATGAAAGATAATCCTCAAGGGAAGTAACTGAAATCAAATGTAAGGCCACACAAGTAGATGTTCTGTTTCTCAGGCCAAGTTTTGTAAAATTGCATACGGGCGGGCGGTTTTTTATTTTATATTCTATTTTTGTAATTGTTTCTTTGCCATCAGAAGTTCATATTCTTGGTTTATTTTATGTTTTAGGCCTCATAATCTACAGAATAGCAAGGGTGGTGGTGTATTTCGTCCCTTGGGTGCAACAAGGGACAAATTTATCAATTTTATTAACTTGTGTAAAATATCAGACATAAACCATTTAATTTTAATTTTTTCAAGTTTGCATTGGTCATAAAAAGAGAGCATGGGGCAGCCAAAATGACCATGTGGGAGGGCCTGAGGAACAGATTTTAATTTTATTAAGCCTAAGTGGTAACATTTCATAAGTTTTGAAAAGTCCTGATTTCTTCCCGACAGTAAATCTCACAAATGGAGAGTCCAGGTTCCATTCCTAACTTAGTAATTAAAATCCTTCAAGACATTGTCAGTATTCTCGTCTGTCTGGACTATACCGTTTCTAAACTTCACAGTTTTTATGTCCACAATAGTTGTCTCCCTGTTGAAACTCCAAGAGCTGTACCCTGTGGGAACCCTGTTAAGTGAAGCAGTGCTTGTTTACTGTGGTAAACAAGCTCTGTTTTACTGATAAAATGAGAACCCTTCGCCAATGCTTGAGTGGGACAATGACATGATGTCCTATGGCACACAGTACATTAATGATGCATTGCCTTCAGCCTTTTACTCTAAAAATTGCTGAGGGTCGAAAGGGGCTTGCCCCATACTGTCTCTGCGCGCCTTCAGCGCACGAAACCATTTGATCTTCTAATTGCCATGTTTTCTTTGTTGTCAATGAGACATCACTGTTAGGTGGTGGGGTACCAACCCTAATTTACTTTTTAATTTCTACGGCATTCAATCGGTCAAAACCAATTCATGCCAACCAGTGTCACAGTTACGATGATCGAACTTCAAATATTGACTAAACTGCGGAGAATAATACAACAAAAAGTTTTTAAATAGCTAATAAGTTTAGCTCTCTCCATCATTATATGACGAGTTGTGGAAAGTATTTGTCAAGGAACAAGCAGTCAGAATGTTATTTTTATTTTGCAGATTTTTGACTCGAATCTGATTGTGTAAATATCCTATGTAAACAAATCTAAATGAGGAACTTGGAATTTCCAAGTGATCTCGATTCCGGTGCATTCGATCAATGATGACATGATTTATTTAGACAGGTTCCTTTTCTGTTTCTGTTGGAAACGAAATTGAACGTGTTTTGTATCGCCACATGTGCGATACATCCTCATTTTTATCGTACAGGCAGAACAGTGGAAGCCCTGTGCTTTACATTAATAGGCGTGCGATAAATATAGAATAAATAGGTACTAGGGTGGGTAATCAGATTTAAATCGTGAGTAGGATAAGGGTTTTAAACACTCGACTTGCTAAGTGGTTTAAACCCTTATTCTAGGAGTGGTTTATATCTGATTACCGGCCCTAGTACCTATTTGTTTTATTTATAACATGCTCTGAATACATAATCGACTTTGTCACTTGAAATGGAGAAAAAACGACACTTTCTATCGCAAACACACAGGTTTGTTTCGTTTACATCTGTGCTGGTGGGCAGTAATACTGGCTGCACGTGAATGCTTGATTGACAGCTAGACACATTGTCAAAGTTGGGCCTAGTGTTCATCAAAGTTGATTGAATTTACAGTAGAACCTGTCTTGAGAGACCGCTCTTTGGGCCACACAAAAGTGGTCTCTCAAGACAGGTGGTCTCTCATAACAGGTTTCAGGTTTTCTCAAGTCAGTGATAACCAACCACAAAATTCAGAAATGGAGAAGAATGGATTTATGTAATTACTTTGTAGTTGTTCTTTTATATGAAGTTCTTGTAACAAATTGAAATGGACTGTTATAAAACTTATAAAAATAAATTGGTGTTGAAAATCTTCATTGAAGATTTTCAACACTAATTTATTTTTATAAGTTTTATAACAGTCCATTTCAATTTGTTACAAAAAGATTTTCAACACAAATTTTTTTTATTTCTATCTGTCACATTTCAGGTATATATGAAATTGTTTATTCAGCAATAATCCTAATCTTTTCACATGGGTCTTATAAAAACATCTCAATCTGTAATGAGTTAGCAATTGAAACCCAATTAAGAGCTTTTAATACTTTTAATTATGTTAGTATAACCACAATGGATTTTCCAATTCCAGAACAGATAAAAAGTTTTTGTCATGGTTTCAGTCTTCAAAGGGGCGGTCTCTCAAGACAGGTCCATTATGGCCTAAAAATACAAGTTGGTACCAGGTCACAGTGGTCTCTCAAGACAGGTGGTCTCCCATAGCAGGTCCATTATAGAGTAAAACCAATCGGTGCCTGGTAGATGTGGTCTCTCAAGACAGGTTTTACTGTACCTTGCTTTTTCAGTCAATTTATTATTAACAATTCTTAAATTTTATTTTAAATATTTAATTGTAGATATTTTAAACTTCAATAAGTCTATGCACGTAGTACTGCAAAATGTTGTATGTTTGAAAGAAACATCACATAGTGTGAATGTATCGAAGTTGGCAAATTTCATAATGCCAAAGGTCAAGTTGGATGAACTTCCGACTGTAGGTGTAAATTTTTGCTACCGCAGTAGCAGCTTTACACCGTTAGTGTGGTTAAAAGCTAAAATTTAACACACAGGCTTTTCACAGGTAGTAACATAGGCGAGCATGATATAAAATTGTATTGCATGTCAATGGTACACCGACCATCAACCAGTGCTAACCCTGCTTGTAACAGGTAGGTACAGTACGTGGAGGGTGGATTACTACCAAAACATCCATCACCACAGGAGTGATTACGAGTGTAGAGGATTAAAACCCACGACATACTCACTTGTCCTTGTGTGCAATCACTGCGATCTCCACTGACGGGGATTAGTGATGGTACATAAAAAGGAACATTGAAATTCAATGACCAAGTGGTGTCACCATGACGAGTGGCTGAGATTATCTTGAAAAATCATCTGATGTGAATATAATGCATAATCCATTTTATTTAATGCTCAGGCATCAATTCACGCTGAAAAATTAAGTCATATTCCCCTGTCGGTCGGCAAAACGAAATATCAAAATGATATTTAGAAATCGATATTTCATCGTAGGTTCGGATGACGAATCACATGTACTTTAAACGAGTCAGCACATCAGTAATGAATTCCAGAGTCCCAAATACAAACGAATTCGAATAATTGATAGTGACAGTGACTAAATCAATTCATTAAATCAGCGGTTTCAAAGTTTGACTTTCTCATTCACCTTCCAGCGAAAAGCCGAAATCACTTTCAAATTTCTTCAGTTCAACTTCACACGTCTTCAGTGCATTGAGTTCAAAAAAATAAAATGACGTGTCTTGTTATTGAAAATAAGAAAGTGGTGTTTTTTGTTATTGTTCTATTTCTTCAAAACACATTGCGATTATTTCAATTCGCCAGCCTTGGTAAATCGTAAAGTTAGGGGAGAAATAAGACGGGACTACTTTTTGTGCGGATATTCACACATTCCAATGGTTGGAGTTTGGTTGTTGTAATTTTTGTATGGACGCCGGTTCGGCACATAAATTTTGCGCCTTAATGGCAAATAAAGGCCACAAATTGGAGAGTTTGTAGTCGTAGAGCATTAAATAAAAAGAAAATTCACGAAAATTTGATGCGTCGCTCGTGAAGATCCTCATATTTCTTTGTAGCCACTCACGAGATATTTTCGGTATTCATCAAATTTTCGTGAATATCCTCTATGTATATATGTACAAGTTGAAAGTAAAGTTGAAAATATTTTTCAGTGTTACTGTCGGTCACAAGTTTTTAAGTAGGCCTCCTCATGGCAATGTAACCCTTCAAAATTTCAGATCCATTGCATGGATCTGATGTTAAAGACATTTTGACAGATCACAACAAACTACAAATTCAACAACACATTGTTGAATTTTATTTCATGTTGAAAAAAAATCCAGTGCGACATTGATGAAGAAATAATACGCCCTAAGTTAGTTTGGTTTTGCCAGTCATCATATAAGCAAAAATTGTGCTGCTCTAATAAAAGTGTTGGGGGTGGGGGAATGATTCAATTTCACGGCTTCAGAGCACAAAGACTGTTAAAAAGATATAGGCTAATCATACATCCAAAAACATGTATTTATATGTATAAACTAAAATTAATGACGGCGCCTGGAAGTCTTTTCATATTTACGAATGCCCTTGTGAAGATTCGACTGAGCCTTCCTCTTTGGAATAATAAACTGTTACTGTACTTACTGGCCTATTTGTTTATACCAGCTGCAGACCCCTTTCCAGGAGAGGGAAATTCGAGCAGGTAAAGAACCAAAGATGTAGAATATTGAATAAAGGGTAACCCTATCCAAGAAAAATAATGACTTCTGAATTGAACCAGCCTGAAGGCCTACAGTTACTTCACTGTGCGTTTCCCAGGTATGGGTTAACCCTTAAGCCCCCATATAGCCCCAAACCGCCACTTTTATATTGCATTGAAGCAGGTGCTCCCTTGTGTAATCTTTTTTATTACTCTTGTGTGTAGACTGAATTTTCCCTGGCAGTGGTTCTACATCACTGCTGGCTGCCTGTACAGGCAGCCAGCAGTGATGTAGAACCACTGCCAAGTCATCAATAACTATGAAAGCAGAAAAAGGCCATAAATACTTTAAAATTAATCTGAGGACTTAAGGGTTAATATCTCTGATGCATTGGTAGCAAATTTCCACTCTACGGGTGATTTTTTACTAAACCCTCATTCAGCATGCCAGGTAACAAGGCAATTCAAATGAACAACATATGTATGCTACTGCAAGTTGCAAATATTCGGCGAACAGAAAACATCGAAGAATGGTTCTAGCCTTATTTGTATGCTAAGAACGTAAATGTTAATTCTCGTCCAAACACATGCTCTTAACCAAACGCGAGGCACCATCTGCCCACCAGAGTTCGGGCCTGTTGTTGAAACCAAGTTCCGTTTAAAATTCACCATTCCAAGAGAAACCTTGGGAGAGGTCATACAGACACAGTGATTTAAATAAATGCACATCCTCATCGGAAACATTTGGAAACAAAGAGTGCTGATCTTCTGATGTAGACATTTATCTGGTGCACCAAATTGCGGGGGGAGGCACATTGGAACTTACTCCACATTCTCATGAGTGAGAGATCTGTAATACTTTTCTTCTCTGTAAGCGTAGTCTCCCATTTGAATTTGATCATCTTGGGCTGTTAAAGAGTTTATTTTACCCCTGCCTGGAATCATCTTTCAAACCTGCATGGGGCTTAGCTTACGGGGATGTTTAAATAGGCTAGGCCTGATGGGGCCGCCATATTTTTCATTTTATTTGGTTTCTGCTACAGTACGTTCAACAGGGATTGTAACAAAAACACCACTGCGGTGTGTTCTCCACCATGGAGTTCCAGTGGACCACAGTGTTTGATCAGTGGAAGACAGTTTTCAAAACACTGTGACCCACTGTGGTCACGAGCGTTAAGGATTAGCTTAATTGCTTTTGCATGTCAGTTTCATTGCTGATTAATAAATACTGTCTTGTGACATCAACTGGAAAAACAACTGCGTTTGTTACTGGTAGTAGATCATTTATTTTAAATTTAAATTGGAATTTGGAGGAGGCAGACGGCGACTATTACTGTGGTTTGAAATTGTAAATTGGGAATAGAACAATCAGTTCCATTTGGTTATGTACAAAGTCCTCGTCACTTTCAAAACTAAACTGTTGTGTTTGCGTGATCGATTTGATCGAGGAAATAAATCAACCAGACTTGAGAAAAACAACTAATAATCGCGAAGTTCCAAATTTCACATTTTGTTTACAGCTGTAGGCCAACACGTGATGAATCTTGCCTCTCTTGGGCCGGAAGTTGGGGCGAAAAAGCTCCCTGCGTCACGAAAGCGCGCACGGCTAATGATCGAAGTGATACCAATTCACAACATTGAGTCAGCTCGACCAGCCCATCCCCTTTCCCATCTTACTCTTGTGGGCTACACAATTAAAGATTCTTATAAAAAGGAAAAAGTAAAAAGAAAATTTGCATACCAAAACAAATATCCTTCATCCAATTCTGTAGGGGTTTGTACATACTTTTATAGTCTTTTCAACATTCCTCAACTTTGTTGTTATTTATTTTATCAATTGAAATAGCTAAGCCTGTGTGTATGTAAAAATACATGGGTGAATGTAAGGGAGATACCGAATTAAAATATCTGCAAATGTGCCATTCTAAGAGAAAGTACACTCCAGTGGGAAAGAGATAAAGAGAGACAGATATACGTGATGGGGGGGGGGGGGGGGGGGGGGGGGGGGGGGGGGGGAAGAAAATTAGTACACGAAAGTGCATGTGGGCATATGTCTACATATTACTCTGTGTGTGTGTGTGTTTGTTTTTTCAAATGACACAATCATGTTTTAGAGGAATTTTGAATGTTGGTTTCTGATCCCCCGCCGGGATTCGAACCCTTGGCAACACCGCCTGGCAATCAGGAGTCCAGCGTCTAAACCACTAGACCATTGCACACCGTCAAAAAACGATGGCTGGAATCTAGCTTTTTAGATGAAGTCCTGATGATTACTTGGTTCATCTTCCTTTCGGCAGCAGCATGAAAGTGTGGAACACGCTGGCTACAGTTCGACGAAAGTGCTGTGGATGGCCTCAGACAAAGACTGGCACGGGCTTGTGTGTGTTTTTTCAAATGACACAATCATGTTTTAAAGGAATTTTGAATGTTGGTTTCTGATCCCCCGCTGGGATTCAAACCCTCAGCAACACCGCCTGGCAATCAGGAGTCCAGCGTCTAAACCACTAGACCATTGCACACCGTCAAAAAACGATGGCTGGAATCTAGCTTTTTAGATGAAGTCCTCATGATTACTTGGTTCATCTTCCTTTCGGCAGCAGCATGAAAGTGTGGAACGCGCTGGCTACAGTATGACGAAAGTGCTGTGGATGGCCTCAAACGAAGACTGGCAGGGGCTTGTGTGTGTTTTTTCAAATGTCACAATCATGTTTTAGAGGAATTTTGAATGTTGGTTTCTGATCCCCCGCCGGGATTCGGACCCTCGGCAACACCGCGTGGCAATCAGGAGTCCAGCATCTAAACCACTAGACCATTGCACACCGTCAAAAAACGATGGCTGGAATCTAGCTTTTTAGATGAAATCCTCATGATTACTTGGTTCATTCTCCTTTCGGCACCAGCATGAAAGTGTGGTACGTGCTGGCTACAGTACGACGAAAGTGCTGTGGATGGCCTCGGACGAAGACTGGCATGGGCTTGTGTGTGTTTTTTCAAATGACACAATCATGTTTTAGAGGAATTTTGAATGTTGGTTTCTGATCCACCGCCGGTATTCGAACCCTCGGCAATACCGCCTGGCAATCAGGAGTCCAGCGTCTAAACCACTAGACCATTGCACACCGTCAAAAAATGATGGCTGGAATCTAGCTTTTTAGATGAAGTCCTCATGATTACTTTCCTCATGATTACTTGGTTCATCTTCCTTTCGGCAGCAGCATGAAAGTGTGGAATGCGCTGGACTATCCAGGAGATAGGAATGAGAGTCCACCTAACTATGGAGTTCCAAGTGGAAGAAGAGAAAAATCACCCCCTCCTTGGGGAGAGGTAGTACCTTTGCCGAGAGGACCTCCTCTCGCACTGGCCCTCACCCGAGCAGGCTAGGCGGCCCATAAGAAGAGAAAATCAAGGAAGAAGAGCCTGTCCACCAAGCGCAGGGATTCCCGGCACTTGGGGCCTTTTTGGAAAAGAAGAGAGAGAAGAGCAAGGAAGTGAAGAAGGAGGAAGCAGCCTCCATTTCTAACTCCAACTCCCACAGACTCACCCATCTTGCCTCCAGCCCCACAGCTGGAGATGCCAGATGCGGACGGTCCTGTGGAGACTGAGATGGAAATGGAAGCTGTCTTCTCGCCTCCTCCCACTCCTCTCTCGCCTCTCCCCTCTGCTCCTAGACTGGCCTGGACCTGGAAACCATCCGAAGAGAAGCCGAAGAGGAAAACATCAAATGGCAGAAACACGAATAAGCGAGGAAACAACACAATATTGAAATGGATAGGAAGCACAATGAAATAATAGAAAACATTTATGAAATACAAAGACAAAGAGCAGCACAACAGGCACCTCTCAAAGAAAAAGATAACAACCCTCCATCATCATCAACACCAAAAACAGACATACCGGTAAACACCTTATCAATGACACAGCCACCTCCTCACAAGAAGAAATTGAAAAAGCACAGACACCGCTAGCCTCCCACCTTCCACCTTCCCTTTTCCTCCTCTAACACGATCAGACATGACCCGAGGCAAAATTAATAAGGACAACTATGAAACAGTTAAAGATGGGTCGAAAGAGCTTGCCCCATAACGTCAAAGCGTGCCTTCGGCGCGCTAAAACCATTCTTTTAGATTAGACTACTTTTTCAGTGGTCCAAAGCAACAAACCTCAAGCTATTCACAACGCTTTTTAACGAAATATAAAATATATGTACATGTTTCTTCTAATTTTGCTGAGTTCAGACGGGGAAACTGAAAACTCTCCCAAATTCTGCCAATTTATAATTTTTAACTGATCTCAGATACATTCAGAAACATCGGGTCCCATCTCGCCACATAAAGAAGGGTCTCTGCTAAACACTCGAGGAGTGAGATTTCCACTCCAAAATATGCCCTCATCTTCGGTGGAAAAGGGACACCGAACACAACATAATTCTGCAGATGGACCGTAGGTTGTCGTTCAAAGGACCCTCAGTTCAATGAAATGCTTCTTTCACATGGGTTAAGACGATGTATGTGTGAAAATTCCACTCTGTTCGTGTTTCTGTTTAGAATTTCTTCCCCCACCCCCCACCCCACCAAGCAACCAGTCAGATGATATCTATCCCCGACTGGTCTTCTGCTGCATTTTTTTGTACCAAGAACATTTTTTTGGGGGGGTGGGGGTGCAGATTAACATTCTGCACCCGACGTTTGGGTATTCTTTTATATTTTCGCCCCGCCAGGTTGAGTGGGAACATCGCCTTGTGAAACATGGATGCTTTGCCGCGTCACGGGGGGCGAGTTCGCAATGGACTGGCTCGTTCTCTGCACACCTTGAAATCCAACATTACCCGTTAAACGCTTATTTGTTTTATTGAGAAATGTTGTATATCATCCTGGGATTAAAGGGGATGCCCGTCATTTGGAGTTGCTGTGCATCCCGCCCCCAGGTCCCTCTGCCTAGTCTAACCACAGACGTCTGGAGACCTGATTAATATCACATCACCCCCAGCATCACACCTCCCTCTTATATATGACCCCCCCCCCCCCCCCCCCCCCCCCCCCCCCACACACACACTTCCACACTTCCACTTGGTTTTGTCCACCCACACGTGTCTTGAAACCCCGAAAATTAAAATAGGTCTTTCAGGCCAAGTTTTCCCCTGATACCCATCCCCATTCTGGAATACTACGAAAGCAAAACCTCGCCATCTTGGCTACGAAAGCAAAACCTCACCAACTTAGCTGTGCATTGCTTAAAACGTTTATGGTTGGAGTCAAATTAGAGAAAAAGATTAACAAGAAAACTTTATGCATGGCATCAAAAATTTACCTTTGCATCCTTTTGTATATTTTATATTCTTTTCTCCTGTCAAGTGAATAATTTTGGGAGTTGTTTTTGAGGAAAAAAACTTGTTCTCGTTTTTTGCAGTATAGTCAAGTGGTTTTTTTTTTTTATCCCCTTCACACAGTGAAGGGGATAAAAAAACTTGACTGAACTGCCCTCCAGACATTCTTTAAAAGAAAGTTGTTCCAAATATTTGCCCAAACTAAATATATAATGTTTGGGTAATAATATCATGAATGGATTTGCAAACCAGTTGTGTGCTAGTATTTCTTTAAAGGTTATTGCCCTTTTTGGACTTACGGGGCAGGGGAATAGTCATCTCTTTTTGTTTCACCTGTTGCTTGTTTACTGTGCTAAGCAAGCTTTGTTTTACTGGTAAATAGGACTCAGTCACCAATGCTTGGGGAGGAAGTCCTCTAAAATGGGCAACATGGGTATAAACTACTGAACTTGAATTTTTCTCCATGTTGTTGTCATGATTAGCCATTGTGCAGAAATATGTTTATTTGTTTAAATAGAGAGTAATCGCTTGACGACTGGTTATGTGAAATAATTCGTGAGAGGTGAGGGACGTTGTACAAACAAGAGTGCATGAATGCGCACAAGTGTTTTACAATGTAGTCCCTCACCTCGACTGAATTATTTCATGTAACCAGTCCAGTCAAGCGATTACTCTGTTTATGACTTTTCATTATTAACGACAATTATATTATTTAACCCTTTACCTAATGTAATGGCCAGCACTATTCTCAAAACTCGCCAATTAATTTTCATTATTTTTAGTCGAGATTTGACGAACTCAAACTCGACTTATAGTTTGATGAAGTGGCAGCAGGCGGCGGGCGTAAACAATTGGTTTCCGGGCAATAACTTTAGTTCTATTTGATGCACCTTTACCAAAATTACACCAGAGGTTACGCTATAGGAAAGGAAGACACTTATCGATTTCAGAGTCTCGCACCCCAAGAGCAAGGTCACTGTTACTATAAATAGAATATTTTGTGACAAATTGGTTTCCGGGCAATAACTTAAGTTCTTTTACCAAACTTATACCAGAGGTTAC
Organism: Pictodentalium vernedei; assembly: GCA_031216915.1. Taxonomy (NCBI): domain Eukaryota; kingdom Metazoa; phylum Mollusca; class Scaphopoda; order Dentaliida; family Dentaliidae; genus Pictodentalium; species Pictodentalium vernedei. Next base: position 57,065,001 of record CM062294.1, on the reverse strand, counting down.
CCCATAGGAAGGGAAGACACCTATTGATTTCGGAGTCTGGGACTCTAAGGTCAAGGTCACTGTTACTATAAATAGAATATTTTATGACAAATTGGTTTCCGGGCAATAACTTTAGTTCTATTTGACGCACCTTTACCAAACTTATACCAGAGGTTACCCTATAGGAAGGGAAGACACCTATTGATTTTGGAGTCTGGGACTCCAAGGTCAAGGTCACTGTTACTATAAATAGAATATTTTGTGACAAATTGGTTTCTGGGCAATAACTTTAGTTCTATTCCATGTATCTTCACCAAACTTATACCACAGGTTACTCTATAGGAAGGGAAGACAAATATTGATTTCGGAGTCTGGGGCCCCAAGGTCACTGTTACTATCAATAGAATATTTTTTTTCAACAAATTAGTTTCCGGGCAATAACAGGAGTTCCATTTGTCGTACCTTCACCAAATTTACATCAGAGGTTACTCCATAGGAAAGGAAGACACCTATTGATTTTGGGGTCTGAAGCCTCAAGGACATGGTCACTGTTACTGTAAATAAAATACTGTAGTTATCACTGTTGGCAAAAGTTGCTGTTGCGACAAATAACTTGCTTTTCTGATTTTTCACGAAATTTAATGTCTAAACTCGACTTGTGGGTCTGTGATCCTCTTGCCGGATTTTTTTCATTTTTTGTCTCTAAAACATAGGTTATGACCACTCATTGGAACGAGCTCATTGAGCTCATTCCAGTGAGGGGTCATAACCTATGTTTTTGAGACAATAAATGAAAATAATAGTTATTGAAGAATTTTTTTTGCAAGTATCATCTGCTTTTCATGTCAGCTAAAGGGTTAAAAAAAAGCCAAAAAACAATGAAGTCCCCATTAAACCCACGGCAAAGCGTCTTCGTTTGCGTGCACGGATACAACACAATTGTTGATTGCATAATTCACTTGTGAACCTGGAAATCCCAGTAAATCACACTTTGGAAAGTAATAAACACCTAATAAATAAATTCACCTTTTGCTGCTCGTAAGCCAGTTAAATATTTCTCAAAAATATATTTCCTTTCCAGGTGGTCTTGGTGAAGCTGTAGCAGGTGCATTGAGTTGTTCTCGAGATATTACTGTTCATCAGTTGGCTGTTCATGATATTCCTCGTAGTGGAAAACCAGATGAGTTGTTGGAAAAATATGGAATTAGTGCCAGCTGTATCAAGAAAGCAGTTTATAGCATATTGAGAGAATAGATGTATTGTATTCAACAAAAAGAACATTTTTAGAGGAATTTTGTTTAGTTATATGAAAGAGAATAAAATCTAAAGTAGTCATTTTATGTGCTTTTGCTTGTCTGCATTTCCATTGTTTTTATTGTACAGTCACAGCAGACTGGTTATATTCAACAGGTGGGGGCGCGGTGGCGTTGCTGTAACCAGTTCTCGTCAGATCACTGAAGTTAAGCAACGTTGAGCCTGGTTAATCATTAGATGGGTGACCATCTGAGCGATCAATTCGGACTCCTGTGTTGTGTCCTTGGGCAAGGCACTTAACCCCAATTGTCCACATGGGGGCACGATGGCGCTGTGTGCTAAGGCGTACTGCACGTAGATGGTTCGCATGCCTTCAGCCAATCTAACCCTGCCTGTGCTGCAGTGCGTAATTACGATGTTGGGGAGCTGGCAGCTGCTCGTCGTTGCTCGGTGGTTCTCTCCGGGTACTCTGGCTTCCTCCACCCGTAGAACTATTCGGGTCATGATTAGCCATTGTGCATAAGTATGTGACCTTAAATACCAATAAATAAATAAATATTCAACACCTGGGCAGTGATATCCATGCATGCATTCACCGGGCAAAGAAAATGATACGGCTATGATACAACAGTTCATATATCAGCACATTTGCAATACATATATATTTAGGTGAACTTAAGGGTTACCTGAATCAGTTCTAGGGGAATAATGATAGGTTACCTAAGCTCAGACCAGGTGAACGATAAATGGGTTACGCCAAATTTTGAAAACAGCATGCCGGCTGTAGTCTCTGTGGACTATTCATAATCTGCATGTGGACAGGTAATAAAAGTCATCAGCAAAATTTTAATTAATGAAGCACCGGGTAGTACCCGGTGCTTCATTAATTAAAGTTTTGTTGCTTATTCCTATAATTAGTGTTTGGAATCTTAATGTTACTGAGTCCGTGGAAATATTGCTCACCTGTGGAAAGTGACCAGTCCATGGCGGCTGCACTGTAGCCGTCTCTTTGTCTGACAAGGATGAATAGGGTAGGGGAAGGAGAGCAATCTCATGGAATATTTATCCTCTCTTGCAGAGAGTGTAGTTGCTCAATGGCTGGAGAATTGGACCTTCAACGGATCGATCCTGACCCACACACCATGTCCACTTAATCCTGATTGCCCTTGTAGGGGCACAGTGGCACTGTGTCCTAATGTGTACTGCACATCGGTGTGCACTTGCTTTCTACTGCTTCTAACAACTATGCTTGTGTCATGTTAGTAAGTTGGGGAGTCTGACAGTTGCTCACTGCTGCTTGGTGGTTCTCCCTGGGTGCTGCGACATCCTCCACCCATTAATCTGCCCGATATAATGTGGTCCTGGTTGTCGAACAGACTGGTTAAACAAACATATTCCCTTGCTCCAAATAATCTGATGGCAACAATAATAACTGGGAAAACACGGTGTTGTGTACATGTATTGTGACAAACATGCCAGTTACTGTCTCGGTTTATCCATTTTTAGCTTAACTTGACAAAGTCAAGATAAGCTATTGCCATCACACATGCGGAAGTCTGCAAGTCTGTTCACATTTTCCTTTAGCACAGGCTACACCCCACAGTTCTTGACTGATCATCACAAAATTTCATATGCACGTTTGGGGTCTTGTCGAGATGAGAACGTCCCCTTTTGGTCACGATCGGTCAACCGGTATAGCTGCCCAAGCCCAAAACCCGAAAACCATTAGCACAGTCTGCAGGTCATGTTTAATATGGAGGGATTTCATTGTAACTTGCTAGGATAACTCCTTATGATGTCTAGATGAGAATTTCCCCATTTGGGCGTGATCTGCCAACCGTGACGACTGCCCGAGCCCAAAACCCGAAAACCTTTAGCACAGTCTACAGGTCATATTTATTGAGGAATTTCATCGTAACTTGGTGGGTTGACTTCATATAATGATTAGATGAGAAAGTCCCCTTTTGGACATGATTAGGCAACTGTGAAGGCTACAGGGGCCCGAAGCCCGAAAACCTTTAGCACAGTCTACAGGTCATATTTATGAAGGGATTTCATTGTAACCTGGTAGGATGACTCCAAATAATGTCTAGTTGAGAATGTCCCATTTTGATCGCGATCATTCAGCCTTGATGGGTGCCCAAGCCCCAAAACCTTTAGCATAGGCAAAAGGTCATATTTATGGAAGGATTTCATTGTAACCTGTTAGGTTGACTCCATATAATGCCTAGATGGTGCCATCCCCTTTTGGTCATGTCTGGTCAACTGTGATGGCTACAGGTGCCCGAAGCCCGAAAACCTTGAGCACAGTACAGTCTACAGGTCATATATATGAAGGGATTTCATTGTAACTTCGTAGGATCATTCCAGATGATGCCCAGATGAGATTGTCCCCTTTGGTTGTGATCATTCAACCATGATGGCTTCCCGAGCCCGAAGCCAGAAAACCTTTAGCACAGTCTGCAGGTCATATTTATGAAGGGACTTCATTGTAACTTGGTAGGTTGACTTCATATAATGTCTAGATGAGAATGCCCCCTTTTGGATACGATTGGGCAACTGTGACGGCTACAGGGGCCCGAAGCCCAAAAATCTTTAGAACAGTCTACAGGTCATAATTATGAAGGGATTTCATTGTAGCTTGGTAGGATGACTCCAAATAATGTCTAGATGAGAACATCCCTTTTTGGTCATGATCATTCAGCCTTTATGGCTGCCCGAGCCCAAAGACCTTTAGCATAGTCTATAGGTCATATTTATGGAAGGATTTCATTGTAACTTGTTAGGTTGTCTCCATATAATGCCTGGATGATGACATCCCCTTTTGGCCGTGATTGGTCAACTGTGCTGGCTACAGGTGCCCAAAGTCCAAAAATCTTGAGCACAGTCTACAGGTCATATTTATGAAGGGATTTCATTGTAACTTCGTAGGATCACTCCAGATGATGCCCAGATGAGAATGTCCCCTTTTGGTTGCAATCATTCAACCATTATGGCTGCCTGAGCCCTAAGTCTGAATACCTTTAGCACAGTCTTCAGGTCATATTTATGAAGGGACTTCATTGTAACTTGGTAGGTTGACTTCATATAATGTCTAGATGAGAATGCCCCCTTTTGGATACGATTGGGCAACTGTGACGGCTACAGGGGCCCGAAGCCCAAAAATCTTTAGAACAGTCTACAGGTCATAATTATGAAGGGATTTCATTGTAGTTTGGTAGGATGACTCCAAATAATGTCTAGATGAGAACATCCCTTTTTGGTCATGATCATTCAGCCTTTATGGCTGCCCGAGCTCAAAACCTTTAGCATAGTCTATAGGTCATATTTATGGAAGGATTTCATTGTAACCTGTTAGTTTGACTCCATTTCATGCCAAGATGATGACATCCCCTTTTGGTCGTGATTGGTCAACTGTGATGGCTACAGGTGCCCGAAAATCTTGAGCACAGTCTACAGGTCATATTTATGAAGGGATTTCATTGTAACTTCATAGGATCACTCCAGATGATGCCCAGATGAGAATGTCCCCTTTTGGTTGCGATCATTCAACCATGATGGCTGCCCAAGCCCAAAGCCCAAAAACCTTTAGCACAGTCTACAGGTCATATTTATGACGGGATTTCATTGGAACTTGGTAGGTTGACTTCATATAAGGTCTACATGAGAACATCCCCTTTGGACGCAATTGGGAAACTGATGGCTGCAGGGGCCCGAAGCCCAAAAACCTTTAGAACAGTCTACAAGCCATATTTATGAAGGAATTTCAATGTAACTTGATAGGATGACTCGTTTTGGAATAATTTCACTGTAACTTGGAAACTTTCGTTGATATACGTTAACTGTGAGGTCCACATACATTAACTGTGAGGTCATATTAACCCACCCCTCAGCTCTTTAGTACAGTGTACACCTCATGTTATTTTTATTAAAAACATAGCATACAGGGAACAGAAATGAACATATTCCCAATTATCACAATTCTTGCCTTATTTCATAATCCTCTCATAAACATAGAACATTATCCTTTTCATCAAACGCAACACACAAGCTACAGTGTCATTAACACTTTCATTGCTTCTTCAAATGTGCAGATTTTATCTTTTTTCAGACCTTCGAGACATTATATTTTTTTCTCTTCTAGACATTACATTTTTGTCTCGCAGGACTGGTGGTATCCCCCTGCATTCTTCAGAAATTCTGGGAATATCTGCATTTTCTTGAAGTGTCCAAGTACAATAACAATGCCACATGTTTTGCGGCAGGATTAAATATAAGCACACTCTTGTTTTGAGTATCAGAAGCCACCATCATGGCTTCATTGAAAAGTGATGAAAGCCTTTTTAGTTATTCTACAGCAAATGAAAATTATGTAAATACAAACTGTTTTGTTACTTCACCCCCATTGCCCACGTGATGGCACAGTGGCATTGTGTACTAAGGCATACTGCACATCGGTGGTGCACTTGTCTTCAAGCAATGCTAACCCTGCTTGTGTGGAGTTAGTATGAGGTGAGCCTGTCAGCTGCTTGGTGGTTCTCCCCAGGTACTCCGGCTGCCTCCACTCTTAAAACTGTTTGACACGAGGCGACCCTGGCTGACAGATGTGCTGCAAAATCCCAGTAAATTAATAACTGATTTTGTTATAATTTATTGGAGAGTGTCGCACAGGCACTCTCCAATAACTTAACACATTTTTAGCTCACCTGAGCAAAGCTCGAGGGGAGCTTTACTAATCACTTAATCACCTTCCGCCTGTCATCCGTCAATCGTCGTCCTTCATTAACTTTACATTATCGACTCCTCCTCACAAACTACTTGACGAAATTCAACCAAATCCGGTGTGCATGTTTCCTACCACGCCCACAAGGGACACCACAAGCCGCATAACTCTGATAGCACCCAAATAAAAAACAAATCTTCAGATGCAATGGTCAGAATCGAAATCATATTTGGTGTACAAAATCTCTAGGGGGTCAGATCCAAGTTTTTTTTCAAATTGAGTCCATGGGTTAATATTTGGGCTCCCTATTGGAGCCCAAATTTTAACTTTGTGCAATATGTGGAATATTCTTTAAATATCTTCTTCAGATTTCCCAGTCAGAATCCTCTCATATTTGGTATACATCATCTCTAGGAGGGGTTGGGGGGCAGATTCAAGTTTGTTCAAATCAAGTTCCTCGGTTAATATTTGGGCTCCTCACCCTTGGGGGGCAATTAAGCGGAGGAAAAAAAATTGCTACAAAATGCGTTTTGAAGGAATTAGAGTGAATTTATGTAAAGAAAAAAAGGACCCCTATAATAATTTCATGACTTCATTCCTCTGAAGTGTTGATGAGCCATGATTAGCTGAATGGGATCCAAATACTTTTTTGAACAACTTGTCAGTTGATCAGTTAAGGCCCCTTGGGGCCTCTTGTTTTTAACAAAATCTTGGTAAACAAATTCTGCTCTTGTTGGTAGCATAGTATTATCGATACATGTATTTCTTCATACACGTCTAATTACAATTCAGAGAAACAAATTCAGAACGTGGTGTGAAGAAGAATTCCCCATTTTATTGAAAATGGTTGGGTTATTTACTCAATTCGCAAACGGGGAAAGTTCATGCAGAACTAATTGCATTGAAGATCAAGTTGGACAGGATGATGAACTACTTGAGCAAACAGGCATGAAGTGTAGAAACTGACACAATTCCAAAAATGATTTTATCAAATGAGACCCCATGTATCACAGAAAAGCGAAATACAATGGAGGCAAATGACAAAAGTATTCCCATGTATAAAATATCGGAACATTCTGGTGTTCAGACTGAGCAAGAAATACTACACTCTAAATCGGTTGGGTTAAAAATCAACCCAAATTGACTGGGTTGAGTGAATATGAACCCAATTTGGGTTCATATTCACTCAACCCAGTCGATTTGGGTTGATTTTTAACCCAACCGATTTTAGAGTGTATTAAACGCTAGATGTCTGGACATTTTTGAAAGTACTCTAATAAAAGTTATAGATGAGCAGGCCAAGATGTCCAAATTGCTTCAGGACACAGTTGAACACATAAAGGTGCAGAATAATATTCTACAGGAAAAATACGACAGTCTGACGGTCTCTACCTCAAATTCGAAAGGAAGAACTAAAACGTCTTAACCCTTTGCCTAACATGAAAAGCAGACGACACTTGCAAACAAATTCTTAAATAACTCATTTTTTGTCTCAAAAACATAGGTTATGACCCCTCATTGGAATGAGCTCGATGGGCTCGTTCGAAAGAAGGGTCATAACCTATGTTTTTGAGACAAAACATGAAAAAATAATGAAAATTAGTTGATTTTTTGTGTGAATAGTGCTGGCCGGTTTTGGCCATTACGTAAAGGGTTAACGACGAACTGCGAGTGGCATACCAAACGACATCCACACTCGGATTAGAGCACCAGAAAGAGCTTGATCGTGCCGCCACAGAAATATCTGCAAGGTTCCAGGAAAGACAGCCAAATAATACGATTGAATGAGCCCGTTTTTGCTTTACTTGAAAAAGTGTGAGAACTACGAATCCATCTTGGTGGACCGTGACGCTGCTATCCGCATCTTATCGCAAAAACATACGGCTTCACCGCACTATAATAAGACAGAAAACAGTCAAAGTGACTACTTCCCGGATTCGCAAGAACACAAACAATACTTTCGCAAAAACATGACGATTCAACGGACAACATGGACACAATCAGGGGCGTCATGCTAGGGAAAAATATTGTGGCTGGGGTGGGGGGATGGATCGGTAACACCATCTCAGCAGAGCGACACCATTGGTTGGCGCGTAGCGTGCCCCAAATTTTGGCAAAAAATACCTCCCAGATTGCCGGAAATGGCACTTCCCAGGCCTTCACCTATAGTGAAGAGAATTATTTATTGATCCCCGCATTCAGCGCCGAACCCAGAAGAGACAACTTGTCGAGAACAAAACAAAATATTTAAAGATGAAAATAAAAGTTTACTGTTAGAGTATAGAGCATGTATGTATTCTATATTACGTAAAAATTAGTAACAAAACAATTTTAAACCAGCCAAGCCTATGGCGATGGGGTTTCTCAACTCGGTCTTAGTTTAATCTTTGACGTTGAGTTACTGATTTCAAGTTTGCTTTGATGTGATATCCTGTTTTCATATGCACGTTATGCAGGCAGCCTACTGGAGAAACGCTTCTACAGTTAAAACTAGAAGTCCTGTCACGAATAGTGCGCTTATCTAGGCTTAAATGCGTGTTGGAATTGCGCGCAATTGCCATATCGAATGTCATCCAAAGCACGGCAGGTTCTCCCGGTTACTCATAGCAAACACAAGCAATGTTTCTGCCAATGGACCTCCGGGTTACCCGGAGGTCCATTGGCTGAAACATTGCTTGTGCACAGGCCATATGTACAGAATTTGATAGCTTTACTGGGGCCATAACGCGTACATTAACGCGCATATCAACGTGCTATTTGTGCGCATTTCATAACAGGACTTCTAATTTTAACTGTACTTTCTCCTATCTGCGTCAGTTTCAGGGGCAGTCTGAGGACCTTTTTTTCTAGGATCTCTTTCCTCTGCCCAGGCTGTTATCAACCCTAGCCATGAGCCTTTTCTTTCAGGACCAGTTCAAGCCTTGGGCTGTCTTACTGCCCTTTCTGTCTGTGTCACACACGGCCATTAGCCCCATCTCTCATTTCTATTTCGATGTTTGTGATGCCATGGGTTTGTTGTATTTTTTAAAGTTATATGTTAACTGATGGTACGAAACAACCTGGGCAATCATATACTAACACAACAAATATACCTAAATATTCACACAAATCTCTACATTGCTCTTGAGATGTAGAATTCGGAGACCACAGACTGTAGGCGTCTTCAGAGTTCCAAATCCCAAACACAAGAGAGTGATTCTAGTGCCAAACTACGTCATCTCCGTGTCAGGGTTTCACACCCAACATAGACACAGACTGGAGCCGCTGTAATAATTGCGACAATGTACAATATTTATACCACAGCTTTATAGGCCTTGGGAACTGTTCTTCTGTCCACGTTTCCAGCGCAGTCGGGTTATGTGGGGGTTGGTTTTGTGATTCCTGCCTCGTATTGTCTATTCAGCCTGTTGTAAACAATTGTGAGGTAGGTTGATAAGAAATTAATATTTTATAGTAAATTTCCTTTTTTATTATTCATATCACATTTGTTTACCTGGGGGCCCTTTCGTCTTCTTATTCGGGTAAGAATTCTTCCTCCCCGCTGGTCCGTTAACTCCAATATTGGCGGATTCAAATAGAATGACACGTTGGTTATACGTCTGCGCACTGGTACCGAAAGCTAAGTATTAGTACGGAGAAAAGTTTATCCTACTGGGCGTGCGCCGGTCGCACTCGATCAAGTTTTTTGCTTATTTTGTCTTCGTGCTTTTGCACTACTTTTTGTTTCCCAAATCGCTTGGGAACGAACAAAAACAGAGAGTATACTTCCGAGTTAGGGACTTCCAGTGTAGTGCAAACCTGTTGTAAACAACAGTGGAAGGTATAATAAGCAAGGAAATTTACTATAAAATTTAAATTTCACACCAGCATTGGAGTAACCATTTTCAAAAACTTATGCAGAATAAGGGGCAGCCAAGCATCAGAACAGATAATGACCCGACGAGGACAGAACTGATTTACCCCATAACTTTACGCGAATTGCAATGCGCTGTGTCCGCCCTGAAAAACAAATTGGCCAGTGGCACTGATAAGGTAAACAATGAGTTGATCAAGGACTCCGTGCAGTGCAATAATGCTTGCTACCTCAAGTTGTTTAACTCTATCCTAAGCAGAGGCAAATTCCTCGTTGCTGGCACGGTAATCTAATTAAGCCTTTACATAAAGGGGGTAATCCAACAGATACCTCAAATTATAGGGGGGGGGGAGCAGTTTCTAGCTGTCTCAGCAAGATTTTGGACAACAGATTAGTTGAATATCTTGATTCGAGTAGTATTCTAATCCCTGTTAGATCGGTTTTCCACCCAGTTATAGGATATCTGATCATAATTATATTTATTGCACGCCTATGCTTCCATTTTCATAAAATACACGTTTTTTCTGCAAAAAACGAACAATAATTTTTTTGTATTGTCCTTGAACAATACGGATCACGTGCATGGACTATTTAACTATTTCTTTTTGAAGTTTGGGTTATTTTTGGCAATAATTTATGTTTTTAATATTTTTCTTAGTAAACTGTAGTCGTGCAATAAATGCAGAACAACATACGCATTCGAACTGTCCTTTTTTACGAGCACAAGATCGATTTCGGGGGAGGGATAATATCCCCTGTCAAAATCGATTGATAATGTTTTTCAGTAAACTGTAGGCGTGCAATAAATACAGAACAGCATATGCGTTCAAGTGTCAGTTTTATCGCACTCGATCGATTTGGTCAGAGGGGTAATATTGAACGAGAAACCCCCGGCTTCTCGTTCAATATTATCCCTCCATCCAAATTGATCGAGTGTGGTAAAAAATGACAGTTCGAACGCGAATCCCGTTCTGTCTATTTACACTTGTTATTGATAAATTCTTTAGAAAAGCGAAGCGACTCTATTGCTGTTTCGTAGATTTAAGGAAGGTGTTTAACACGGTATGGCGTGACGGCATGCTACACAAATTACATCAGGTGGCAATTTCCTCAAAATTATACAAAAATGTATGAAGAGGACAATTTTTCCAGAAGAGGTCAAGCTACTGGAAGGATTGACGGAAGAGTTCAGCACGAATACAGGCTTAAAACAAGCCTGTGTCCCCAGCCCGGGCTTTTTAATATATACATCAACGTCCTTCCAAATATATTCGATTGTGAGTGTGGGCCTGTTGAACTGAACGGACGCATTGTTCACTGTTTAATATATGCAGACAATCTTTTACTGTTATCAACTGGTAAAGAAGGCAGTAGTAGGAGATGTGGAGATCTTCCCACATTGGCAGGATTTCATGTGACGTCATACTCACGTGACCCAGTGGCGCCATGTTGTGTTGTCATGGCAACCAGCGTGAGCGGCCATCTTGTGATGTCATCCCCATAGTGATACGTGGTCCTAGTGTGCATGCGCTTCACGTATTGTTAGGGTGATTCGTGTTTCCGTCGGCCATTTTATATCCTGGAGGCCGCCATCTTGGTTTTTATGGTAGCACGTGGTTGCTATTTTACCCAAAAGCTTATAACAGAACAGGGGTATGTTCGGAGTGTATGTTCCTTTGTACAAGGGTAATTTCCCGATTCTACAGATTCTTCCCAGAATCCTTTTTAGGACCGCCATACCATGGACTTTAATAGTAGCACGTAGTGTTATAGTACCAAGGAGGGGGTGGGGGAGGAACGACTCGAATCTCATCAAGCAAATAAGGCATAGATATTTACTGGAATGAGTGACTCTCACATACGACTCTTAGCCTCATTTCGGTATTTGAGGATACCTGTGACCTGGTATTGTATTATTTCAGGATACCTATCGAGGATACTTTCTGGAGAATCCCTTTTTTGTTGTATGAGGCCATGAGAAAATCCCTCAATGAAGTCTAATTTACTATCCCTCTTAACCTCATTTCGTTTGAGGCCATGAGGGCCATGAAAAAACCCTCAATGAGGCTTAATTTACTATCCCTCTTAACCTCATTTCGTTTGAGGCCATGAGGGCCATGAAAAAATCCCTCAATGAGGCCTAATTTACTATCCCTCTTAACCTCATTTCGTTTGAGGCCATGAGGGCCATGAAAAAATCCCTCAGTGAAGTCTAATTTACTATCCCTCTTAACCTCATTTCGTTTGAGGCCATGAGGGCCATGAAAAAAACCCTCAATGAGGCTTAATTTACTATCCCTCTTAACCTCATTTCGTTTGAGGCCATGAGGGCCATGAAAAAATCCCCCAATGAGGCCTAATTTACTATCCCTCTTAGCCTAATTTCGATATTTGAGGATACCTATGGCCTGGTGTTGTATTATTTGAGGATACCTATCGAGGATACTTTTCTGGAGAATCCCTTTTTTGTCGTATGAGCTCCATGAGAAAATCCCTCAGTGGGGTCGAATTTACTATCCCTCTTAAACGAAATGAGGTTGAGGGCCATTAGAAAAACCCTCAGTGAGGTCTAATTTACTATCCCTTTTAACCTCTTTCGTTTGAGGCCATGAAAAATCCCTTAATGAGGCCAAATTTACTATCCCTCTTAGCCTCATTTCGGTATTTGAGGATACCTATGGCCTGGTATTGTATTATTTGAGGATACCTATCGAGGAGGATGCGGGTCAAAACGTACCCAGACCGAAACGTACCCAAGGAGTCAAAACGTACCCAGACCAAATCGTACCCAGGATGAAACGTACCCAAACCATGAGTCAAAACGTACCTAATACCATTTTTCTCAAATAAAAAGAGATAAAGAAAGAAGTCATTCATTCAAAACATAATGTTAATGAGAGTGATTAGTAAAAACAATTGCAGAATCAATTATATTTTCTGTTGGTACAGCCCGTTATTATTAATCATCATTATTATACTTTCATGTAAAATATATTTATAAGTTATGTTTTGCAAGCAAAAAATCTAAATTTTTAGTTATAAGAGAATTTGTTTTACTTGTGTCATCTGCACTACATATATCGCTTCCAAAACATAGCTTACGATCCCTCATTGTAACGATCGCAACGCGCTCGTGACAATGAGGTGTCATAAGCTATGTTTTGGAGCCAAAAATAAATTAAACCTTTACCTAACGACACATGTAGTGCAGACGACACTCGTAAAACAAATTCTCGTATAACTAAAAATTTAGATTTTTTGCTTGCAAAACATAACTTATGACCCTCATTGGAACGAGCGCAAAAAATCAATTTTTTAGTTATGCTAGAATTTGTTTTACTTGTGTCGTCTGCACTACATGTATAGTTTGGTAAAGGAGTAATTAATTTTTTGCTTGCAAACATAGCTTATGACCCTCATTGTAACGAGCGCAACGCTCGTTACAATGAGGGGTCATAAGCTATGTTTGCAAGCAAAAAAATCAAAATTTTTAGTCATACCAGAATTTGTTTTACGAGTGTCGTCTCTACTACATATAATTGCGGTATGGTAAAGGGTTAATAGTTGACACCAGCAGAAATGACAATATCGGATTATGTGATAAACAGAATCTCTAACCCATTCTCGTTTAATATTGAAATTTAGGAAACTCGTCAAGTAAATGTCATTTGCAGCTCGCTAAAGCTTGTTGCAAATGAAATCTACTTGACTTGTTTCCTAAATTTCAATATTAAAGGGGAACTCATTTGAGATCATATATATAACAAAGACCACACCAGTTAAAAAAAGAAAAAGAAAATTAGCCAGAAAGAAGAAATTTTGGGAGTCCAATCGGGGAGGTGTGATAAAAGATCGACTGTTAAGCTGTTTTGACAGCTATCACCGACAAGCTAGGTCATTAATAAACAGCAGACGACATTGTTCTTGATTTTGAATACAATTCAGTACTGCCATTTTAACACATCGGCTTAATATACAAATAATTGATTTTTTCGTGTCCAATTATGGTGTAGAGTTTAAGTAATAATTACTTAAACTCTAAAAAAAAAGTAATAATTAATTGTCAGTTTTGTTCTGAATTTTAAAGGCTTTGATTGTATTGTTACGATGATAGTTTTTTTATTAAATGCTACATTTATGCATCTACTTTCCCCAAATTACCATTCGTACTCTCCTCACACATGTACTTTTTATTTTTACCTGTTGCTATGTTTATTGCTACTATCGTGCTATTTGTAGATGTGCTATGTACGTTTTTATATAGATTGAACAAATAAATGTTGTTGCATAATAAATCTTATTTTTTATCAATGGGTATAAAGACGAGCCCCAAATTGTCTGCCAGAAGTTTCGCCAAGCCCATTTGCAGTGGGTACGTTTTGACTCATGGTTTGGGTACGTTTCGGTCTGGGTACGTTTTGACTCCTTGGGTACGTTTCGGTCTGGGTACGTTTCGGTCTGGGTACGTTTTGACCCGTACCCATCGAGGATACCTTCTGGAGAATCCCTTTTTGTCGTATGAGGCCATGAGAAATCCCTCAATGAGGTCTATTCTACTATCCATCTTAGCCTCATTTTAGGATACCTTTGATCCAGCTCCTATATGGCTTCTAACTCCCATATGGATCCTATACAGTTCCTATACAGGTGGTCTTACCAACGGCTTCCATCTTATCTCCAAAGCTCCTAGGCCTCTACTTGTCTATGGTCTATCTGTCATATCATTCATTAACTTCCACAGCAGTCTTATACCATTGCGGCATTGTACCATTACTGTTGGCTACTGTTATTCTGCCCCATGTCTCAGCCATTAATTTTGACTTGTAACAGTACTTCCTAGCTATACTTATCTCAGTCTCGACTATAACATCGATCAAGGTTGAATCTGATTGCTTCATTTCACCTGTATACATATATCCCACATTTACCTCTCTTATAGAAATAATAGAATGAACATATGTGAGGGAGGTATCGGACCAGATCCTATCGTGATTACAAGTGATGTGGATAGCGTAAACAATGCAAATTTTAAATATATGCCGATTACCTAATTGAACTTTTAAACATAAATACCAGGGTTGGCGATCAATTTTAATTTTAATTTTTGAAAGGCCAAAGAAGGAACATTTGCATGTCGAGGAAAATCTTGAACCCCCAAAATGGGAGGATTTGACTTCGGTATGCATATGTTGCTTTATCGACCTCTCAAAAGCTTTATGTATATTTTTTGCTCTTTGTATATCTGTAAATACTTTTCAGATTTTCGTAAAATTGATTAAAATATTTGGTTGTATATGTATGTGGGTATATGCAGAAGCCTGTAGAAATGTCTGCATGGGTGTATATACAATTCTTTTCGAGGAGTGGGCGGGGACAGGGTGATGCTTAATGTATAACGACCAATCAATGATCAAAATGTGTCTCATAAGCCTTCAGAGGCTGGGTTTCATACAAATATTCTGTAAACATTCTATGTGCAATATGTTCCATGTGTATCGAAACGTGACACTTAAATAAAATATTCTATTACTGCTTTAAAAATTGACGCCGATGTATTGGCTAATAAAGCACTAAAAGCCATTTATCTTCTGCAACAGAAAATGCCCTTAGGTGAGATTGGTGTCTGTAACAGGACCACGACTGGTCACCTGTATTTACAGGTTCTTTTATCTCATTATCATGGGCAAGAAACAACAATACTTAAATATCTTTGAATGCTGTTTATCTAGACACAATGGTGATGGTCTGAGAAAAGTGAAGTATGATGGGCGGCGGTGCTGAATTCCCTTTAAAATAAATAAGATTGGGCCGAGTTGTGAGAGATTGAATTTACTAGGGGAGAAATTATTTGACTACAAAAAAAATAAACTTAAGTTTTGTCTTTTGTAAAAAGTGGGCCGAAAATGGAAGGTGCGAATATAATTGAGATATTTTGCTATGATCCAAGAAAAATATCAATTCTGTAAATAATGGTCCAAAAAAATATAAATGACAGGACGATATTTACTGGGCGAATTTGCTTAGGGAGGAACATTTTATATTCCCTCTAAAATTTGCAACAAAGATTTGCCAGGAAGAACACTAACCGGCATTCTTCGAGGTTGGTGATGTGTCTCACCTGTATGAGAATATGTGAATTCTGACCAGCAAGGAAAATTTACGGCTTGGTTAAGCCTGGGAGACACTTGCGAAATTCGCAGCGATTAAATCCGCAGCGAAATACGCGCCGATTATTTTCGTACAAAAAGCTAGTGGACACACTACGCGATTCCGTACAGTGACGCCCTCGCAATATTAGTCATGTGATTATACAAAATGGCAGCCTCCAGGAAACTGAAGGTTGCTGCCGCTGGTTTGTTGTACATTTTGTTGAAAAGACGGGAACGTCGTCGATCATTGCGATGGCGAAATCGGCGATACTGGACGAAACCCTGGCTTCTCCGCCGGAGCAAGCAGTCTCTGTACGTGAACCTTGTAAAAAGATCTGTCGGCAGAGGACCCGGAGACATATCGGAAATATATGAGAATGTCGCCAGAATGTTTCCGGGAATTGTTGGAAAAAGTACGGCCACATATTGTATGAAAGGACACCAAGTTAAGAGAGGCTGTCACCCCTGAAACATGACTCGGCTGCTTCGTCATGCGTATTTCACCTGTGTAGTGGGCACACTGTGCGAATTTGTACTTGGCGACAGAAATCGCGGCGAAAATATCAAACATGTTTGATCGGCATGATTTCCGCAGCGGAAAAATACGCGGCGAATTTCGCAGTCTCAGAAGTGGGCACACTATGCGAATTTCGCGGAGATTTCAAAATTCACCGCAATCATGCAAAAATATACGCAAGTGTGTCCCAGGCTTTAGGGACAGTGCACTGCAGGCCACTTTGAGTTCAACTGCAAACCATCAATGATGCACAGACTACGTTTGAATTGCGTTTGAAGTAAAACACAATGTTACAGATTTTACAAACAACTAAGCTTTTGCATAAGGGTAGAAAAATATTACCTAAAATAGGAAACTAAATGGGATATTAACAACGGAGATCTAGAGTAAAAATAGGGGAATCCCCGCACAGCATCCCGTCACACTCCCCATCCTCAGACGAAATTTACAATATTGTCATTTTTGTTTACAATTGGAAAAAGAAAATCAAAAAACTCTGTGTCCCTCTTCAGTGGCTCTTCTCCAGTTGCCCACCAACAAACATCATCTGAGGATCTCTTGGTAATGTTGCTGTCGACTCACACGGAAACGAAACTGCCATTGCTGCTATATTCTTTCCTGTTGTGCTCTCTTCTCTTCCTCAAGTGCCCTCAACTCACGGTATGCTGGCGAGGGTACATCGTCTCCCCAGGGTCAATAAAAAGTTTATTGCTAATGGGTTTTACAGAAATGTCCTTAAGTTTATCTTTTGCATTTTCCTTTGAAAATGTATGCCTCTGTGGAAGATGACAGTTCATTTCTACTAGAAAAAGTCAACACACATCTCTTCTGACAACATCTGTAAACAAGAAGCCCCAAGGGGCCTGAGGGCGCTCACCTGACATGGTAGCCTAAATTTATATCAACCCAGAGAATTGATTTCAACAAGTTGCATCTGCTCCTCCTAAGAAAAGCTTATACCAAATATTCAAAGATTCTGACCAGTGGATCTAAAAAAAAAGATTTTTAAAGAATATTCCTCATATTGAACTAAGTTATAATTCAGGCTCCCACAGGGAGCCCATATATGAACCCAGGGACTTGGCTTGAACAAACTTGAATCTCACCCCCCTAAGGATGCTGCACACCAAATATCAAAACATTCCGACTGCTGGATCTGAAGAAGAAGATTTTTAAAGAAAAGTCCTCATTTTGAACTAAGTTACAATTCGAGCTCCCACAGTGAGTCCAAATATGGACCTAGGGACATGGCTGAAGAAGAAGATTTTTAAAGAAAAGTCCTCATTTTGAACTAAGTTACAATTCGAGCTCCCACAGTGAGTCCAAATATGGACCTAGGGACATGGCTTGAACAAACTTGAATCTCACCCCTTAAGGATGCTGCATACCAATATCAAAACATTCCGACTGCTGGATCTGAAGAAGATTTTTAAAGAAAATTCCTCATTTTGAACTAAGTTATAATTCGGGCTACCACAGTGAGCCCAAATATGAACCCAGGGACTTGGCTTGAACAAACTTGAATCTCACCCCCCTAAGCATGGTGCATACCCAATATCAGAAGATTCTGCCTGCTGGATCTTGAGAAGGAGATTTTCAAAGAAATTTGCCTGAAATGCACTAAGTTCAAATTTGGGCTCCTATACTGAGCCCAAATATAAACCTAGGGAGCCGATTTGAACAAACTTGAATCAGATCCACCCCACAATGTTGCATACCAAATATCAAAAGATTCTGCCTGCTGGATCTGGAGAAGAAGATTTTTAAAGAAATATGCCTGAAATGCACTAAGTTAAAATTTGGGCTCCTATACGGAGCCCAAATATAAACCCAGGGGGCCGATTTGAACAAACTTGAATCAGATCCACCCCACAATGTTGCTTACCAAATATGAAAAGATTCTGAAGCTGGATCTGGAGAAGAAGATTTTTTAAGAAATTTGCCTGAAATGCACTAAGTTCGAATTCGAGCTTCTTTAGTGAGCCCAAATATGAAACTAGGAAGCCGATTTGAACAAACTTGAATCAGATCCACCCCACAATGTTGCATACCAAGTATCAAAAGATTCTGCCTGCTGGATCTGGAGAAAAAGATTTTTTAATAAATTTGCCTGAAATGCACTAAGTGCGAATTCGGGCTTCTATATTAAGCCCAAATATGAATCCAGGGGGCCGATTTGAACAAACTTGAATCAGATCCACCCCGCAATGTTGCATACCAAATATCAAAAGATTCTGCCTGCTGGATCTGGAGAAGAAGATTTTTGAAGAAATTTGCCCGAAATGCACTAAGTTTGAATTCGAGCTTCTATAGTGAGCCCAAATATGAATCCAGGGGGCCGATTTGAACAAACTTGAATCAGATCCACCCCGCAATGTTGTATACCAAATATCAAAAGATTCTGCCTGCTGGATCTGGAGAAGATGATTTTTTAAGAAATTTGCCTGAAATGCACTAAGTTCGAATTAGAGCATCTGTAGTAAGCCCAAATATGAATCTAGGGAGCCGATTTGAACAAATTTGCATCAGATCCATCCCACAATGTTGCATACCAAATATCAAAAGATTCTGCCTGCTGGATCTGGAGAAGAAAATTTTTTAAGAAATTTGCCTGAAATGCACTAAGTTCGAATTCGAGCTTCTACAGTGCGCCCAAATATGAATCTAGGAAGCCGATTTGAACAAACTTGAATCAGATCCATCCCACAATGTTGCATACCAAATATCAAAAGATTCTGCCTGCTGGATCTGGAGAAGAAGATTTTTTAATAAATGTGCTTGAAATGCACTAAGTTCAAATTTGGGCTCCTATACTGAGCCCAAATATAAGCCCAGGGGGCCGATTTGAACAAACTTGAATCAGATCCACCCCACAATGTTGCTTACCAAATATGAAAAGATTCTGCTTGCTGGATCTGGAGAAGATTTTTTAAGAAATTTGCATGAAATGCACTAAGTTCAAATTCGAGCTTCTATAGTGAGCCCAAATATGAATCTAGGAAGCCGATTTGAACAAACTTGAATCAGATCCACCCCACAATGTTGCATACCAAATATCAAAAGATTCTGCCTGCTCGATCTGGAGAAGAAGATTTTTTAAGAAATTTGCCTAAATGCACTAAGTTCGAAATCGGGCTCCTATACTGAGCCCAAATATGAACCCAGGGGGCCGATTTGAACAAACTTGAATCAGATCCACCCTACAATGTTGCATACCAAATATCAAAAGATTCTGCCTGCTGGATCTGGAGAAGAAGATTTTTTAATGTTTTTCCCATTGTCTACAGTGTTAAAAAGTGCTGACTCAGCACTTTTTCAAAGTCCCGAAACTGTACCCTGTGATAAAACCAATGGCAACTTTTTTTTACCAATCCTTTCTGTTGGTCCTAAGGAAGCTGCACACCAAATAAAAATTCTCAATGCCGTGCAGTTTTGGAGATATGGGTGTTTAAATTTTTTTCTATTTTTAGCTCCTGCGGTTCCCACGGGGCTGCGGGAAATTTTTTTTTTTGGCATAAATTAAGTACTCATGACCCAATAAGCCCTCACATAAAATTTGGTTCAAATCAGCCTCTCGGTTTGGAAAACAGAAATTTTGGGCGGGGCAAAAAATTTTGCCCCTCCCATAACGACGCCAAGTATAGCCCCACAAACTTCTCTTGAACAAATCTGAGTCTACACCTCAAAAGGAAGCTGCACACCATATATCAAGTCTCTGCTACTGCTGGTTCATGAGAAGAAGATTTACAAAGATTTTGGTGCCCCTTGGGGGCGTGGCACCACCCAGGAGGGGCAACTTCATTTGAACAAATCTGAATTGGCATTAGGTAGTAAACATTTAGCCAACATTTGAATAAAATTGGGCTAGTGGTTTAGGAGAAGTCGATAATGTAAAGTTAATGCCGGACGGACGACGACGGACGCCGGACGCCGGACAGAAAGTGATTAGTAAAGCTCCCCTTGAGCTTCGCTCAGGTGAGCTAATAACAGTTGGAGAAATATGGTATTTTTTCCAATGGTTTCCAAATGTGCTATATGCCCTGTAGAAATGGGAAGGTCCCTTCCCTTTACACTCAGTTACAGGGCAATGCATCCCCTTCTCTGGCCACAGGGGCCAGTCCAAAAAACCAGGTATAATGCTATCATCTTCTACAATTATTATGTCATCATCCAATGATGCAACTTCTCTTTCACTCACTCTGATCTCAAAGGATTCCATTTTTATCTCTATAAATAAAAAGAAAATTTTTTTAAAAGAAATTCAAGAATTAATCTACATATACCCATTCGGAGGTCACAACTGCAAACGCACAGGGTAAGATTGATATAGGTTCCCCGGAAACCTCCCAGAAATGTCTTGAACTTCTCAACTCAACTACAATATTTTGGGCTGAACATCAGTCATCAGTTAGATACTTCGCTTGGGCATAACTGATTTGAAATCCCCAAATGATTTCCCCTTTTTTATTTATTTCTCCTCCTAGACAAATCAAAGCCTGAATTATCAGACATTGTTCAAACATCTACAGCAGAAGAACCACAAAACAAATATCTCCAAAGATTTATCTTAAATTTTACTGGAATGGTATTAAAATTGCACTTTTTAATTTAGATCCTGGACTTCGACAGAAATATCCACATCTCTTTACAACTCATTAAATTATCTGATATCACTGATACATTCCCAACAAAAACTTTATTCATTTTTTTTGTCACCATTTGACATGGCTTAGAGAAAAAGTTCAGAAATTAATAAGATAAATAGAGGATATGGAATGAGTGTTTTTCTCACATATTATTTATGAAACGAGTCTCAGAATTTTCCGTTTTGGCGAGCCCAAACGGAAAATTCGGCCGAGTTTAATAAATATTATATGAGAAAAACACTCATTTCATATTCTATTTATCATATGACACACACGCGCACAAATTAGCCACTTAGTAGGACTTTTTAACCCATCACCTGACTGGAGTTGCAGACAGCACTTGGAAAAAACACCCCTGTTTAACTAAAATTTTTCATTTTTTGCTTCCAAAACATAGGTTATGACCCCTCATTGGAACAAGCTCGACGAACTCTTTCCAATGCGGGGTC
This sequence comes from Pictodentalium vernedei, assembly GCA_031216915.1. Lineage (NCBI taxonomy): Eukaryota > Metazoa > Mollusca > Scaphopoda > Dentaliida > Dentaliidae > Pictodentalium > Pictodentalium vernedei. The sequence goes on along the minus strand of CM062294.1, from coordinate 57,043,431 downwards.
ATAACCTATGTTTTGGAAGCAAAAAGTGAAAATATAAAAAAAAATGAATGGCGTTTTTCTTGTAAGTACAAGATTAATACAATATAACCCACCCTAAATAGGACAGATAACGTAAATTCTCCCAACTGAAATTATGCAAATGTCTCCCAGTTGTATTTTGTTTAGCCAATCGAATTGTCCAATTTTGAAATTGACCAATGAAAGCTCCCAACTCTAATTATGCAAAATATGAAAATGTGGCCCAGTTGTATTTTGTTCAGCCAATCAAATTGTCTAGTTTTGAAATTGATCAATGAAATTGACGGAAGGCTTTATTTATCACTGATTAATATGAAAACAAAATATAAAAATGTTTTAAAGTGAACAAAACAGACGAGTCATATGATAAATCCAAATATTTATCGAAATTATCACTACTCCCTTGCCCATTTATATAAATTGAATAGCTATCTATCTCTAAAAATTTGGACAAATGAGTTCAATTTGATCAACAGTTCTCCATCAATCACACTATTCTGAACCAATGTCTCTCTACAAAACAACACTCAAAGATTTTTATTTTATAAAAATATTATGGGGAATATTTACTGGGGGTTTTACTGCACGCCCTCCTCTAGTTTTTTATATGCTACAGGTGAGACTGGAGGAGTTACATTAACCTCAATTCCCAAATCGTAATCCTGTGACACCCCTTCTACTTCATCAAAAAAATGTGTATCATCAATTGGACTGTGCCAACTTTCAGTATCAGTTGTAGTGTTCCACCTTTCATCACCCCTTGGTCCCTGATATGGCTTTAAGTCATCAACATGGATTACTGTCATTAAGCCTTAATTTATATGTTAATGGTGTAATTTGTTTTAAAACCCAAAATGGACCAACCCATCCTTTAGACAACTTCTGTTTTGCCTTGGGGGATACCATCTCCAAACCAAGTCCCCTTCTAGAGATGGGCAATATACCGAAAAACCGAACCGATACCGATATCATGGGGACACCGAAAAACCGAACCGACCCAATCTTTGAATACCGAAGCCAACGGTATTTTCAATTTTCCCTGTGCATTCACTATTTATAAGGCCTTGATGAGGATTGATAGCAGTTGATGTGTTCATTTTCATGAAAGAAGTGACTGATTTTATTTTTCAGTTTTGTTAAGCCTTAAGAACCAGTGCAGTTGTACTAAATTATCAATAGTCTACGACCTGTACATGTCCAGTTTCTTAGCAGTGATTTCTAGCCAAGTCTTGGCTGCCTGTTAAGGCAGCCAAGATTTGGCTAGAAATCACTGACCAGATAATTTTACTACTGTCATCAGGCCCACCTAAAGATGACATCTTCAGGACACACATTCTATGATTACAGACGCCTTAAGTGGAGCTTGAAAAGTTAAGGCGGATTTAGAACAAGTCACCAAATTACTGTAGATATGATCTGTGTTGACAAAAGAATGACAATGTTGAGCCCATCAACAATGGCATGTGTAGCACTGTAATAGAATGATACAAGAACAACTTATTCTGTATTTTTCTGACATGGATTCCCCTACTATCAGTGAATCTGAAGTCACATACCGAATACCGAACCGATACTGCGGTATGCCCACACAAAAATACCGAAACCGACATCGAACTCAAAATTCCAATACCGCCCATCTCTATCCCCTTCCTCTGAAATTCATGAGGTTTTAAACCCTTATTGTAGTTTTTCTTTTGTCCCTGAGCTGCAATACCTAAATGTTTGTAAGCACATTCAAAATTATCTTGTGATGCTCTTCTTACCCATTCTACATATTCAATGGGGCAGAACTGGGACATGAACTGTGATGATTCTACCATTAAATCAATGGGATATGATATCTCATGGCCATACATTAGGAGATTTGGCGTGCAATTTGTACTTCCATGTGTAGTGGCTCTGTAAGCCATAATGATATAGGGAAGATGATCATCCCAATCTTTCACGATTTTCATCAGCAAAAGCTGTTAACATTTGTAAAAATGTTCTGTTAAAACGCTCCACCATACCATCTGATTGGGGATGGTAGGGTGTGGTCTTAGTCTTTTGAATCCCCAATAGTTTGCACAATGAGGCAAACACCATAGACTCAAATTCTGGACCCTGATCCGTATGAATAAGATGAGGCACACCAAATCTCAAAATGAATTCTGTGACTAATTTATCTGCCACTGTTAGTGCAGTGTGATTTGGGACTGCATAGGCCTCTTTCCATTTTGTAAAATAATCACTTATGACTATTATATATTCATTTCCATCTGTATTGATTGTCAAAGGACCTAAAATATCTATAGCTATTCTATCTAAAGGAGCCCCAACCTTCTGTTTGAGGGCAGATTTGCCTTTTCTGGGTCCAGATTTGCACTGTGTGCATATGTCACATTCCTGACACCCTCTCCGAATATCTGATGTCATACCTGGCCAAAAGTAGCACCTTTTTACTGATGCTAATGTTCTTTCTCTTACTAAATGACCAGATATTCTGTTTTTATGTAAATTTTCAAAAAATTGTTCTTTAATCTTTTCAGGGGCAATTAGCTTATAACGATCATTTTCCAACTCATCCACCAAACAAAGAGTCCCACTTACAACTTTCAATGATTGCATCTCGCCCATAAAGATTTTGAACCAGGCAAAAGATGAACTATGTCATCATGTGTGGGCTTGTTCAGTGAAGACTTTAGAAAGTTCAAAATGGGCTTATTATTGGATTTTGTTTTTGCCAAATTTCAATTTCATTTCTTGTCCAAGTTTCAATCCAGTTACTGAGATCTTCTGAGATGTTTTCATTGGATGAAACTGGGGCAATTGTAGATTCTTTAACATTTTTACTTTTTGTTAATTTATTGCGCTTGGAAGGGCAGTGAAACCTTTTGCAATATCTGTAAGGTATATTGGACAAACCATCGGCATTTTTATGCTGATACCCTTCTCTATGCTGGATTTCAAAATCAAATGTATTCAAAATAGTTATCCACCTAGCTACCATACCATCCGCTTCCTTGAAGTGCTTTAGCCAAACCAAAGAAGCATGGTCTGTTCTTATGAGGAATTTCCTACTCCACAAGTAATGTTTGAAATGTCGGACAAAATATATAAGTGCATATAATTCCCTATATGTGGTACAGAAATTCTGTTGGCTTTTGTTTAATGTTTTACTTCCATATGCAATTACTTTTTCTATGCCATTTTGTTTCTGTGAAAGAACAGCTCCAATTCCACCCAAACTTGCACCAGTATCCAAAATAAATTGACCATCAATTTGTGGGTAAGAAAGAACAGGTGCAGAGATCAATGTCTCTTTAGTTTTATTGAAGGCAACTTCACATTCTTGACTCCAACAAAATTTGACCTTTTTTTGAGTGAGTTGGGTTAATGGACTAGCTAAACTGGAAAAGTTAGAAATAAATCTTCTATAATACCCAGGAAAGCCCCAGAAAGCTTTGTATTTTGGTTTTACTGGTTGGGCTTGGCCATTCAGTAACAGAACTGATATTTTTATACTGTACCAATGACCCAGACATAGCTGGTGCTAACTCTTAAAATGTAGGGCCAAACACAAATTTTGCCCCCCCAATCCCCCAAATTTGCATCTAAAACCAAAAGAAATCATGTCCTGAAGGACCTCCATACTTTGCCCCTACTGCGCATGCGCAGTGTCAAGGACGTTCCGAAATTGGCGCCAATCACCATTCTTTGTTTGGCCCTTCATCAGTCAACATCTCACTGATCTTTGTGCTTGTAAATCTCAGTTTAAAGGATGCCAGACACATAATTATTGGAAAAATGGTGATTCTAAGGAGGATATAGAAGGAGGAGAGGAAAAAGGAGTGACAGAAAATAATCAGGGCTGTAACTTAAACATTTTTTTAATGAAATTATGTTAAGTTGCCTATTTTCGAGGCATGGGCCTGTTGTTGTCATTCTTGCTATAAAGTTGCACTGCTTATTCAGTGTTTCCTCTCTCCTGGTCTTCTAAGTCCCCCCCACCCCCTTGCTATTCTCCCATGCTTTTGGCATATTTTTGAGAAAGATCATTTCTAAATTCTCTTGGGAGAATTAGCTTGGTTACAGAATGAATTCTGTTATTTTCCCCATGTTTACGTTTTCACCCATGGGTGTTGAAACGTTGTGTTCTGCATCTACCATCTGATGTTCTGCAGATTCTCCCCTGGGAGTCTCTGTTTTGCATCAGATAGTATGTAATTTTGATGACTGATTTCGGGTCAGTTTTGTCAGTGCCTGGAGTCATGTTTTCTGGTGTTTTTACACTGTTTGTTTACATTGGCAACAGTCTCTTTTGAGGGGGGGCTGTTTGCCTTTGGAGTAGTTTATCTCACTATAAGATACATTATTATTATCCGTAAGTGTTGCATTAATTATTTAATATAATATTTTTGACCACACTTAGCCTTGGGATCCATTGGGGCTCAACGTTACTTTTCAGAAACTTGGGCTTCGCTGAAAAAATATTTTTCAAAAATTATTTTGATTTTCAATTGTTTTTTCAATATTAATGGATCATGTTATTATGTATCTTTGTGTTTAGGGGTTTGTGCAAGTACTAGGACTTGTTGTTGACTTTTCACAATGAAGGGATATTGTTCAAATTGTAATAGGAAGAAATCTTCCTCTGACTTTCATGATCATTGTATTAATTGTAGTCAGTGTACTCGCACTAACTCCTGTTCAATATGTCAATATTGGGATGACAAACATTGGAAACGTGTGTCACGATATGTTGTTAGTGGAGAGAGGGCTATGCTGGCCCTTTCTCCGCAGGGTCACTCTACTCTATCAGTTTCTATTTCAGAGGAAAAAGAACACGGTGATGTTTCCATGTTATCTTCCGCAAGTGCGCTTCCGTCGTCACAATTGAATGCAGAGCTAGCGGAAAAGTGCTCATGGAGATACGACAGTTGCCTAAGAGGTCCCTAGTAGGATCGACGGCGCTGTCGTCCGCTAGCTCGCCCGGTGTAGCGTCCATTCACCGAATGGTCGGCAGCCGGGTTCGTCCGATGCGGTCCAGGAGGAAATGTTGGGTGATGCGAGCACTATAAACATTCAAGGTGCACACCCAGTGACGGCGGATAGTAGGAGAGATCGGAGGAAGCCTTCTAGTCCGGTTCCTAGCTTGTCCAGGTCCAGCCAGGCCGCGAGCGAGAGAGGCCCCTCTCTCTTACAACATCTGGGACCAGATGTTGTGGTACAAAATATGTCGTTAGCAGAGTACACGTCCATCGCTCGGGACGCTCCGTTGTATAGGCAGTCCGCTGAGACTGCTCAGGCTTCTTCCTCTCACCAGCGCACATGACCGCACCTTGGCTACGTGACCGCCGATATTCTACCAGCTTCGCCGATCAGGGATTCTTCGGCGACCAGGTCACGCCATCCGGTAGCCAAGGACACGAGGCCGGTTGACTCCGGACGTTCGCATAGGAAGAGTATGCGGGAGTCACTAGATGCGGAGCTGCCCTCGGCGAAGCAGCAAAAGACTGTGCCTCCACAGGCCTCGATGTCAGACGTGGTTGCTCAAATAGCACAACTTATCGCAGCATCCCAGCAATCGACAGAAACGGTGTTGGATCTGGAATTATCCGACGGCGCTGGGTCGATACGCTCCGCCGAAGCATCGGGTGTGGACGACCGGGAGCATCATGAGGTCCGACCTGATGGTGAAAGGGATACGTATGACTTGGAGCTATCCCTTTCGGAACAACATAAAGCTGTCGTGGACTTCATCCGGCACTTTCTTCCTCAGGTTGTTCCGTCAGGCCAGACTGCTGCGGTACCGGACAAGAGAATTATAGCGTCATTGGACACTGATTTCTTCGAGCGGTTCAGGGACATCGCTCCTGAGTTTCCGTCTCAGTCCAATAATGTCACAAGGACATTTGAATTATTGAACGACGCTATATTCAAGCTTGCTTCCAAAACAGGAAAAGTGGGTTTCTTGTCCGCCAATGCTCTTAACCTGCCTTTCATTAATGCAAGGAATAAATTCGATATGGCAGGACAGGGTATCCCGAGAGTTCCTCTGCGTATGGAGGATGAGGCGGAAGACTTAGAATTATCATTACTGTCATCTACGTCTATCCCAACCGCGGTGTTGGATACGACTATTTCGTCTAACAGAGCCAGTTTAGACGCTTTATCTTACGCAGACCACCTTACAAAGGCGTTATCACTGCGTCTTCAAGGGAAAGAATTCCAGGATATTCAATCCTCTTTAAGACTTCTTTCAAGGGCAGTAGCTTATTCCACGTGTAGCTCCACCCTTTCAGTGGCAAACCTGGAGTTGGTTAGACAGGACGCAGCCCTAGCTACATCCACACTCGTGGATAGTAAGGTGAAGAACTCTCTCAGAGTCACTTCGGTCTCTGGAGAACTTCTCTTCGACGGCAAGCTTTCTGCAATTTACGATAAAATTACTAAGAAAGCTTCGGATTCTCTGCTGTTTAAATCCGCTTCTAAGAAGATGGACACGGCAGATAAGAGTAAGACAGGCACTTCTGGGTCTAATGCGCCCAAGAGAGGTTCCTATAGAGGTTCCGGTGCGTCCTCTTGGTCTTATTCAAGAGACCGTCAAGGCAGCGACTCACATGCGGGACGTCCTTCGGGCCGGGACAATCGATCGGACGCCCCAAGGTCGACGGGACGAGGTGCGGGTCGTGGAGGACGTGGTTTCTCCTCCCGCAGGCCTCGCAGGTCCAGGAGGTGATGGCTTCAACCTCTATCGCGTTCCGGTTGGCGGAAGGTTGTCGAGTTTTTCAGAAGAGTGGGTGTCGATTACGGACGACCCTTGGGTGAGAGGGGTGATTTTGGAAGGTCTAAGAATATCCTTCAAACGAAAGCCTCCATTAACTCGAAGTCCAAAGTGGACTCATCTTCCGTCAAATCCGCAGAAAAGAGACGCTCTGTTATCAGAGGTGCAGTCTCTTTTAATGAAGAACGCGGTAGAGGTCATAGAAAACCAGGAAACACCGGGATTCTACAGCCATCTGTTTCTGGTTCCGAAACCAGACGGCTCGTTCCGTCCAGTCATAGATTTGAGCTGGATAAACAAGCTGACCGTCGCTCCGAAGTTTTATATGGAGACGATTCGATTGGTCAGAGCGAGTATTCGGGTGAACGATAATGCTACAAGCATAGATCTCAAAGATGCATACTTTCACGTCATGGTAAATCCGACATTCAGAAAGTATCTACACTTCGCAGTCCTAGGAGTGGTGTATCAATTTCGTGCGATGTGCTTCGGATTGAACCTAGCACCCTGGGCTTTCACTCAGGTAATGAACTCGGTAATGATGTATTTCCGAGCTCATTCGTCTGCAGTAACGTCGGCCTACCTGGACGACATTCTTCAGAGGTACGGCAATGAGTTAACGCTTCAGAACGATGTGCAGAATCTGCTTCTATTGCTCCGACGTCTCGGTTTTATAATAAACGAGGAGAAGTCGGATCTGGTGCTGTCCAAGTCATTCACACATCTGGGAATGAGCTTCGAGATGCACAACAATCTTTTTCGTCTGCCGTTAACCAGAGCGAAATTAGTCAGTTCTTACGCCCGCTATTGTCTTCACGCAGACAAAGTCACAGCGAGGGAGTTCATGAGACTGATAGGTCTGTGCGGAGCCGCTGCGGATCTCATTCCGATGGGGCAGTTACGCACTCGTCCTCTCCAAATTTTCTTGACTCAGAATTGGAGTGTGAAAATTCATTCGCTCGACATAGACGTTCTATTGTCAGATCAAGTGAAACAGGTTGGGGTGCATCATTGATCCCAACGGATTCGAGATGCCAGGGTCTTTGGGATCCGCAATTCCTATGCAAGCACATAAACATCAAGGAAATGATGTCAATTTGGCTTGCGTTACGTCATTGAATGGACATTTACAATGCTCATGTCCAAATCCTGTCCGACAATACGACAGTAGTGGCGTATATACGGAACCAGGGAGGCACTCATTCAGTTCCGTTGTTCAATCTAACGGAAAGAATCCTTCTGTTTGCTCTAGAACATCAAGTTCTTTCAGTCTGTCATATACCGGGTCATCTGAATGTACTAGCAGACTCCCTTTCATGAAAGGGTCGCTTGTTGCCGTCGGAGTGGACTCTCAACAAACAAGTATTCAATCAGATTTGCTACCAATGGGAACGGCCAATGATAGACTTATTTGCGACACATCTCAACAATCAGTTGCAGACATATGTGTCTCCGTGTCCGGATCCAAGAGCATTTGCAGTAGACGCTCTGTCGATCCCTTGGGACGGAATGATAGGATATGCGTATCCTCCAACGCCGTTGATTCAGCAAATATTGCTAAAAATAAAACAATCTCAATGCAAGATTCTGTTGGTAGCATCTCTGTCTCCACAGACACCGTGGATAAATCTACTCAGGTGTCTGTTGTGGGACCTACCGCGAAAGCTTCCTCCACGGGAGGATCTTCTTTCGCAGGGGAAACCGCGTCAATTTCATCACAACCCGCAAGGTCTCAACCTTCACGTTTTTCCGTTGTGCGGTCCTTCTGGCATAGCAAGCACTTTACAGGACGAGCAGTGGATGCGATTTCTAACTGTAGGAGGACCTCCTCTTCGCTAAACTATGCGGCTAAGTGGAAGGTTTTTTCGTCAGTGTAGGGATCATTCTGTTGATATTTTCGATCCCTCCATACCAGACATTGCAAACTTTCTAGTATACTTGTTTGACGAAATCAAATTGCAGCCTGTTACTATTAAGGGTTATAGGTCTATGTTATCTGATACCTATGCACATCATGATAGTTTACAAATTGGATCTAATGTCTCTTTATCTAAGTTAGTTAGAAACTTCTCGATAAATAGACCCAGAACTCTTAGGTTAATTCCTAAGTGGAATTTAGCTTGGGTTCTTCTTAAACTGAAGGAAAAGCCATTTGAACCTCTTGGGACAGTAGATTTCAAATTTTTGTCTTATAAGACAGCTTTTCTCTTAGCTTTCTCTTCTGCTAGAAGAGTCAGTGAGCTTCATGCACTGTCGGTGGTTGATTCTCACTATCGTAGTGTCAGGAACACTCACCTTCACTACTAATGTGGGATTTTTAGCTAAGAATCAGGCGCCTAATAAATATCCGGAACCTATTGTTATTAAGGCCCTTCCATCTTAGGCCTTTACTCTGTCCTGTTAGAGCGTTACGTATTTATAAACAGAGATCTCAGTTTATCAGAAAGGGACAAAAACGTTTCTTTCTGTCTCTGATGCCTAATAGAAAGGACATTTCGGTCCATTCTATTGCTAGATGGATTCAATTAACTATCCATACTGCTTATGAAAATTTATCTTCTCAGCAGTCTGTGCTTAAGTTTTCGGCTCATGAAGTAAGAGCTCTTTCTACATCTTGGGCTTACGCAAATAGTATTGCTATTACAGATTTAATGAAGGCTGCTTATTGGTCTCAGCCATCCACATTCACGAATTTTTATCTCAGAAATATTGAGTCCAATTCTGGAGACCTGCATTGTTTAGGTCCGTTATCTGTTGCTCAGAATGTCGTCCACTAAACAGTTGCAATTATAGTTATGCAGGCTTTCTGTTCCAGCAGTGACTCCATCCGGCTGCCCTCTTCGCTCTGGGCTATTTGACCCAGGGCAAGGGGAAGGGGGGGGGGGAGGGTGTTCCCTTAGGTCACCTGCTTTATAGTGAAAAGCAAGGGAATTCCTCCTCTGAAGTCAGTATTTCTGAGTCGTTCCCGGGATGGTTTTAAAGTGTAATATTAATATTAAAAATTCATTCATGTCATGTTTTTAAAGTGTAGCTCGGTGTGAAGCATTTGTATATGTCAAGTGTCAAACGGGTGTTAATATACAATCCTCGGACACTTTTAAAGAATATAAAGAGTCTGAATTCTCTGGACTAACTTTATTTATTGGCTTACTTTAAAAATAATTAGTATAAAGGGTTATACTGGATGTTAATAGAGAACATGAATGTTATTGTGCTCAATTATGAAGGGTATTGTATCTTTCTAATTTATCATAAATAAGAAAGACACATGTAAAGCCTAATATCCCTTTTCTCCTTGAGGGGTTGACTCTATATTATATAGTTGAGCTTATTGGATTTTCCTCTATGTCCTAGGCCCTCCAGCCTTTTTACTATTCAGCTATGTCTGGGTCATTGGTACAGTATAAAAATGTTAAAAAATTTATAGTAATTTATATATTTTTTATACTTACCAATGACCCAGACGGGGATGGCCCTCCCGGGAGTTGGGAACTCATACCTCCCCGCTGAGTACATAGCGCTGACCAGGCACTGCTTGCAAGAATGGTGATTGGCGCCAATTTCGGAACGTCCTTGACACTGCGCATGCGCAGTAGGGGCAAAGTATGGAGGTCCTTCAGGACATGATTTCTTTTGGTTTTAGATGCAAATTTTGGGGATTGGGGGCCAAAATTTGTGTTTGGCCCTAGATTTTAAGAGTTAGCACCAGCTATGTCTGGGTCATTGGTAAGTATAAAACATATATAAATTACTATAAATTTTTTAACTTTCTTGGGGTCACACTTAACCCCTTCATTGGAAATAGCATGACCCAAAAATGCAACTTTTTGTGCAATAAAGAACACTTTTTAGGCTTCAGTTTTAACCCTGTCTTTCTAAGTCTGTTAAATACTTCTCTCAAATTTGTTAAACTTTCGAAAAATGTTTTTCCAAAAATTATAATATCATCCAAGTAACACAAACATCGCTCCCATTGCATTCCCGATAGCATAATTTCCATTAGGTGCTCAAAAATGGCAGGAGCATTTCTTAATCCAAATGGGAGAACCTTAAACTGAAAAAGCCCCTTGTGTGTAACAAAAGCAGTTTTGGGTTGATCAGACTCTTTAATTTCACATTGCCAATACCTACTTGCCAACTTGCCAAATTGAGAGTAGAAAACCAACTTGTCCCATCTAGAGAATTTGAGCATTCGTCTATGTGGGGGAGTGGGTAGGCATATTTCCTAGTGCTCTCATTAACCTTTCTGTAGTCCACACAGAACCTAATACTTCCATCTGGCTTATTAACTAAAAGAATTGGAGATGATCATGGACTTGAACTTGGTTCAATTATGTTATCTTTTATCATTTTATGAATTTCCTGTTCCACAATTTCTTTCTTTAAAAGGGGTATCCTTCTAGGGGGTTGTTTAATTGCTTACTATCCCCAGTATCTATAGCATGTTTTACTAACCCTGTATGTCACGATTTACCATCAGGTCCCATAAAAATATCTTGGAACTCTAGTAAAAGAGTCTTAATTTGTTCCAACTCATCCCATGTTAAATCTTCAGAACAGTTATCTATAATAGACTGAAGGTGATCAGGAAAATCATTTTCTTTGATGTCAGTGATATAATCACTGATTATATTATCCTGAGAAAAAGAATGAACTTTTCCTAACAAAGTACAATATGGAAGTCGAATGGGATTCTCTGTAACATTAATAACCGATATATTAGTTAATTTGGGATTTTTGGAAACTACAGCTCTTGGAATAAGACCTTTAGATGTAACATGAGTAAAAGACTCAACAGGCCATCATTAATCAAAAAAGACTTGTCCTTAATATAAGTACTTATTTGGGTCTCAGAGTGGGCAGGGATAGTTATGCTCTTATTTACTGCTATTTGTGCACAAGAATCTCTAGATTTTTTAAAAGGTTTCACTTTACATGAAGGAATTTTAAATTCATTTTTACATAAATTGACATCAGCTTTATTGGGTAATAAAAAATCTACAGCAAGTATACCAGTTAAACCCTGAATATTTGCAACAATAAACTCGTGCTTCAATGAAACACTAGCCATTTTAAAGAAAAGTGTGATTTTTCCTAAAACTTCTAAAGCTCTACCATCTGTTATAGTGTTATAATTCACTTTCCTCAAGGTAGTGTTATCAAGATTCAGTCTAGAAAACAACTCAAAACACTACAGGATGCCCCAGTATCAATCAGCATTTCTGTCTGCAAATTTTGAAATGAAAAAGAGTTTTGACATATAAACAAGACTGGCTGATTTGGATAATTAGTTTTCCATTTTTGGCAGAACTTCCAGCCATAAGTTCAGCCAAATCTACTTTTTTTGCTGGTCAATGGACTGTTTGTTAGATTTTTTATTTGGACAGTTCATTTTCTTATGTCCTCTTTCTGAGCAAGAAAAACAAACAATGTTTGGACATGATCTTGCTAAATGGTTAGGCCGGTGACAATTCCAACACCTAACTTCTGGCTTTTCATCAGGTAAAGAGTTTATGTGTGGACTGATTTGTTCCCTTATTATTTTGGGTTCAAATAAGTTTTACTTCCAGTGAAGGCTTCATACTCTTCTGCAAGTGATATGGCTGATTCTAGAGAATGTGGATGGTAAAGTTTTTATGTTTTTTTAATTCACCATCATCAAACCCATCAATGAATTGGTCAATTACGTGTGTGTCTCTGTACCTGGGTGGTAATTCAGGGTAAGCCAAAGATCCTAACCTACACAGGGCATAACCATAATCAGCAATGTTTTCAAATTGCTTCCTATGCCTACTTCTAAATTCTCTTCTGTACACTGACTCTCATTCAGGGGGGTTAAATCTTTGACCTAATAATTTTTTTAGAGTGTCATAATCTGTGAGTTCTATTTGAGTCAAGTCTCCCAACATCTTTTGTGCATTACCCATCAAAGCCATTATGAGATGTTGAGCTTTTTGAATATAGCTCCATCCATTCCATTCAGCCATCAGTTCAAATTGGACAAAATTGTCCTTCCAATCTACTGTTTTACCATCAAATTTATCAGGTAACATTACTTTATGTGTGGGATTCATACTTCCTGAAGAATATAATGTCTGAGGGTGTACTGGTTTCCTTTATTTTGGAAGGATCACAAAAAAATGTATTTCTGCCCAAAAAGGGTTTGGGGTTTACAGTTGGTTTAAAATCTAAGTTCTGCAATCCTTTCACTAAAGTTTCAGATTCAGGCCTTTTACTTCTAGTGACATAATCATATTCAGTTCTAGATATTGGTGTCCATTTAGAATTGTTTCAGACTCATTATCACTTAGTTTTATCAACCTTTTTGAAGAACGGGTCAAATTCTCCAAGCAAATCCTTGTATTTGTCCATGACGTTTTTGTTTTACTGAGATCCTGTCGGTGATGCCAAAATGTAACAGGACCACAACTCGTCACCTGTATTTGCAGTTTCTTTTATCTCATTATCATGGGCAAGAAACAACAATACTTAAATATCTTTGAATGCTGTTTACCTAGACACAAATGGTGATGGTCTGAGAAAAGTGAAGTATGGTGGGCGGCGGTGCTGAATTCCCTTTAAAATAAATAAGATTGGGCCGAGTTGTGATAGGTCGAATTTACTAGGGGACAATTTACTTGACTTCAAAAAAAAACAAAAAAACTTTAGTTTTGTCTTTTGTAAAGTAAAAAGTGGGCCGAAAATGGAAGGAGCGAATTCAATCGGGATGTTTTGCTATGATCCAAGAAAAATATTATCCATTCTGTAAATAAAGGTTAAAAAAAAAAAGACAGGGCGAAATTTACTGGGCGAATTTGCTTAGGGAGGAAAATTTTATATTCCCTCTAAAATTTGCAACAAAGATTTGCTAGGCAGAACATTAACCGGCGTTCTTCGAGGTTGGTGATGTGTCTCACCTGTATGAGAATATGTGAATTCTGACCAGCAAGGGAAATTTACGACTTGTACAGGGACAGTGCACTGCAAGCCACCAACTTTGAGTTCGACTGCAAACCATCCGTAATTCACGAACTACGTTTGAACTGCGTTTGAAGTAAAACACAAAGTTACAGATTTTACAAACAACTAAACTTTTGCATAAGGGTAGAAAAATATTACCTAAAATAGGAAACTAAATGGGATATTAATATTAAATCAATTATTACATGTTATTTAAAAACTTAACAAGGGAATTTGAAAGCTAAATTTAGATCTGAAATAAAAATAGGGGAATCCCCGCACAGCATCCCGCCACAGTGTCCACACTGATGAGTAAGAAGCTCTTTGACAGTCTCATACGCTCCATCTGCACTTACGAGTGTGAAGAATGGGGTGTTGATAAGCTTAATGTTTCTCAGATGGACACTAATCAGGATTTTACACTTTTGCTACCCAAAGCAACTACTGTCACCTATTTTATAATGATTATCTGTACGTTCTGGTGCGCGAAGATCAAACCTACAATCTGATTAATTGTTGGAAAGGGTTGAAAGCAGTGGCGTGACCGGGGGGGGGAGATTGGAAGTCGCAGCAACCCCCCCCCCCGCCCCCCCCCCCCTCCCACACACTTTCCCTCAAAGTTGGTCCTTGAAATTTGTCCAAAAATGGCATAAAAATTGCATGGGGGTTAGGTCCATGGGGGTTAGGTTGTAGATTCCTTGTCCTAATATCTGTGTCGGTGAAAAGGTAGACAGTCATCAGTACATGGAAAACCTCAAAATATCCACTCAGATGCAAGGAGATGGGGGTTTTTCAACCCTGGAATTCAAACTTTTTCTGACGACCCTTGGCTGCCTCATATCGGACACATTTCCGTCTGGTGGAAACCCTGATTATTGTTACCTTGGTTACCTATCTCAAACTGTAGGGACGCAAAATTCTGAATTGTTAAGGCTTGGAAAGCTTTTCACACACACACACCACCCTCACCCCCTATTAAAACGGCTCTAAGCCAGGCTCTGCGAGTTTGATTTTTCGTCATGTTAGTACATCCACAGAATATGAAGCCTTTTAGCTGTGGTACCCGCACTTCAGGATAAAGACCCAAAATGGGCATCCAGCCCTCAACCAGTTAATTGAAATCTCTTTGTCCAAAAGTAAACCGTGTTAGCAGTTTATGATGGAAAACCTCAAAATAATTAAATTCGTCTTGTTGGGATTCGCCTTGTTGGGATGACGATTTTCGACATTCATCTTGTTGGTATTCGTCTTGTTGGGAATAAACCGCATTCGTTTACTAAACTGAGAATAAGTGTCCATAGACTAGCGATTGAGACTGGTAGGTATAGGAGACCAACTATTCCCTCGGATGAAAGATTTTATCACTTTTTTACAGATAACGTAAAAGATGAAGTTCATTTCCTTTTTGAATGTTCTTGTTACTCGCAAGAAAGACAAACATTCCTGCAGGAAATAGACATCATTATCCAAGGTATTGCTGACGTGAACCATCTTGATCTCGCAGTGGCACTAATGGGATTGTTTTGTTATGACAAAACACCCAGGATCATGCGTTGTTTTTAGAACCTGTTCTCGTGCTTTGGCAACTTCATAAATTACTTACAATTGAGATGTTCCTTTCTGGTCTATCTTCATGTGCATTTGATTCGGAACTCAAGTCAGCCACAAATGAGACGTTGTTATATACATTTGACTTAGTTTTGTGTGTATGTATGTTTGTATAACTTATTTATTTATTTAATTTTTCCCCCCACAATTTCGTCATGTTAGCTGTTGTGTCCTCTATGTACATTTATTCACATCATTTTGTCACGATGTCATATACCCATGTATAGGAATGAAAGACAATAAAGTCATTATTATTATTATTATTATTATTATTATTATTATTATTATTATTATTATTATTATTATTACTAAAACTTGATTTTCTTTTTTTCAAATTATCAAAACACTGTGCAAAACAAGACTTGGTGTCTTTTCAATTATGTACCCCTTCCCATAAAACACAAACAGACAAAAGTAATAGTGAAAAGTTGGGGGGGGGGGGGGGTATCCTCCAGAACTGGTTGAGAGCTACAGTGATTTGTTGAAATTAGTTCGTCAGCCCTTCAGGCGTGGAGGGCCTGACGAAATCCTACAAGGTTTCAATTCAGAAAAATTCAGTTCAATACTGAATGTTCAGAATAAAGACAAGAAATGTTTTACAAGTATGTGTCCAGTACTTGCCTCCCTCATCCAATTGAGAGAAATGGACAACGAATCAGGAAATACATGGAATATGTGGTTGAATTAAATTAAACTGGTACGAAGTTTCCTGTAGCTGTATACGACATCCTGCGACTTGAAAAGCTCAATGAAATTTCCATCACCATATTTGGATATGAAAACTGAGAAATTTGTCCCCCACATGTAACCAAACATCGATATCAGAGACATGTTACAAACTGGAAAATCACATGATATGCCGGACGCCAAGAACTAGAACTGAAATGGTTAACCGGATAACCGGTTTGAAACCGGTTACATACCTAACCAAGCTTCACTCCCGCTTCCGTTCTTTAGATTTCCCGGGTATCTGGGCCGGCTTTCGGAACCGGGAACCCGGGAATTCCAGTTCCCGGGATTGAACCCAAATCACTGGCATATGGCGAAAGAATGTTTACCGTTATTGTTTTTTGTTCTGGTAATAACGGATGACCATTGTGTAAATCATCCTGTTCTGGGGGATACTCAAAGTCAACCTTCAATAGAAAACTCTTTGATGCATTATCTGGAACATTTGTTCGGCCTAAAAAAATAAATAATCTGTTTTTTAGGCCCTCCCACATGGCCCTTTTGGATTCCGCATGCTCTCGTTTTATAACCAATGTAAAGTTATAAGATATAACAATTAAATGGTTTATATCTGATATTTTACTCAAGTTAAAATTTTTTATAAATTTGTCCTTTGAATGCAAGAAGGCTTTGCAATGCTTTAGCTCTCAAGGGACGAAATACACCATCACCCATGCTATTCTGTAGATTATGAGGCCTAAAACATAAACCAAGAACATGAACTTTTGATGGCAAAGAAATAGTTACAGAAATAAAAAATAAAATAAAAAACCTCTCGCCCGCATGTAAATTTACAAATAATGGCCTGAGAAACAGAAGATCTAGTTGGTGTGGACTTATATCAATATTTTCAATCGCCTGTCCATTCAACCACCGAAAATAATGCGTCAGTAGAGCTGCTGGCATTGCCCACCCATGCAGGTTCTTGGTAGGGCTGAAACGGTTGGCTCATTTTCACAACCGACTAACCGAGAGCTGTAACCGGATAATATCAGGTTAACCGTAGCCATTATTTCACCGAATCTGGGATCAAAACTATAGGAATTGGAAAGCAGTATTCTCAGAAACTATTCCTACTCGACAACGTTCGTTTGTATACATACTACAGAATAGTTTCTGCGGTTACTCGGTATTCACGGAAATTGCCGATCATCAACGAAGTCTTGAATGCCAAAGTCGATTATTTCTCGATATATACAGCGCTACTTCGAGGGGTAATCTATCCCAAAGGAGAAGCGACAGATTTACTACGTTTTAACCGTGGAATGGCGATTACTATCGATATTTCGGATAACCGGTTGACATTTTTTTAATCGGTTAGGTATGTAACCGGTTTCAAACCGGTTATCCGGTTAACCATTTCAGTTCTAGTTCTTGGCGTCCGGCATATCATGTGATTTTCCAGTTTGTAACATGTCTCTGATATCGATGTTTGGTTACATGTGGGGGACAAATTTCTCAGTTTTCATATCCAAATATGGTGATGGAAATTTCATTGAGCTTTTCAAGTCGCAGGATGTCGTATACAGCTACAGGAAACTTCGTACCAGTTTAATTTAATTCAACCACATATTCCATGTATTTCCTGATTCGTTGTCCATTTCTCTCAATTGGATGAGGGAGGCAAGTACTGGACACATACTTGTAAAACATTTCTTGTCTTTATTCTGAACATTCACTATTGAACTGAATTTTTCTGAATTGAAACCTTGTAGGATTTCGTCAGGCCCTCCACGCCTGAAGGGCTGACGAACTAATTTCAACAAATCACTGTAGCTCTCAACCAGTTCTGGAGGATACCCCCCCCCCCCAACTTTTCAACAGCAATGTCTTATTCACTCGCTTCAAAGTTCAAATTCGTCTTCATTTTCAGAATTACTAGTATCACTGTTCACTACTTCCTCCAACATCAACACCCTCTTCACTGCCGTCACCAGTCTTATTATCATTAAAATAAATACGTCATGTTACCCTCATAAATTTGCTTGATGTTACCCGGGAAATTTCCCGGTTCCCGGTTCTGAGAGTGGTTTCATTCCCGTTCTCTGTTCCTAGAAAACCCTACCAGTGATTTGCTGAATTAATTAAAATTAAAAGGCACATCTCGTGACAAGCAAGTTGCAACTAAAACAAAGATGTGTACTTCACTATATACTGTAATCTGAAATTATATTTATCGCTCGGCCTAAAATTAAAGAAGATACACAGGATTTTGGCCTTTCAGCTACAACCATTTTTGAAACCAATCATCGACTTGAACAGCCATAAACAATTTTGAGAAGGACTTCTTCAAACTTTTGAACAATGCTGTCTTTGGCAAAACAATGGAAAATCCACGAAAACGAATATGCGTGAGATTGGTAAATAGCCAGAAAAAGTTGTGGAAATTGGTCTGTAAGCTCTCATTTCATGCTTTTGGCATTTTTAATGAATATGCAATTTGAATTGCCCAATTTATGTAGGCTTCAGTATTTTGGACATAACTAAAACTTCAATTACTCTTCACGGACCCTGACTCCCTCTGTTATTGCATGCAAACAGATGATATTTACCAAGAGTTGTTGGCAGATTTATTTATTATTTATTTGTTTATTTATTTATTAGGGTTTAATGACACTTTAACAGCCAGGGTCATATCTTGTCATTGACAGTTTCACGAGTGGAGGAGGCCGGAGTACCCGGAGAGAACCACCAAGCAACGACGAGCAGCTGCCAGCTCCCCAACATCGTAACTCCGCACTGCAGCACATGCAGGATTAGATTGGTTGAAGACATACGCACCATCGACGTGCAGTACGCCTTAGTACACGGCGGCATCGTGCCCCCATGTAGACAATCGGGGTTAAGTGCCTTCCCCAAGGACCCAACGCGAGAGTCCGAATCTATCGCTCAGACGGTCACCCATCCAAGGACTAACCGGGCTCAACGTTGCTTAATTTCGGTGATCTGACGAGAACCGATTACCGCAACGCCAATGCGCCCCCTGATGTTGGCAGATATTCACTCATTTGACACATCAGAATATAAAATAGACCGCATATTATACCGTCGCAAAAACAAGAAAGTTCTTGGGAAAATGAAGGACGAACTATCTGGAAACTCATAATTCATGAATTTGTTGGATTAAAATCAAAGTTGTACTCTCTCATTCACGAAAGCGAAAATGGTGAGAAACAATCAGCAGAAAAGAAGCTAGCCATAGGGGGGAGTCAAGAAGAGCATTATACGACCAATGTCGGGGCAAAAAAATTTCCGATCATGATATTTTTTGTGATCAACCTTCAGCCGAACGTCATTCATATCAAATAACTTGGCTATGATTTTTTAATTTTGTTCTGGCGGATATCCGAAAATAGTGCGCGCATAGATCGTCTTGTTTCTTTAATATTGTGCACACAATGGCAGCTGTTAATGGCCAGTTAACGTAAGATGAGCAGATTTTGGGGCTACTTCTTTAGTATTCCAACCGCTTCGGAAGCGGTTGGAATACTAAAGAAGTAGCCCCAAAATGGGTCTGAGAGATGTCATCTTTCAAACATTTTCTAGGGGCAGGGCCGAATTTACGAACAGGCAGACTAGGCGGACGCCCAGAGCTCCCACATTTGTGGGGGTCCCCACATTAAAGTTCGTCTTTCGAGGAACATAATATGACAAAATTCCTTACCAAATTGACTTTGGCAATTTGGCAGGGAAATTTGTCATATTATGTTCCTCGAAAAACGAACTGCACGCACAGTCATTTTTTTTATCCCCCCTACATAATCGATGGCAACAATTCGAAAAAAAACAGGGATCTGGGTGTTATGATCGGGCCAATGTTTGGGCCCTTCCGGCGCCCCTGTACAATACCATACGTGACATGACCACCACAAACAGTGTTTGTTTAAGGACGATGTTACCCCAAATTTCAACCAAAAAACACAGTGCCAAAACACACAATTGAAACATTTCGAATGTTGATGTTTCATATCTGTTGGATTACGGTTATTGGATTAACATATCAATGATAAATGAAGAGACCAGAAAGTGATTTTGAAGTGAAAAAATGACATTTAATTATCGAATTTAAACAAACAGCTACAGCTGAATACGTGGGAAATATCGCTGAAATAGTTAAACCAAAATATTCAGTGAACGTCCATCTAGTGGTAATTACAAACTAAATAATTTTAAAACCCCAGAAAAATATTTTAAAATTGGCACAGAAAATGGTAAATTATGTACATGTTTTTTTTTTACAAAAGATACAGAAGGACATCCTTAAGGGGCTATATAAGTAATGGAATTTTGTTTATTTTGAAAATTCTCACCTCTGATATTCCTTAAATTTAGATTAAATATACACAAATTATACAGCAAAATGAAGGTTGGGATGTATAGAACACGAATCACATATGTAATCAACTCATAGAGTTGACAGCAGGCATCACTGGGCCCTGGAAGTCTGCTATCGTATTCGTACCAGAACTCATAATAAAATAATATTTCGCAAGAATACTAAGCTCGTGGCCAAATGTGCTTCATATATTCAATAACAAAGCTAGGCATTCAAACACTTTCGAGTGCAGCGATAGGACCGCATTTTGGAAAATGCATTTTTTATTGCAGATGGTTTCCATGCTCGACAGACATGCGCAAATCACTCCATACCACGAATTTCCATCGAAAAACAAAATCGTAATTGTAAGAACTTTCAACAGGTATCATGATACCGTGCATTGAATATGGCAACAGTGCAGTCTCTTGCTAATAACGGTATACTGGAATAAGGCGATCTTTCTCATTATTTGATTTTAGACGGTGTTGTATATAAATGCTTTTTCCGTCCGATGACGTCGCCGGAAATCGAAAGTAAATTCATATGTAAACAAAAGCAAAGGTTTTGGAATTTTCCCCATTGCAGCTCTGTCGCTGTGTTTTGAAGAATTTTGATACCCTAGCTTTGTTCTTGGATATGTAAAGCACATTTGGCCACAAGTTGTTCTCGTGAAATATTATTAAATTATCAGTTCTGGTGCGAATACGGAAGCAGACTTCCAGGAACCAGTGGTGCCCACAGTCGTCTCTATGAGTTGATTAAACACGTGTTTCGTGTTCTATACATCTCAATCTTCATTTTAATGTACATTTTGTATATATTTAATTATATTTAATTTGAATTGAAGGAATATCAGAGGTGATAATTTTCAAAATAAACAAAATCTCATTACCTATATAGGCCCTTAAGTCAATCACAACTGTACCATTTTGTATAGCACTCAGGGTGTTCTGCTTTGGGCATTTGTTCTCAGTGAACCGAAACATATAATTTGATCTTTTAATTTTTAAAATTATTTAGATATTTTTTAAAATTATTTGTTTGGTAATTGCCACTGGATGGATGTTCACTGAATATTTTGGTTTAACTGTTTCAATGATATTTCCCACGTATTCAGTTGAAGGTGTTTTTTTCAAATTGGAAAATTAAGGGCCGATATAAGTAATGAAATTTTGTTTATTTTGAATTTTCTCACCTCTGATATTCCTTCAATTCAAATTAAATATACACAAAATGTACATCAAAATGAAGGTTGGGATGTATAGAACACGACACACATGTGTAATCAACGCATAGAGACGACTGTAGGCACCACTGGTTCCTGGAAGTCTGCTTCCGTATTCGCACCAGAACTGATAATTTAATAATATTTCAAGAAAACAACTTGTGGTCAAATGTGCTTTACATATCCAAGAACAAAGCTAGGGGATCAAAATTCTTCAAGACACGGCGACAGAGCTGCATGGGGGAAAATTCCAAAGCCTTTGCTTTTGTTTACGTATGAGTATACTTTCGATTTCCGGTCGACGTCATCGGACGGAAAAAGCATGTAAAAACAATGCTGTCTAAAATCAAATAATGAAAAAGTTCGCCCTCATACAGTATATTGTTATTAGATAGAGATTGCACAGTTTCCATAATCAATGCAAGGTATCATGATACCTGTTGAAATTTCTTAGAATTACGATTTTGTTTTTCGATGGAAATTCGTGGTATGGAGTGATTTGCGCATGTCTGTCGAGCATGGAAGACAGTGTTGTCATTTTCCAAAATGCAGCCCTGTCGCTGCACCCGAAAGAATTATGAATGCCTAGCTTTGTTATTGAATATCTGAAGCACATTCGACCACAAGTTGTTTTCGTGAAATATTATAAAATTATCAGTTCTGGTGCGAATACGATAGCAGATTTTCAGGAACCAGTGGTGCCTGCTGTCAATTCTACGAGTTGATTACATATGTGATTCGTCTTCTATACATCCCAACCTTCATTTTGATGTATAATTTGTGTATATTCAATCTGAATTTAAGGAATATGAGAGGTGAGAATTTCAAAATAAACAAAATTCCATTACTTATATAGACCCTTAAAAGTAATTTTTTCACTTCAAAATCCATTTTTGCTCTTTTCGTTTATCATTGATGTGTTAACCCTTTACCCAACGTAACGGCAAAAACCGGCCAGCGCTATTCTCAAAACTCGCCAATTAATTTTCATTATTTTTTTCATTTTTTGTCTCAAAAACATAGGTTATGACCCCTCATTGGAACGTGCTCGTCGAGCTCGTTCCAATGAGGGGTCATAACCTATGTTTTTGAGACAAAAAATGAAAAAATTAGTTATTCAAGAATATTTTTTGCAAGTGTCGTCTGCTTTTCATGATAGGTAAAGGGTTAATCAAATAGCTGTGATCCAACAGATATGAAACATCAACATCCAAAATGTTTCAATTGTGTGTTTTGTCACTGTACTTTTTGGTTGAAATTTGGGGTAACATGATCCTTAACCTCACATCGCACATCTCGACCATAACACAAATCAGGAGCCACAAACGCCAACTGGAAACTATGACGATGAACAAAATAGGATGATCTCCCTTTGACGATAAAAGGTATATTTTACGAGATAGGGTCAGTAGTCTCGCGAAAGTCACTGGCGAATTCCCGAAACTATATAAAGGTGTTATACTAAAATACATCTAATTTCCGTAGGACCGTAGAGGAATCAGCATGCATCGCTGTGACCAATGTACAAAAGTTTTCAACAAAGGAGATAATTTCAAGCGATATCATGTCCACAGTAAAGAAAATTATATAGAAAGTACTCGAACACAAGATACCACAACGGACACAAGTCGGACATGAAACAAGATCATTTTTAGTTTACCAACAATTAGGGAGAGCAAAGGCTTCCAGTTGAAACATCCTTTTACAATATGTACGGGACCCTCTGTTTGTGGGAAGAGTTTCTTGTACAAAACTATTAAAAGCTAACAAGAGATGGAGAAATCCGCCAACTCAAAGGATTGTGTGGTTATACAAACGTTGTCAGCAATTGTATGACATCATTAGGAAGTCTGTTAGTAGTATGTTTTGTACCTTTCGAGTAAATTCAGCAGGAAGCCGGAAGTGACGTCATGTTGGGTTGTCATGGTATCCCGCGTGAGCTGCCATAATGTAACGCCATCTCCATAGTGCCACGTGATCTTAATGTGCATGTGCAGCGCGTGTTGTAATATTTTCACCTTTCCTTCCATTCTGTATACTGGAGGCCGCCTTCTTAGTTTCTATGGCGATACGTGGTTGCTATATGGTCCAAAGGCCTGCAATAGGACAGGTGGTGTGTTCGATACAACGGGAGTGTGTCTAATTACCCAAATAGACCCATCATCCACCCAAATCACCCCAAACTACTCAATAACAGGCGCGCTTCTTTGTGTAAGAGTAGTTTTCTGGTTCGGATTTTTCCAAAATCCTCCCTTAGAATTACCACAAACAACCCGACAATTATTTCACTAGTTCGGATTCTTCCAGAATACTCGGCTCTGTATTTAAGGATGCCTACCACATAGCTCCCATAGAGCCCATAGCTCCTATATGGCTCCTAGCTCATATACACCCCCACATCATTCATCGCTTCAAGCCCACTACCTGTCCATAGTCACGATCATCTGTCCTATGATCAGCCTGTATTGTATTTACCTTTAGTATGATGTTCTACCAACACTGCAGTCTCGTATCCTTACTACCTTGCACCATTGCCATTGACTACCTCTATTCTGTTCTGCAGGGGCGCCGGAGCCGCCCGACAACCCCGACCAATGTCGGGGCAAAAAATCTGCCGATCATGATATTTTTGTGATCGAATTTCAGCCGAACGTCATTCATATCAATTAACTAGACTATGAATTTTTTAATTTTGTTCCAGCGGATATCCGAAAATATTGCGCGCATAGATCGTCTTGTTTCTTTAATATTGGGCACACAATGGCGTCTATTAATGACGACCTAACGTGAGATGATGAGATTTTGGGGGCTACTTCTTTGGTATTCCAACCGCTTCGGAAGCGGTTGGAATACTAAAGAAGTAGCCCCAAAATGGGTCTGAGAGATGTCATTTTTGAAACATTTTCTGCGGGCAGGGCCGGATTTACGACTGAGCAGACTGGGCGGACGCCCAGAGCCCCCACATTTGTGGGGGGCTCCATAGTGAAATTCGTCTTTCGAGGAACATAATATGACAAAATTCCCTGCCAAATTGCCTTTGGCAATTTGACAGGGAATTTTGTCATATTATGTTCCTCGAAAGACGAACTGCATGCACTGTAATTTTTTTTTCTCCCCCACATAATCGATGGCAACAATTCGAAAAACAGGGATCTGGGTGTTATAGTCGGGCCAATGTTTGGGCCGTTCCGGCGGCCCTGTTCTGCGCTAGAGTGTCTGAACCATTACTAACTTGTGGCACAACAACTGCCCGTGGTAGATTAATGCCACTACGGGTCCCAGTTCATATCACTATCTAAGCTGTTTTTTTTGTCACCAATGCTTGCTCGAACAACTTTTTCATGCCTATTCCAAATTCCCCTAATAAGCTATCGAACAGTTACTGGAAAAGTCATTGCTCGAACGACTCAAATCCTATCGAGCAAATAAGCAATAGCAGAATTATTCATAGTTGCTCAATGAGCAAATGCTCTTGTGGCTCCTCGACTCGTTTCAGTAAAAAGAGATTCTGTAAAACGGATTTAATAAGTAGGAATCCGTGAGATTCCAAGCTCCAAAACAGCTCCTGTTAGTCTTAATATCGGCTTTCATCTTGTCTTCAAGTATCTGCCCTATGAATTGCTTCTATTGTAGTACACAATACTATTATTTATGCAGCCATCATGGATTGGAAAACCAAACTTTCAATAAGCAATTAATAAGAACTAATGTATGTGTTTTAGGACTACACTGTAAATTACTAATGTAGATTTTATTGTTTGATATATGTATCATAAGTACAGTGTAGCCAATATAGGAGTAGTACAATTATAATGACTGCTCTATGTGGAGTTTCATTTTGGAAAATGTTGCCTACGTTGTGGGCGGTATGAAAAAACGCCCAAAATGCATCCCTTAACCGGACCCACCTGTGGCATCCGTGTTGAGGGATGCATTCCGCCCACAAAACAGCAGGGAAGGAAGGAAAATGGGAAACAAAAATGAGTAGGAATTTAAGCCGAGAAACTCCCCTGACAAAAATTCGCAAAATATAAGGAGACAAGTACATGAATGAAATAAGCAAAGCACAAAAATGGAAAGAACAGTGTCCCCACACTGCAAGAGGAGCAGCAACTGAAATATCAGCCGAACCTGATCATTTATATGAATGACAAGTCTTACACATTACGTGCAGCCAAAGCTCATGAAAAGTCACGGGCAGGCGACAATAATTTGCCACCGTAGCACAACCCTACGCTAGCAAGGAACGAATAATGAATAACGGCCATGATGAACAAAAAATAACATAAACATAAAATGAAAGAGTTTAATGACTTCGCCCCCGCGACGTCAGGAGTGCGTAATAATTTGCTATGTACAATATAACTGGACAACGCCCCCGCGCTGACCCCTAAACAAGCAGCCAGGAATGCCCCAGCATCCCTGGACGCAACAAGACAATGTATATAATAGTATTAATGTCCCATAACAACCAAAGGGTTGAACAATCCATGAGAACCGATGTCTGCAGAAGGGAAAGCACCATGGACATAGACATGCTAACTACCATCAACCCTAGACCTACCGTAGACAGTATGAGCAACCCTGCCCCAGCAGTGTTGACGCAACGGAACTAAGTTAATGCAGACTGGTACAAATTCCAATGGATGCCTATATCATATGGAACCCCAATTGCTGCCCCCGCAGAAACTGAGGGGAAAATTGAAATAGAAGAGGTCACCACCTCCACTTCCAGTGCCAATACTCCCGGCTTGAAGAAAGAGATCACGTCAGAGGAGAGCTGCGGGTGTAACTGCGAAAAGCATTCGACTTCCATCTGCCCATCATCCTGATTTGAGAATCAGTAAAACCCCTACTGGCTTCCCAAGTGGCAGCGCCAATACGGAAGCTGTGACCTTTGAAGGCGGATGTGTCCAATTGACATACATTTAAGCCTCGTTGCAAAACAGCATTGAATGTATGACGTAAAATAGGTGATCCATCAGGATAACCGAAAAGGGGACCATACGTCGGGCCCCTCAGCGCAAGAAAAATCTTCAAGAATGCAACAGGACAGACAGAAGGATCAGACTGTGGTGTGACCCTGACGTAGTGGGGTGTACAACCCAAATTGTGCTTAAAATGTCGAAAGATGAGTAAGAAGCCCGCCGACTGACCCTCAGAATGACATTGGACATCAGACAATTGCAGAACTTTATCTTTATCTTGTGACCAGAACTTCCCAATCCTCGCAAAGGCGAAAAAGGCTAAGGAAAAAAGTGACTGGAATAATTTGCATTGGTAATCACTCGCAAAACAGATGGAGAGAGTAGAAATGAGCTTGCCTAAAACAGGCAATGTTATGGGAAGCCTAACATCCACAGAGGGTCGTAGACGTTTGATACCCACGAGCAATTTCTTGACCACAAAATTATCTGATGGATCACACAAATGATGAACTTTATGAACGTACGAGAGGCCAGAAAACAAAGAGACGATATACTTTGAGGAATATCCAACATTATACATGTAGGCAATAAACAAATATAATCTATCAACAGTAATGGGCAGCGAACTGCGCAAGCGGAATTCTGCACAAAAACGTGCAAAACGATGGAAAGAGAGTTGGAAAAACCGACTAGTTGATGGTGCTAGCGCATTGTCCATTAATGTCCCAAGGGTCTCAACAAGGCTGTTAAGCTGAAGTGGTGTGGAATGGGAACAGGATGCTGCTGACAAGAAGGTGCAAGTCTCTTGAACTCCTGAACCTGTAACCGAAAAAGAGCATCTGCTAATTTGTTAGATTTGCCAGGAACGTGCAGAGCTTTAAAAAGAATGTTATATTTCAGACAGATTAAAACAACTCGACGTAAAAGTTGCAGGAGAACTGAATCACGGGAGGTTTGAGTGTTAATGCACTGAACCACTACCGAATTGTCACAATAAAAAATAATGCGTCGATCACATAACCGGGACCCAAACAAATGTAATGAATGACAAAACTATGAGATACAGCTCAAGAACAGCAATGTTGTAATGTTTATCAACCTCGGACCAAGCACCATAAAACCATTCAGTCCCGAAAATACCACCAAAACCGCATCTGTGTGAAAGGTAAGTTGCTCATTATCATTATCAGTCCACTGCAGCGGCAAAAAGACAGATTTACCATTGAAACTATCAACAACAACACACAACAACAACAAGCGAAGATCCTGCCGTACCTGCTCAGAAACACGAACTCTATGATGAGGCCGGGATAACCCAATAGTAAGAATAATCATACGTCGTAAGAATACCCGACCTGGCACAACCACAGAACAAGCAAAATTAAGCAGGCCGATGATAGACTGCAGTTCTTGCAATGAAGCCCTTTTCCGACCGATCATAGCTGTAATTAATGATCGACATTTAAGCAACTTATCAGACGGCAAACGGGCAACCATTGCAACAGAATCTAACTCAATACCCAAAAATGTTAAACAGGATACAGGTTCAAAGGTCTTCTCACGTGCGATAGGGACTCCTAACTCATTGCACATCTTCAAAAACTGATGTAGATAAAATTGGCAGGTTGCAAAACTTGTTGCAACAAAGAAAAAGTCATCCAATACATGCAGCACCTTATGCACAGAGTACTTCCGTTCGGCCACCCATTGCAACGCGGAGCTAAAACTCTCAAAAATTTTACAAGGGGAGGCACAACCCATAGGAAGGCATCGATCAAAGTAATACATCTTATTCCATTTAAAACCGAGGAGCGGTTGATCAGCAGGATGAACGTGTATTAAACGAAATGCAGACTCAACATCTGTCTTCGCCACACAGGAACCGATCAGGACTATTTAAAATACGCTCTAGCCTCGGAGCCTATTTTTTCAATTCATGCGCCAGATTTCAATTTACGGAGTCACACTGCTGTTTGTAACACACACAGCAAGTATGTAATAGCTCTCATCATTTTCATTTAGTACACTATAGCAAACAATAATCTTCACTGTGGTTTCTGATCAAGTCTTGGCTGCCTATTTAGGCAGCCAAGACTTGATCAGAAACCACAGTGAAGATTAATGCTTGGTAATTAAGACTTGAAGTATTAACTTGAGCACTCTACAACAATGATAAATGATAATCATATATATAATACATGTAAGAGTGTCTCTCTCGATTATTCATCGAAAGAATATCAAAATATGATCTGAGAAGTTACGCGCCAACTGAGAAACCTATTTCTGAGATTTAAGAGCCAGGTCCTAATGTTTCAGAACCAAATACGCACTGGCGCATGCCCAGGTCGATCCCTGCCATATAGCAATCCTTCCCCAGTTGACAAACAACCCGAACTGCGTCACCAATAGATTGATAATGAACTACCGATTTTTCTTTGGGGATACTATCATTAACCGATGCGCCATATGGAAAAGACAGGTGATGAATCATACGGTATTCTCCTGGAGCTTTTTTAGGAACAACACCGATCGGTGATATAATAACAGGACAGGAAGGCGGTTCGGAAAAGGGGCCCTCGAGTCTGCCCATTTTAATTTCCTTATCAATTTTCTTCTGAACAATGGCCGGGAAAGTATGAGAGGAGTGGAGATTGTCAGATTCCCCATGAACAACACGTGTCCCCACACCATTTCGAAAGCCATGCTGGAATCCGTCAATAAGAGTGGCACCAGCAGATGTATCAAAACCCTGTAACAGTTTACTTAGAACTTTTTCTCGCACTGGCGTTACTATGGTACTGAAAATTCCCTGGTGAAACCCCTCCTGGAAAGACCTGTTCAGTGGGGTGATTGGCATTTCTGCCCACACGAAAATTCTGCCTCGAATTACCCGGACCTTCTAAACACTTCGCAGCACAATGATCCTGTTGACAACGGTAACAGGGGTGCGAAAAACCACATTTGCCCTGGCAGGATCGACCAGAATGAAACTTATAACAAAATCCATTAAGAATACCTGAACTCCCTTGCTCTGACTGCCTACCTTTGAAAGAGTTGACCCTGGGACGAATCTGGTTTTGACTTTGATAACCGACTGAAGTCCTGGTAGAGGGCATGGCTTTGAGATATAACTCCCAATGGAGACTATCCCATTGGAGAGAAAGATTAGTTTGCCGAAGTGTTCGAAATTCCCGATCATAAAAAATCCAGTCATAGCCAATTGATAACATATGACGAATATTGGACTGGTATTTAAGAACAGCTTGAATCTGATGTGGAAATTTCTCTGCGTAAACTGAACAAAAACTCTCAAAAGCACGAAACCATTGAGCCAAGTGGGTGATAGATTTTAGAGGTTTGGGAACAAAAACCAAAGAAGGACCTTCGTCACCACCCTGCATCGCCATGGAATAAGTAGCTTCATGCTCTTGCTGCGGAAGAAGGGCCGCCAAATTAACATTCATTGACCCATATTTGAGATTTCAATTTTGGACTGACATGGTGTGCTAACGGAAATGAAGAAAATATATGATCATTACCTTGCCCGCTATTCGGCTGAGTAACCATGGACTGATGAACTGAATGACATCACATCCCCATTGGACAATGGATCGAACCCCCGCAACGATGGAATCCCCTACCGGGTCGAAACGGGAAGGACCAACTGGCATCATACTGGCACTGGAAGTAGGAATGGTGGAAGACCCTGTAGCCTGTAATGCTGCAGTAACTTCTTCAGAAACAGTCTGTATACCCTGTCCATGATTAACCTGTAACTGTTGCACAATGTGACGCTGTAAACGTACTGTTAATAACTCGGAATCAGGAGACACTGGTGATCCAACCGAAGGTAAAAAGTTCGCAGAAGAATGAACGGTGGTATGTCCCAGATTTAATATACTTGTAACAGGAATGTTAGTGGAAGCTATCCGAATTACTGTGCACAAAAGTAGGGTTAGCCCCGCGCACTGCCCCGAGAGTCACAATTGTATGGAGCTGTAACCACTGGTAGGGGAAAAGGTGAATCAAAACTTGGTACGAACTCCTGCTGACGTGAAACGACCGTAGAGTTACGGGCAACATTAATATCTGTTGGACTGGGGGGACTAACCCTATCGGCTCTACTATTTCCGGATCTTATCTGTGCAGAACGACCATGCCCGGATTTATTCTTGCGTCTCTTAGTATTCTGGGAAGGAGGCCTAGGCCTACTGTCTGGAACAGCAGTGGAGGTGGATGCAATAGGACTGTCAATGATGTCCCCTGGAGCACGAACAGACACCCTAGGCTGTCCAGTATTGTCATGAGTGGTGGTACTCGAAGCGTGAACCCTAGGAATACTGGGCCTTTTGGCATTGGACGGTTGAAATAATTTTGAAAGACCATCAGTCAAATCATTACGCCGTTTGGGCATTCTGAAAAGAAAAATGAATAAAAAGTAGGATAAACACAAGCAAGCAGTCACAACATCGGGTAAGGCTCACCGATCTGGATATAAAGCTCTCACAGTAAGAAGCATGAACGTACACCATTATGTACCCAACAGAATATACATGTAACATACCAGAGAAAATCTGGCCAAAGAACGACAAATGTTAGGCGTTCAAGAAGATCTTACAGTAAGATCAACAATAGGTAACCCCTATAGGAGCTACAAATAAACGTTCGTCGCCCCTGCAACTGACGACAGAGCCCAGGGAGTCATACCGCAAAAAGATATCAAATCAAAGGCAATTCATGTCATGGAATCGTACAATGTGGAGAATAAACATATTCATGTAAAGTTTCTTGGAGATGAAGGGAAAGACATGGTACAGCTACCTCGTGCCCGATCACAATTAACAAGATGAAACTACCAATTGATGCACAGAATGTACACAAGGCGGGCAGCGCAACAGCTTGAACCAGAGGCAACGACCCAGTAACATAGACGTGCACCGCTAACCCCAGCAG
Source organism: Pictodentalium vernedei (assembly GCA_031216915.1). NCBI lineage: Eukaryota > Metazoa > Mollusca > Scaphopoda > Dentaliida > Dentaliidae > Pictodentalium > Pictodentalium vernedei. The sequence goes on along the minus strand of CM062294.1, from coordinate 57,011,926 downwards.
GTGAAAGTTAGACTTAAGAGCCTAAAAAGGCAAAACAATATCCAAGACAGGCAAGCCCCCCCCCCCCCCCCCCCTTAAAACTCAATCTATGTGAAGTATAAGTATTGAATCATGTATCCTAATCAAGGTCAATGTCAGCCACCGGTCCGTAACATGACACACCATACATGTATGTAATAAGTAAAGTTTTGTTAGACTAAACGTCAATAATATGCATACATGTACAAGACATAATGCCATAAAATGTAATTATTTTACTGGAGGCCTACCTTATTCAAGAAAAACAAGATACAGCCGCGTAAGCTGCGACAATATTTTTTAAGCCCTGCCTCAGTAAAGTGAACCCCGTCACACAAATGTTGTGTGGCAATAGAATGCAGCCGCGTGTGTGTCCAGAACTTAATTTTGGAGGATGAAGAAGGCAACACTTCCTTTAAATAATTATTTATTGTATTGACTCTAGTGTTATATTCAACAACGGATATTGTGGGACATTTCGTTGATGGACGAACGTGTGTGCGATGAAATAATTGGCACACAAAAACAAATTGGACATGTGACTGTTTCAGAATGTCGGTCGCGAGGTCATCGATATTACTTCCTAGTGAAAGTGGGCCATGTTCTGCTACATCATTACCCCGATTTGTAATATTACAACATTGGGTTTAAATTCCTGGACGTAGCGTATTGCATATCCACGGAAAGAGGTCATAGTAGCACCGGGTTTTCCCACAGCACGGCAATTCAGATTACAGCATTGAATCTCATTGAGACGAAAATCATTGGTCAAGTTAGTGTGGTGACGCGCTATCCTGTTCAAAAAACGCGCAAGTCGAGAAATTATGGAGTGGCCGATGATCAAGATTTTGGAACATTTATCCATATCTGACATGTCTTAAGGTGATTCTAAACTGAAGATTGCAGTTTGGGTGGACAGGTCGAAAACATGATGTTTTTTTCATTACTTTTCAATAGTAATGGTTATTTAAGGGGACGTCCAACCTAACTTTGGTCAAATTTCATGTAATTTTCTTTCAAGTCTAAAAAAGGCCCAAAATGAATAACCCCAATAAATTATATACCAAAATGCTTGGAATGAAACATAGAACATGTGGAAACTGAAATTTGCCATGGAACTGCTGCCATGTGTAAATAGCACCACCTGAAAGTCTGCTATGGCATAAGTAAGAGAACAAAATTTTTACAATAAAATACCTCAAAATAAAATAACAGCTGTATTCTATAAACATTTAAGTACATACTCGAAGAAATCTTTTCCTAATTCATGAAAGTAATGAAGATTGAGACCAAATGTTATAAGTGGAGTGCTCACTGATTGAAGGCAGACATTTTCTTTTGTTTATGTTTTGATTTGGGGAGTTCAACAAAGGTCAACTTGAAGGAGTCCAGCAGAAGAAGTATGGAAGGACAAAAGAGTGTCTCCCAATATCAAGATGTATGTGTTACTGTAATGGTTTGGAAAGAAAATATGATATTCTCCTATGTAGAATGCACTGCAAAGTCATACATTGTAGTTGAATAAATATATTTACAAACCCCTTGCACTGTAACCCCTTTTATCCCATGCATCAATTTGATAGTGATTAAATTGTTAAATTTGTCTGGTTTATCAATAAGTACATTAGCTTTGTTTAACTCTTGGACACCAATACACTCATGATATCTGTTGGAGAAGAAATAAGGGTAACTGTAACCTGTCACTGCAATAAACCATCTAATGTACTTAAAAGTACATTGTTATTCAAAACACATCAAATCAACCTTACATAACCATTATTGCATGTACTTTCCCCAAGGAGGCTTACCGACATATTGAGATCAGAAGGGCACATCCAGAGGGTCTCACATATTTTTTTCAAGAACGCAGTACACAAAGCAATCCCCAAAAGATGACAAGTGAGCTCCATTTGACACAGAAAATTTTTGGGGGGGGGGTGGGGGGGTGGGGCTCTCTTCCTTGTATGACTCTACCTCCGGCACTCAAGGCATATGCCTTTTTTCTCAAAGTTTAACTCTTTTTTTCTTTTTGAAGATCCTGGCCACACATGTTCCAAACACTATCAGACAGGTAAACCTCCAAATAAGTGTATCTGCAAAAATCATGTTACATTGCAAAACATTCTTTTTAGAGTTTTAGTTCTGGACCTTTCATGCTTCTTACTTCCAACTATAACACTTAATTTATCGATTCATGGGTGAATAGAAAAGTCCTGCCATAATCAACATTTTGAGTTCCATAAGCCTTCAAAACAGCTCCAATAAAAGTGTCAAACATCAGATTGGTGGCTTTATACAGAATATTCATTAGGTTGTTGCTTGATAAGTAATAGGAACAAAATCTTCACAAGAAAATTCTGCAGCAATACAATTGAGGGTATTAACAGGCACTCTGCAACAAATTGTAACAAATCAACTAGTTATAAACAAAATTTTCTAACTTAAAAGAGTGAAAAAGTACCACAACTCTGAAAAAATGTGGGAAGAAACACATGCTACAGCAGCTACACAGGCATTGTTTCTCCATGATGCTCGATCACAAAACCAAATATCCTTCAAATTGGAGTAGCAATGGTTGAGATACAAGGGGGAATGTTGGTACATGCAATGATGAATGGGTAAGACTAAGATTAAGAGGACAGGGGGTCACCACTGCACGGCCCTAGATGCACCTTTGATTTTCCAACTTCCACTAAGTTCCAGGTCTGGGGCATAATAATCGCAACACACCCAACTTATCAGTTCATAATTTCAGTTAAATAAAAGAAATTATCAATTTGAATTAAATAATAGATGATGTAAAAATATTTGGCTTCCTTCGCCTTCTCGTACTATTTAATTACCACAAACAATATCAGTTTGATGCCGACAAACGAAACTGAACGCATGTGGTTTGATTAAAAAGTAACTCGGCATGAATAATGAAGAAATTGCGAATATTTCGTGTATTTCATTTATTTAAAAGCCAATTGCAGCTAATATTGACCGTGCATTCGATAATTCGTTTCGGTTTTGACCACACGGCCACGCTGACACTCCGTGACAGCGGTTATGTTTATTGTGATATGCAAATTGGGGGATGGTTTCCGGTGAAGGAGATTTGTCACATTTGTCAGTGTAAAACGATAAAGAAAAACCACTGATCGACGCTTGTATTACTATGGTTGGTTGGAAGAAAAAACTAAATTCTCAGCATCGTCCAAGCGCACCTTATTTAAAAGCACGAATGCATCATTTTCAACCCATCTTCAATCGGTCCTTTGCAGACATCAAACATACCCGTCTTCAAATTCCATGGTTACTAGGACGTAAATAACTTCGCAGCGACAGGGGGAAATTAACACACTCAATATAATTCCAGGTCACTTGGAATATACTTCGTGAAAAAGTGATTTCTGAAGCATTCTGCTTACTTTGTTATGAATATTGCCTTATTTTATGTGTATCGTCCCGATTTTATACACTCGGTTATTTTTTTTACAAGTGGTTCATGTTGTCTTTCTAGTGCGCAATAATTCAGACTTTTTGTCAACAAAAAAGTTCAGACGGCCTGTAAACACGAGAGGGAATTTCGAACCATATTTTGCAGTTATGACATTAACAGCTCAAGTACTTGCTGTCACCTGTTTGCAAATACGCTCATACATTGTCTCGAACAAATAAAGGGCGTGATCACGTCCTTGCATTCTTACGATTGCCCAAATTGAGTATTTCTGCAAGAACCACATCGTAATCACATGACCGGAAAAACATCGTTGAAACATGGCCACATCCGGAACATCAAAAATTTGTGTTGATGTTATTACATTCAAACGTCAAAACCCACCAGAGTGTGTGTCAAAAAAATACTTTCTCCGAGTCTGTAGTATGTTATCATTATATTGAGGACAAGGCTTTCGAATTACCGATTATTTTGTGGTTTTACCGGTTCGTTACTTATGCCATTTGCAAATTAATCTTCTTCAAAATCATAAAATTCACTGTTTTTCCAGAAAAAAAATATATGTACCTTTTCTATGCACTTTACTCATTATTTTGATATATAATTTGCCTTTCCTTACTTCTCTTATCTGTTTCTGAGGCATTGGGAAAAATGTCAAAAAATTGACCAAAGTTAGGTTGGACGACCCCTTAATACATGAATGATTGCTTCCTACCTAATAGATTACAAAAATGTGATAAAAATTTTTCAAAACAAGAATTTACTCACCAAAAAAATGCTTTTAAAAATCCCTAACTCACGGTCAACTTCCTGCCACCAAAACTTAAAATATGAATCTCACATTGAAAAGTATGCTTTCTATGTGCACTGGAGAACAACAGTTGAGTCATAACTTTTTAAAAAATAAATCCAATTGTATGTTTATTTAAATTTTTGAAGGACCACTGCATGCACTGGTCCAGCCATTTTTTCACAGGGAACTGTTTACAGTTCAAAAGTATGGCACACCACACTAATCAGTAATCTAGTTGACCTCCCCTGGAAATATTAGCCATACAAGTGATATGTCTGTTCTGCCCTCTTCCACAAGTAAAACTCTCTTGACATGAAATGACCCTGTTGAAAGTGTATCGTCAAGTCCCAATAATAGAAAATAAAAGACTGCGTGGCTACCCCCCACCCCCACCACAAAAAAAAATTGAATTTTTCAAAATTGAAAAAAGGGACATAACTCTGGCAAAAATTGTCGGATCAAACCCTGATCTGACTTGACCTGTATTTTATGTTGATACACCTACACAACAAATTTTATTTGATTCTGTCAATTACAGCTCAAGTTATTGGTTGGAAACTAAAAAAAGGAGTTTTCAAAGTTGAAAAAGTGTGACACTGGAATCGCCTACCAGAACTACATGCAGGCTCGAAGGGAAGTTATGGAATTGAATTCCGCCAATAAGTCGTATCGATTGACCAATACTTACAGTGCTCAAAGTATAAAATATTCGTCCAATTATTGAAAATATCCTATAAGGTGCTTAATGTATAAAAGTATTTTTCATGTGCCTAATGCTATGTTTTAGATCATGAATAAACTCATGTTGTGTCAGAAACTCACCTTGTATTATTGTTTTTTTTTTGTTTTTTTTTGGTGGTGAGTTGACCCGTGGCGACTTGACCCGGTGGCGACTTGATCCGGTGGCGAGTTGACCCGTTCCCAAAAATTTGATGCTCGATTGTGCCTTGTGTGTGTTGCCATACTTCACTTTCGTTGAGAATTTCTTTGCAACGACTGATAAAATAATTTTCTAGAGAAAAATTTCATGTTCACACTTCTATAATATTTTATTTGTGATTAGGAGGTCTAGTGGGGTGGATAGAAAGAAAAAATATTTTTCGCACTTTGAACAAGCGACTTACCAACGCATGTGACTTTCCGGTGACAACTTCGATCAACAAATACTTGCAGGCATGAGTCTAATAGCCCACAGATTATTCGAAATTATCGATGATCTTTGTGGATTGCAAACAAATTTAATGAAATGCATCATTTACAATGATTCGCAATGTAAATCACACCGGATCGCAAAATTAGGAGCATTATTTCTGGAACTCACCGAAACCAGACCGAAACGGGACCGAATGACAGACCAATAAAGTTAACCATCAATATTACATGACGAACAATACTTCCCCCGATTTGCGATTAAAAGAAGTGAAAAAGCAACCAGTTTACGAATATTTCAACAACGAAAGAATACAACATGGTTTTCTAATTCCACTATATGTCACCGTTTTGTTAATTAAAGAAAATTGAAATTTTTGTTCTCTATTGGTAATTTTGGCGCATGAATACAAACTAATGGCAAGGTCGATCCATGTAAACAAATTTATTGCTTCAGTTGGTGAGGGAAGAATATTTACATAGAACAGACAATCAATGCAAATTGCCTCTATTAGTCTGCTTCCCTTGAGATATATCGACAATCAGAATTTCAGCAGTGGCATTGTCATGAGAATTTACGGGACATATGGCGAGATCTTTTGTCGCAATGTTGCCCACAACCTTCAGTGTTTTGAATTTCCCACCGTAAACATGGCGGACACTTTTGAGACTGAAACGACCCAGGTTGACAACGTGCTCAGTCCTATCCTCGATGTATTTTATTAAAAATTAAGACTCAACTGCTGCAGTACATTATTGATAGTTCACGTTGGTTGTTCATTGGAAGGTGAGGCGTCTCGCTATTTTTTTTAAATCCTGCCCACGCCATTTCCGACTTTTTGACAGTACATATTTTCTAATGTCTCCAAATGACTCGTACATTTGTTAAATGCATATTTTGCGGGTCCCATCACGTTCTATGTGACATGACCATTCCCCCCAACCCTGGTATCCAAGGGCAAGGCTGTTTTGTTGCCAAGTTATTGTTCAATGAAATGTTCACATTTTTGTGTGTTTCTGGCTTCCATGTTGGCAGCCATGACTTTTGAATCACCTTAATAGAAAACACACGAAATATATATACTGGCGAATGGGGAAAACTAAGAACAAAATACAGACGTATTGATCCTCCGCGAAATACCAGTACAACAAACCACTCAGACCGTCGACCACCAATCCTAATTTTGATTGGAAATTCATTACCTGACCCAGTCGTTTCGATGCAATTCACAGAGTGACTGGTCACAAATAAACAGCGAGAAATCAAGCACAAAATGTCCGGAGTGCTGTCATAATTAACTCGTGCAAACCAATCCAATCGGAGATAACTGAGGTCATTGAAATAACTCAAGGATGACAAAAAGTCAGATCTGGGATAATTAACCCTGAACTAACCATATAAATGTAATATGATTGCTGCCTAAAAACTACCATAATTCTTCTGGTATTGTATAATATTAGAAAGTTCCTTTTCATGTTCTATCGGTCGATAGTACCCAAGTTTGTGTGATTTCTGAAATAAAACCTGAAACAGCGAAGTTTGTGTGATTTCTGAAATAAAACCTGAAGCAGCGAAGCTGCTGAAGGTTTTATTTCTGAAATCACACAAACTCGGGTACTATCGACCGATAGAACATGAAAAGAAACGTTCCAATTATTTTATTATGCCGTACAAAAAATAGCTTTCATTTTATAAGAGTTAACTGCAACATGTCATCAATCTTGAGATAAAAATGTAGTCGAATCCAAAAACATGACGTCATTTCGAATGAATGACGTCTCTTTAGAGGTTTCTAGATCACCAAATTCGAAAATGACTTATCACAAGTGCCGTCGCTTTGGGAGTTTCTATATCACTAAATCCAGTGTTTACAACTGTATCATGCTACAATTCATTATTAATGCTTGTGTGACAAGTGGTATAATGGAATATAAATTCATGTTTCTTGGACAACAACAGTTGTTAGAATTAAGCGGAGTGAAACACTTTATTTTGAACTTGAGGCGGAGGCTCAGTGAGGTCGAGGAGTACTAAACTTGTGGAAATATAATTGCTTGAAGTCATAACTCATATTCAGGATTCACTGAAGTGGTGAACAACACGTGAGTTTTTAATATTTCTGATTCTCTTGAATTCATTGTTGGCAGTTAAAACTGAAAACACACCCACTGAAGATGATATATTTGTCGGTAAGTTTGTGTCTATCGGTGACGAAAAAAGTTAAACGGACACGGCGCCAGCGTTTGGTTTTGAGAAATTCCCCAAATTTTGTTGGCGATAAAATGCGTTCTTTTTGTTGATAGTCGTCAAATGAATTGCTTAGTGTCTTTTTTAATAATTGCTTTTTCAGACGTGAAGGCGTGTAATAAACACAGAACGACACGCGTGTGTTAATGGGTAATAGATATGGTAAATGTGCCATTGCGGAAAGATAAAACTCGAGGCCTGCGGCCTCTCGTTTTATCGTTCGCGCTGACACGCGTGGCAAATCGATTAACCCATTCACACGCGTGTGTTATTTATGGCGTACGAACAGGTTCGAAAATAATTATTGAGGTACATACTATATTATTTGAGGTTCAACCTATATTATTTCAGGTTCATCCTATATTATTTCAGGTTCATCCTATATTATTTCAGGTTCATCCTAAAATAATATTTATGACCCTCTCGTACGCGATCAATAATTTGTCCGACCCTGGATGGACTATAATTATTGTTTCATGTTGAACCAGGTTCGACATAAATATTTGAGGTTCATCCTATATTAATTGAGGATGAACCTGAAATAATTTGTCCGACCCTGGATGGACCATAATTATTGTGTCATGTTGAACCAGGTTCGACATAAATATTTCAGGCTCATCCTATATTAATTGAGGATGAACCTGAAATAATTTGTCCGACCCTGGATGGACCATAATTATTGTTTCATGTTGAACCAGGTTCGACAAAACAATTTGAGGTTCATCCTATATTAAATGAGGATGAACCTAAAATAATTTGTCCGACCCTGGATGGACCATAATTATTGTTTCATGTTGAACCAGGTTCGATATTTTCCCGCCCTAAATCGGCCCAAATGAAACTTTTTGAAGTATTCTTAAGTGGGGATTGACTCTCCAGAAGCCAGGAAATTGCTCCTTTTAATGCCAAATTTAACAATTTTCTCACGGCCCGACGCGACCGTGCTCGCCGAATTAGGAAGATCTACAGTTCTAATAGTTTGCCAAGAACGCACCCACTACCCAGTTGGAATTTCGAGGGCTCTCACCCCCAGCCCCACCCCCATATGCATTTCGAGCATTCTGGCATACTAAACCACTTCCCAACATTGTTACCTGTGTGAAAATGATGAGTCAAAACAGGCTTTAACAAATACTAGCAGGGTTACCCGATGCTGTACGGTAAATTTCTAAGAAAAAACAGTTCATAAAACCACAGCCCTGACTTCAAAAGAGTAACTTGGGCAGGCCTGCGGCCTAAACCGCACCATAATATTCCCGGTAAAAAGTTACCTCAGGTAGACCCCTTTGAAGATCTATAGAGGTGAAAAAAAAATTGTTATGACATTGGGTGACTCTCCTCACCCCGGCACTTTTTCAATCCTGACTTTTTCAATCCATGACTCCCGGTGTAGAAAAAAAAACCCTAGCAGAACCAGCTTGTGCACTGTGGGTGGCTCCGTATGCCTTTTTATAGTGATCATACAGACATACACACAAAATCCACAAGTTTTGCCCCTCCCCAACACCACCACCGGCAATTTTTTGAAACCTTCAAGATTCCTGATAAGAACTCACCACTAGTAGATCCCTTTGAGGACCTATATCAGTAAAAAACAAATTGGTCATAGCTTTTGGTGCCCCTCTCCAATCCCACCCCTGCACTTTTTTTAACCTGACAATGACCTCCGCCATAAAGTAGGCCGATTTTGGGCACTATGGATGGGCCCATATTTATTTCTATAGCAGACACACAGACAAACAAACATACATACGAAATCCATCATTTTTGCCCTTACCCACCCTATCCCACAGAGGCCCTTTTTTGAACTGCTCCATTAAATTTTTAATCTTCACGAGGCGTTTTCCCGATATGTTGGTTAGCAGTGATGCGGACCGTACCGGACCGCCAATGGTGTTCCGGTCCGGCCCGGTCCAAGAAATAGCGGTCCGATATTTGGGCAGGCGGTCCGTTTTTTTTTCTAGATGGACCGGTCCAAGGCGGTCCAATTCAGGGGCACAGGTCTCTCACTTTAGAGTGTGTATGTGTGTGTGTGGAGGGGGGGGGTGGCGGGGGTGGGGGAGGGGGTACACAATGCGCAGGGCCAACCATGTTTTGGTACTGCGGGCGGAAAATTTGAAAATGTAAGCTGAACATACACGATTTCCGCCTATTGCAGCATTACTCGGACACACAACGCGCAGGGCCAAGCATGGACTGGCCCTGCGGGAGGAAATTTTGAAAAAGCAAGCTGAAAATACGCGATTTTCGCCTATTGCAGCATTGCTCGAACAATATCAGCTGCTATCGGACCTATATATGTGGGAGGAGCGCGGGGGACATAACATGTAATGCCCCCCCCCCCCCAAAAAAAAAAACTTTGTGGGGCACACGCCCCCTCGCCCCCCCCCCCCCCCCCCCCCCCCCATGATCTGCGCCCATGGTCCAATTTAATAGGGTCACCACACCAAACCTACCAGATGAAATATAGGGACCAAGTTACTACCAACTAAATAGTTTCCATGTGCACATAATCCAGATCGGGGTTTAAAGAAATTGATACACAATACACATTGAAATTCTTTGCCGACAAAGGAATTGAATGACAGCTTCTTCTCACCGAATTTGAGCGTTCGCTATTTTGGGAACTTTTTTGTAGAACCGCTCATCGCTGATACCTTCACCCGACACCCGTGACAGGAATCACAGGATGCAAATGGTTGATTGGTGACAGATTGGCTCAATATAGTTGACAATTACTTCAAACTTACTCGACTTCAATGTATTCACCGTCTGTCAAGATGAAATTATCAGTTTGTGTATCAATTGGGAGAGTGCAAAACTTCCCTTTGCGTCTCCCTGGACCGGTCCCTTTGACCGCCCCGGCCCGGTCCAGCGTGCCTGTGTACCGGTACAGCAGGGGCTAAACGGTCCTCATCGGACCGTACCGCGGACCACGCCTGGACCGGTACCGGACCGTTTGTTTGTGGTCCGGTCCGCAACACTATTGGTTAGCGAGTCATATTTCAATATTAAAACACAACTTGTTTGTAACAGTACAGTAAACAATCAACACTGCCCATTTGACATTTTCATGGGAAAAAACCTTATTTATTTTGCGTGATTACAAAGGGTCGAAAAAAAATCGTGTGAAGCGCATACAAAACAATCTCTCAGCGGGATTCGTTGTCTGAAGCTGTGTGCCTGCATCAAGTTTATCTTGCTTTTTTCCCCCTGTTATGTCCCATTGTTTGCGTTTGTATCGACTCAACTGATTGGCTCGTGGAGCGTATTGCATCGTGGGATTTTAGCATCATCCTGAATAATTATGGTCGATCCAGGGTCGGACAAATTATTTTAGGTTCATCCTCAATTAATATAGGATGAACCTCAAATATTTATGTTGAACCTGGTTCAACATGAAGCAATAATTATGGTCCATCCAGGGTCGGACAAATTATTTCAGGTTCATCCTCAATTAATATAGGATGAACCTCGAATATTGATGTCGAACCTGGTTCAACATGAAACAATAATTATGGTCCATCCAGGGTCGGACAAATTATTTCACGTTCATCCTCAATTAATATAGGATGAACCTGAAATATTGATGTCGAACCTGGTTCAACATGAAACAGTAATTATGGTCCATACAGGGTCGGACAAATTATTTCAGGTTCATCCTCAATTAATATAGGATGAACCTGAAATATTTATGTCGAACCTGGTTCAACATGAAACAATAATTATGGTCCATCCAGGATCGGACAAATTATTTCAGGTTCATCCTCAATTGATATAGGATGAACCTCAAATATTGATGTCGAACCTGGTTCAACATGAAACAATAATTATGGTCGATCCAGAGTCGGACAAATTATTTTAGGTTCATCCTCAATTAATATAGGATGAACCTGAAATATTGATGTCGAACCTGTTTCAACATGAAACAATAATTATAGTCCATCCAGGGTCGGACAAATTATTGATCGCGTACGAGAGGGTCATAAATATTATTTTAGGATGAACCTAAAATAATATAGGATGAACCTGAAATAATATAGGATGAACCTCAAATAATATAGTATGTACCTCAATACTTATTTTCGAACCTGTTCAGTAATTATGGTCCATCCAGGGTCGGACAAATTATTTCAGGTTCATCCTCAATTAATATAGGATGAACCTGAAATATTTATGTCGAACCTGGTTCAACATGAAACAATAATTATGGTCCATCCAGGATCGGACAAATTATTTCAGGTTCATCCTCAATTAATATATGATGAACCTGAAATATTGATGTCGAACCTGGTTCAACATGAAACAACAGTTATGGTCCATCCAGGATCGGACAAATTATTTCAGGTTCATCCTCAATGTCAGGGACACCTGAGGCCCCGTAAGGCCTGGGCTGACGTGGGATTATTTAGTCCCGCTGATGAAGTTGCGGGAAAATTAGACCAACGTGGAGGGTCGGAATCCAAGTGTCGCGAACTCGGCGCAGGGAGCTGAGTTAGACCGACGCCGTGATTCCTTCTCTGCCAAATTGGCCTGAAATAGGTTCGATTTCCGTTAGGTGTGATTCCTAATCACTTCAGGCTGTATAATGGAAGAATGATTTAAAGTAACAACGATTCTTTTATTTACACATAAAAATAAATCCGTTTCAATATTTCAACAATCAACAATTCGATTCTTTTCACAGAAAATGGGTCGCTAGGGTTAAACAATTCTCAACAATCATATCGTCATTCTATAGCCCTGTACTGGCACTATAGTCTACACACTGGAAATGATACTACCGTGAGCTCGCCATAAGAGCTTCACAAATCTGAAATGTTATTACTGTGAGCTCGCCATAAGAGCTTCACCCGCTTAGGCTCAAATGTCAACGTCTGCGCGTAACTGTACCTCTGGCTGTCGGAGGGTTCCGACCAGCAATGTTCGTCATCTATAAAGCCACCATACTTCTGATTTGGGTCAGATATTGTCTACTCATGCCTTATGTGCCTTTTGAAAGTCCTCCGTGAAAGTCCTATTGAAATATTCACCGTTCCTGGTTGAATTCACGGTTCACAAATGCCCCTTTTGTGCTAGGGCGAAATTGTCACTCACACCTATCTCCAGTCGGTATTACGATGCTTCGACAGCAAAACAAACTACTCAGAACGCAATCAGTCTGACGCTTCAAAGGGTTAATACGCACAATACAATTAACCTACACTTCTGACTATTGCAGGCTGATACCTGCTACTCGACAATCTAAACTTTAACGTTCCATCTTGGGTGTTCTTTCTCAACGAATTTGGCACTTGTAGCCGCCTATCAACCTTAAGCTAAATCAATCATGGAATGCCCTGTCTGGCGATTCCAGCCGTTTCAGGGTCCTGTGATCGAAGGTACCCTTATGCCAGGAAACAGAGTCCGCCTGTCCTGGACTTCACCAACGTGTGTGTGACCCCAAGTGTGTCTAATGCTCTGCTCTTCCAGGTATATATACTTTTTACCCTAAACTGTCAGGTGGACGGACGCTCATCCATCCATCTGTCAAAACGGTGGGAGATGACGTATATCGAGACAGAATCAATACAAGTCATCTCGCGCGTGACTTAACGGTGATTTCACTTGTCGAGAAAACCGATTCGTTCTTGCCATTATTGCTACCTAATGATCAGGTGACGATACGATAGACATTTCTATCGTTTTAGAATCTCGTTTCTCAATTGGCCGTGACGATATCTTGCCACCAACCGATTATGTCTCGTAAGACTCGCGACTACTGTATAAATTAAATGAGATTAGACCTTATCTAACATACCGTTTCTCCCCTGGGTCCCTGCGCTAAAGCTGGATATACACCACTTGTGTTTTTTTTCACGTGGGTTTTTCGCCTTGATGCGGAATATATTTTGAACTTACAATATCTTTAAATATGAGGCCCCTTGCCCCTATATTTAGGCTGGCTTTGCCCTGACAACTCCCTTCCCGAGAGAAACACCCTGTGTATCTCTTAAAACACAAAGGGCAAAGCCACACACGCTCACCTCTCACACCTTTTTACAATCTACCCATCATGTTCAAGACTACAAAACTGTACCCTAATGGTCGTGGGGGTCATAACCGGGCTCATGCGTCGGCCATGTCGATTCCCACGACACATTCGCTACCACATGCTCCCGTCTTGCGGGTTTACATATGATATGGGGAGTAGCCTTATCCTTAGATTTGCAGCACTCTCTCTCTCTAATACTATATATTTACACCTAAACATACACATTTTTATACACATTCGCCCATTTTGCAAACAGTTCACTTGGCACTCACTCCGACGAGTAACACCGTCCGCGCCTTTGCGTCAGATGGGTTAATTCCAACGGAGTGTAACTTCGTCTCCCATTCCCCTGTGACTTGTGAAGGGGCAAACGACCCCTGCATTATGTTGAGCCTCACCCTCGCAAAGCTCAACCAGGGGATTAAAATTGTGCCTCACACACTCACACATTCAACACACAGATTTCCCGACCGCGCCTTTGCGACAGACGGGGTTAGTGTGCCTCACATTCACAACAAACTCTCGTTAATAAAAACAAACACAGTTTCCCCAGGCCTTAACACCGGGTTTGTGCGTCCCACACTTACAAAACTCGACACACAGGCTCCCCGTCCACGCACACGCGACAGACGGGGCAGTGTATCTCACATTCGCACTCACAACCAACTCTAGTCAGCAGTCAAAGCAATAATAATACTAAAATAAGAAAATTCCTCCGGGCCTTAACACCGAGTTTACGAAACTGATCACCTCACCCACAAGAATATTTGCGACTGGAACCCCCGTCCCAGACACCAGGCCCACAACCACCCAACTATTGCTTCTTTATAACCACCGACCATTGGTAGGGGCCCGGTTCACAGTATCCCCTTGGGTAACCCTTGACACACCCCTACTTCTCGCCCCGTCATTTCTACGGGTATTCCACCAGGGTCCCCATACCCTGTCGTTGTCGCATTCCCAAGAGCTTCCCTTGGCGCTATATCCCCCAGGCTCACTCGTCCCGGCGATTACCGTCGTTCGAACGACACTGGCCGTTCTTGGCCCTTGTGCCGTCGACCCCCCGGTCCATTGCGACGACTTCTTGCGCACATTGGGCGCTGTGCGCCCCCGTCACTCTCTACGTGGTCTCCGCCACCTAGGATGCTTCTCCTTTGATTTGTGGACCCTTTCCTCGGTCCCCTGGGCACCCACCTTAGCGGTCCCATCCACTTTAACACCCTCAACTCGTGTTGACCCGTGCCCTCTCAATTCTGTGGAAGTTTGCCCAGCCATTTGCGTGGGTCTGGCCTCCCCTTGCCCCTATATTTAGGCTGGCTTTGCCCTGACGCTCAATTAATATAGGATGAACCTCAGATATTGATGTCGAACCTGGTTCTACATGAAACAATAATTATGGTCCATCCAGGGTTGGACAAATTATTTCAGGTTCATCCTCAATTAATATAGGATGAACCTGAAATATTTATATCGAACCTGGTTCAACATGAAACAATAATTATGGTCCATCCAGGATCGGACAAATTATTTCAGGTTCATCCTCAATTAATATATCATGAACCTGAAATATTGATGTCGAACCTGGTTCTACATGAAACAACAGTTATGGTCCATCCAGGATCGGACAAATTATTTCAGGTTCATCCTCAATTAATATAGGATGAACTCCAGATATTGATGTCGAACCTGGTTCTACATGAAACAATAATTATAGTCCATCCAGGGTCGGACAAATTATTTCAGGTTCATCCTCAATTAATATAGGATGGACCTGAAATATTGATGTCGAACCTGGTTCAACATGAAACAATAATTATAGTCAATCCAGGGTCGGACAAATTACTGATCACGTACGAGAGGGTCATAAATATTATTTTAGGATGAACCTGAAATAATATAGGATGAACCTGAAATAATATAGGATGAACCTGAAATAATATAGGATGAACCTCAAATAATATAGGATGAACCATAAATAATATAGTATGTACCTCAATAATTATCTTCGAACCTGTTCGTACGCCATACAAATGCACCCAAATACTGTATGCTGAACTTATCACCTGAACATTTTCCTCTCGAAAACTGAGAGAAGGCATCTCTCTTTCGAAACTTATAGTTTGTGGTGTTGCTACTTATTAGCCCTAAAAATTATCAAGAACCTTCTTGGTGTTATATCGAGGAAACATCTAGTTGCATCACCAGATCTTTCATGACTTGGGCTGCATTCGAGAATTAAACAATAACATGATTTTGGAGGGCATTATGGTTCGCGAGCGGCCCTGCATCGATGTTGAACAGCCCGAGGGTTTATTAAAGGCCCGAGACGAAGTCGAGGGCCGTTAATAAGCCCAAGGGCTGTTCAACATCGATGCAGGGCCGCTCACGAACCATTATGCCCGACAACAATCATGTTATTACTATTATTACCACTACGTAATTTGTAATTTTACACATTTTCCAAAATGATATCCCAGCAATCAAAAGACACAAAATTTAATAAAACAGAAACATTTTATTTGGGACCACGTAACTCAAAGAACACATGGCCACGTGTCATTTGTTTCTGTTGCTGTCGATCAACAAGACCGCAACATGGCGAAAGCATCAACTTTTCCTTGCGAGTTCTCGCCTCATTTCTAAATTTTCAATTCTAAAAGACGTCACGTGACAAGAGGGCCGATAATGAATTTTGTTTTCCATTAGCGGCCCTCCTATCACGTGACTATCGAGCAATAGAGGATATGATTGCATTAATGCAGTAGGAAACGCCCTGCAAAGTGGTAATAATAGTTCGTTACAAATTCTCAGACCAAAGATTGCTCGTTGAACTTATTGCCAAAACATTCTCAAATCAAAAACTAAGTTATAGTACAATGGCATAGCGGGGGTTCGAATCCACGCCGAGAGAGTTTCCTTCGACACCAACCGCCTAGGGAAACTATACTAAACCACGCTCACCACTCGGCTACCGACACTCCCCCCCCCCCCCCCCCAAAAAAAAGGGAATGCCAGTTAACCAAGTATATTCGAGATCAGTATAGATCACACGGAATTCTCTCTCAGTTATTTTTAAGTTATTCATCAAGTAGTTGCATCAATTCTACTTACTGCACTGCAAGGAAATCAGTGAGAACTTCTCTATCAATATTTTGATGAATAAGTCAGGGGGAAGCCACCAAAAATTTGCAAGACACTCAAAGTACAATGCTTTAAGCACTTAGACATTACAATCGTCAGACATCTGAAACCTGAGTGGATGGCACTTCCCATGTGTCTAGCATTGATGGTTCTTCCAGAATCGTCCATAATTTGATTTGCGCTTGGTGGGTACATAATTAAAAGGACACAACGCAGATGACGCGAATCAGGCTCGAGAGTTCGAGCCTGATCCGCGTCATCTGCGTTGTTTCTTTTTAATTGTCGCGACATTACACTTGTCAGGTGGTATTATTGTAACACCTGTCACGTTCTGGGTTATCTACACTTGAACAAAACGCTAGTTCAGCACTTAGTAAGTGTTAAATATAGCACTTCAAGTGTAGTTTTTAACACTTTAGTTTTTAGTGTGTATGATGTCCCTACTTAATACCCCTGACGATCAACAGAACCACCTTTATGCTTTACGAATATTCCACAACTCGAGCAGCGTTTGAGATAGTTCACAGATTTAAAAGGTTAAACTTATTTCCTGAACATTTTTAAAAAAAAACTCATAGCGCCCTCATTTTGTCCATTAAAAAAATACAATAATTTGAACGAACGACAAAAGGTTGTTTGTTAAACCCATTGCCTGAAAATGTAGCTAGCGAGTTCCACACGTTCATGCTGCTGCCGAAAGGAAGGCGAACCAAGTTATCACGAGAACTTCATATAAAAAACTAGAGTCCAGCCTTTGTTTAGACGGTGTGTGTTGGTCTGGTGGTTTGGGTGTTAGACTAGACTGCTGTAAATGTGCTTGATATTACCCGTGAAATTTCCCGGTTCCCGATTCATTACCGTTCCCGGTTCCTACAAAACCAGGGAATATATTAAACCATAACGAAAGTGTGTGTAATGGCACAGTAAACGTATATATATTTCGAAACGATGTTGTATATGTACACGGCTCGTAACAAAGCTGATGACTGATCAACTTTAACCCTTAAGCCCCCATATAGCCCCAAACCGCCACTTTTATATTGCATTGAAGCAGGTGCTCCCTTGTGTAATCCTTTTTATTACTCTTGTGTGTAGACTGAATTTTCCCTGGCAGTGGTTCTACATCACTGCTGGCTGCCTGTATAGGCAGCCAACAGTGATGTAGAACCACTGCCAAGTCATCAATAACTATGTAAGCAGAAAAAGGCCATAAATACTTTAAAATTAATCTGAGGACTTAAGGGTTAAAAAAAGTCAGAACAGAAGTGAGAGAGGGGGTATAGAGGATAAGTAAAATGTCACATTGCAACACTGCCGGTTGGGATCAGCAAAACTATTCAACAACAGTTCAACACCACCGCGACTCCGACGGAGTCCCATACCACTACTGTAGCTAGGACTAACAGGACATACATGGGAAAAGCAGCAAGCCATCCATGAAGTAAACACAGATGGCCATTGATTTTGTAAGTTAATGCACACTAAAAACTAAAGTGTTAAAACTGACACTTTCATGTTGTTAAACCCATTCTAACTCTTACGGTTTGATTTTAACACTCAAAGTGCAATGCATGCTTTAAGCACTTAGACATTACAATCGCCAGACATCTGAAACTTGAATGGATGGCACTTCCAATGTGTCTCGCATTGGTGGTTCTTCCAGAATCGTCCATAATTTGATTTGCGCTTGGTGGGTACAAAATTAAAAGGAGACAACGCAGATGACGCGGATCAGGCTCGAGAGTTCGAGCCTGATCCGCGTCATCTGCATTGTTTCCTTTTAAGTGTCGCGACATAACACTTGTCAAGTGGTATTATTGTCAACACCTGTCAAGTTCTGGGATATCTACACTTGAACAAAGTTTAGCACTTAGTAAGTGGTAAATACAGCACTTCAAGTGTAGTTTTTAACAGTTTAGTTTTTAGCGTGTAGCGTAGCTTAAGAGTAAGTTGTTTAACCCCCAACCCAGTATAACGGCTCAAAGCGGTCTGCGCTGTTCACTGGAATCACCATTCAAATTGTATTATGTTTTCAATTTCTTGTCTTAAAAACACAGTCCTCGATAAGCTCACATCGACGAGGGGTCACATACTATTTTCTGGAGGCAAGAGTTGAAACAAAATCTAGTTATTCAATAATTTCTGTCAGTGTTATCTCTTATCCACGTTGGACAGAGGATTGGGATCTACCCGATTGGATAGCGGTCCATTCTTAAAAACAGCTTCGTTGTTTTGATGATGCAGTCCGAAAAGTGGATGTTAACGGGGTCCGGTAGGTTGGAGATACCATAAAGAAGATTATTAGTCGATGTTATTGTCAGATGTGCAAGATGTCTTCGTAAGACTTGTCATTCATCTCCATAGTTACTACAGTCGAATAAGTAGTGGTCAGCGACTTGGCCGTCTTCAGACTCGTAACCACACAGACAGTTTGGCGTGTTGTGTATGTGATTAGTGTACTTATCAAAATTTAAATCACTGCCAGAGTTCCGCAGTCTGCAATATATTAAACTGGCCGCCTTATAGCCGCCATTAAAGTCTACAATGTATTAAACTGACCGCCTTATAGCCAGTGGCGGCGCAATGAGGGGGGGGGGGGGGAGTATGGGGTACTTACCAGGGTTGGGGCGAATACATTGTAAATGTATTGAATACGAATAGTCGAATACGAATACTTTGAAATTTTATGAATACGAATACGAATACGAATACACAAATTTCAAATGTATTGAATACGAATACGAATACTTTACAATGTATTCATGAATACAAATATGAATACATGAATACTTTTCAAAATTATTTCTTGCAAATGGATGATAATTTGATCATTCTTATTGGGATTAAGGGTATAAGGGATTATAGGTGAAGAATTAGTTTTTCAGAGGGTGGATCTCTTAATCCTTTAGAATCCAATCAACAGACATAAGTTGGCATTAATGACAAACAAAAGAAATAAAAAAAAAATTTCAAATATCAATTTATTTAGAAAACAATTAGCAAAATGTGCACAGTACTCATCCAATGTTTTGTTGTTTAGTGCATACACAGTAATCATTAAATAGAGAACTGTGAGAAATTTACACAATTGTTTTGGTATTTTTTTAAAGTTTTTTTCTTCTAAACTGCATTTTATGACTCCCAATTATGTCTATTAATTGTGGCTAATTGTGGCTTCTTTGCTTCATGTCTTTTATTAATATTTAAACATACATTGCTGGTGAGAATAAAAAAAAATGGCCAGTCCTATTCACAAAAATCAATTAAGCAATTACTGCACTATTGGAAAAATGTTGTAATTCAAGCACAATAATTTTACAGATCTATCAGTCTACACCTTATTTTTACTATTACTGTAGAAAAATATTAATTAGATTAGTATTAATTGGATAATGGAGTTGTTTAGGGATTAAAAATCAATACTTTGGCCAGACTGATATCCTTTGTCCAAAGAATAATTTGTACAATTACAATGTTCAGTTTACAATGAAACACATTTTGAACAATGAAGAGTTTGCTATCAAAAGGCAGATAAATAATTGAACTTACCTTCATGTGTAGTTTGAAGTTTGATGTACTATTTGATGGACCTGATATGTGCACTTCAAAAGTATTAGTTTAATTCTTTACTGCTTTCTAATAGAGATAATCACAATATTTTTTTTTACAAATACTGTATATACATTGTATTAAAAACAAGAAAAGTATTCAAAAAGTATTCATGAATACACCTCAAACTTGACTGAATACGAATACGAATACGAATACTTTAAAAATTGCATGAATACTGAATACATTTGAATACTTGAAAAAATGTATTGAATACGACTGAATACCGAATACAAATACGAATACCCCAACCCTGGTACTTACCCCTCCACTTTTTTCACCAAGCGCAGTAATAAAATACTATCATTTTAATTTTTGTATTGAACGTTGCGGTGTAATGGTGGTTATGCTTAATTCCATATTCCCAAGTGCACTAAATCAGAGAAGTTTTAAAATGTGCCCCCCCACCCCACACACACATACGCATTAGCTGCAAAGAGGGCCCAAATTGCAACAAGGCGTGCCGCGTTCAAGCGGTCTGAAACATACCGCTTAAGAGTACTCGAGGAATGCTAGAATCGAGAGCGTGCAACGCATCCGTTTGGAATGCAGCCTACTTTCATTTTCGATTTGAGTGTCGTTTGGTGCTTTGTGCTCGCACTTTACAACAGTGTTCTTCCGTTAAAATGTCACCATGTACGACGTTTTCTATAACTGAAAGACCTAACCAATACGTTTCAAAAGGATAAAACTGTTATAATTTAATTGTCTGAGAATGCTCCATGCAGAGAACACGGCGGCGGGCAATACCAAACTGTACCTCCTCACTTCTGTAACTCTGGCGCCGCCACTGCTTATAGCCGCTGTTAAAGTACTTGGGTGGTCTACACACTCCGTCCCCCTGAGTTCCAATGTGTTCTATGTGCCTACTGGCACATAGAACACATTGGAACTCAGGGGACGACTCCTCTATTGAAATATTTATCGAAATTATGTAGTGAACTCGACCGACTGACTTCTATGGGTAGTGCATTCGATTTCGAGATACACGAAGGTATAAATGAGCGCTTATATACTTCAGTATGGGCAAGTGGCAACTGGACACTGGGCGGGATCGAGTGCTTTTCGAAGAAATATCTTCAAACGTTCTAGGTAATAAGTCAAAGAGATATGTGGGGGCCCGGGCGTTAAAAATTTTGAAAAACGTAATCATTTTGTGTAGATGGCGTCTCTGTCTGGAAGTTTCTCAACCAAGCTCTGTGTGTATCGCAGATGCTGGAGTACATAAATAGAAAGTAAGTAATCCGGTGCGCCGTTCCATACAACATCAGCATATTCTAAGATAGGGAGTATGAATGACTTCTACAAAGGTTCCTTGCTTTTTCTTCCAAGGACATACTTAAGTTTCCTTAATTGAGAAAGTCTCGAGTCAGTCTTTCTACATAATCTATAAATTTGGGTATGCCAGTTCAAGATTTCAAGTATCCCTGTGAGGACAAACCGAGATGGGTGTCTGACATTGTGAGTTCAAGTGGTGTGTTACCGAACATTGCAACATTACCTATGTTAATAATTTTCTCACTGAATAAAACGATTTCAGATTTTAAGGGGTTAAATGGTACTAGCCATGTACTTTCCCATTCGGAGACGGCCCTAATGTTTTTGTTAGACTTTGCCGCAATGTCATCTAGTTCGTATCTATTTTCTATTTCACTAGTATCAGCCGCAAATAACCTACACACATCCGGCGAGTCTAAGTTTCAGAAATGTCATTGATGTATTTAAGAAAACGTGGTCGCAACACAGATCCTTGTGGAACACCATTATTAATAGGTACTGTGAGAGAGCAGAGTTAATAGTTACCCTTTATTTACGATCTGTCAAGTAGCTACGGTCCACTCGATTGGTGACCCAGGTATACCATATTATCTCAGTTTATAAATTAAGCCTTTATGGTTTGGGTCAAACCATATCAAAGGATATGTCACAGGATACCCCAAGAGAAAATTGGTTCCTATCAAGAGCAAAGCAAAGATCATTATACATTTCAATAAGCTGATAAACAGGTGCTATGTTTGGGTAGGAAGCCGGACTGATATTTTAAAAAATGATTAACACAGCAATGTTCATACATTTGTTTAACCCTTTACCTAACGAATCGCCCGCATCCGCCCGCGTAATATGCAAATTGAGCAGCTGAAAAAATTAAATTTTTCAAAATATTTCAACAAAACCATATAATGTGACCCCCTCATTGGAACGAGCTCATTGAGCTCGTTCCAATGAGGGGTCACATGATATGGTTTTGTTGAAATTTTTTGAAAAATTAAAAAAAAATTATATTTAAAATAATAAATTTTGATAAAGCGTTGGGTAAAGGGTTAAAGACCACCCTCTCGATTTTACCTTGCGGACACAGCTGAGAAGAGAAACTGGTCTGTAGTTATTGGGGTCATGTGCAACTCCTTTTTTATGAACTGCTGCCATCTTCGATTCTGATGAGTGGACGCGTGAGGTGAAGAAGAGCGAAATAATTGAACCAGTGACTTGCATGTTGTGGTTTTTGTTTCTTTGAGCATACGGTTGAGTATGCGGTTGCTGATATCGTCGTGGCCAGTTGTTTTTTTTTATTTTTGGTTTGTAAGTTGCCGAGGATCCTAATCACTTCGTCTTCAGAGAATTCGATCTCAGACGGGATCTTCGAACACATAGGTCTGAAAACAAGCTCGCTATTTCCAACATCATTTATGTTACTATTTTATTAAAAGGTTTTGTTGAGTAACTTCCCTTCGTGTACGTCGTCTCTTACCACAACTGTGCTGCATGCATCATCTTTGTAATTAAGAAAGAGGACAGAGGGTTCACTCTCGATTAAACGCTTTTACGGTTGAAATGATGGCGAGCTGATTTGCTCAAGATCACCTATCTTCATCAGTGACAGTTTTATTTTCTGGCCGTCTTCCACAAGCGCAATGTTTGGAATCACTTTGAAGGTTGTCTAGCGTGCAGACAGTGTGGAGTCCAGGTATTTCTCGTGAACCCCAACTTTCTCTTCAGCATCTTTGTGTGCTCCAACCGTGTGCATAATTGCTGAGGTGAAACTGTCGGAAACCTGTTCGCATGATGGACACTCGCATCAAATATCCATTCTGTGCTAAATATGCATGAGTGAATCTCATAATAGGGCACAGAGAAGTTCACAATGATTATATTTTCATTCATAGAATGTCCGTGTCAAATTTGAAAAACAACCACTTGATAATTGTTTATATTCATAGACCATCAGGGTTTAATCTTCCATTTTTCAGTGGGGTGTACTTCTACTGCGAGAGGGAGTGTGTACACGCTAAAAACTAAAGTGTTAAAAACTACACTTGAAGTTCTGTATTTAATACTTACTAAGTGCTGAACTAGCACTTTGTTCAAGTGCAGATATCCCAGAACTTGACAGGTGTTACAATAATACCTTTTGACAAGTGTAATGTCGCGACACTTAAAAGGAAACAACGCAGATGACGCGGATCAGGCTCGAGTTCTCGAGCCTGACCCGCGTCATCTGCGTTGTGTCCTTTTAATTATGTACCCACCAAGCGCAAATCAAATTATGGACGATTCTTAAAGAACCACCAATGCTAAACACATGGGAAGTGCCATCCATTCAAGTTTCAGATGACTGACGATTGTAATGTCTAAGGGCTCAAAGCATTGCACTTTGAATGTTAAAATCAAACCCTAAGAGTTAGAATGGGTTTAACACCTTGAAAGTGTCAATTTTAACACTTTAGTTTTTAGTGTGTATGTGTATGTGCGGGAGGGAAGGAGGGAGGGAAGGATGGTGTGTGTGGGGGGGGGGGGCAATGTTGAGAAAGAGAATACCCTGATGCACTCACACACCATAGGAAATTACTATTACAATACACAATTCGTCCCCTGAGTTCCAATGTGTTCCATGTGCCAGTAGGCACATAGAACACATTGGAACTCAGGGGACGAATTGTTTTCACCTGTGATAGCCTGGTGTCATTTTGGAAGTCAGGATTTCAGAAAAAATGATGATTACATAGTCCTGAATTAAATGTTACAAAGTAGAATGAATGCGTCACTCGAGTCTGAAACAAGACATAGCGGGGAAAACTGATATACTGTTCAGAATTGCTTAATGTCAACACAATGCGAGGAACTCTTTGCGTCTACCGTCCACTCAACGTGGTCACCTGAAATGAGAACCAGCCGTTCAACAGATTTCGGAGCTGGGTCTACCGTCAAAATAAAAATTAGGAAACCGGGATTTTTCTATCAGATGCAAATGTTTACGGTGATTTAAGTAACAGATCAATTCTTACGGATGTCTGGGCCAATCATAAACCACCTTTGCAAGTTCGATTCGGTATTTTAAGAACAGAAAAATAAGCAGTTCTTCCTAACTTCGTTGCATTTCGGAAGCGACCTTTGTCGGTTCTGAAGCGATTTA
Organism: Pictodentalium vernedei; assembly: GCA_031216915.1. NCBI lineage: Eukaryota > Metazoa > Mollusca > Scaphopoda > Dentaliida > Dentaliidae > Pictodentalium > Pictodentalium vernedei. The sequence continues at coordinate 56,987,081 of CM062294.1, read as the reverse complement.
TCATAAAAAAATAAACATTTTCCGAAAAACAGTTGAGTAGGAATGACACAGTAGTGTATGACGAGTCGGGATAATGCGATGATACATGCTATCTAATGACGTGGACAAACTTTGATGCGAAAACACACACACCTTGTATTTCAGAAAACCCTTCTCCGCCTCAAAAAAAGCTGACCGGTTTCTTCCGTTCACTTCCGTTTATACACAGTGATACTTGTGTCCTTCGAAGCACACAAACAAACAAACCAACTCTGGGTTATAATATAGTGTTTTTTGCAAACAGCTCTAATGGAGGATAACAGTTCCCGGATTTATCCGATTGGTGGAAAATGAACTGAGCTTGTAAGTGTGAATAAAATTTTGAAGTGCATGTTTTGGAAAAAATATAAAATATTGGTGACAATTGTCTTCTGAAATGTATGAGAGAAGATAAAACGTGGGTGGGGTTAGGTTAAAATATGTCTATTTCATTCAGTGCGAAACTGGACGGGAGTATAGGAATCACCAAATTTAAAGGGAAAATTCCCCTCACCTGTGTCAAGGGAAATCCCAATGTGAAGTGGTACTTGTCCAATAAAGAACTTGAAACGGGATATCGACAGCTAATCCTACACAACCCAGTTAGACATAGCTTTCATTAAAGAACCGATAAGGTTGAATTGGAATTGTGTTTACAAAATGATCAGTAAAGTTTTACAAATTTTCGCTTGTCTTCTTATAGACGGTAAGTAATTAAATATTATCACGTTGTGACCATTATTATGAAGAGATGACACGGAATATGTCTGTAATTTTAATACCAAACTGAAACTGCTTTAGTCATCACTAACTGCGTTATCATTTCCAAGATATAGTCAAACTCGATCCAAATTGAACTCTTTATAGGACGCAGTAAACAAGAGATGTTTTAAGAAATAGGTCATTTTCCCAGAACAGGAAAACTTCTCCTGGATTCACTGAAGTAACCTTTTGGGTTCTATTTTGTTTGACATCGTGAATTTGGATTTGTATATACTTATCAATTGGACCGAATGTTTAAGGCCACACAAAGTAGATCATCTGTTTCTCAGGCCATTATTTGTAAAATTTCATGCGGGCGATCGTTTTTTTTTTTATTTTTTATTTCTGTAATTATTCCTTTGCCATCAGAAGTTCATGTTCTTGGTTTATGTTTTCGGCCTCATAATCTACGGAATTGCATGCGTGGTGGTGTATTTCGTCCCTTGAGAGCAAGAAGGCCTTGCAATGCCAAAGCATTGCAAAGCCTTCTTGCACTCAAGGGACAAGTTTATCAATTTTTTTTTTAACTTGGGTAAAATATCAGACTTAAACCATGTAATTTTTATTTTTTTTAAGTTTACATTGTTTATAAAAAGAGAGCATGCGGCAACCAAAAGGATCATGCGGGAGGGCCCGAGAAACAGATTTTTAATTTTTAGGCCTAACGATCGACTTTTACTTCATTTGGAGCAGTATTCTCAAAGGTCGCTTACTTTCAGTGGAATTGCGCGGCTGTAAGACATAATCATCACAATATTCGTGTTATGCTATGAAAACACGTGTGTTCCAATGCGATTTACGACGAGGGTCGTTGAGGTTACTTACTAGGGTGGGTGGTTGGGGAGGGGTGTAGACAAAATTTGCCGCGACATGACTCAAGGCGTAATTGAAAAATATTTTAACAACATTATCCAGACATGCCTTCTTCGAAGGCATACCTTGAATTCAGGGCCGGGGAGAGGACATTCGGGCCCCCGAGTTAATTCTGTGACGGGCCTCCTGTCGAAAGTGTCGTGATTGATGCTGATAGTTTGCGGTGGGGGGGGGGGGGGGGAGGGGGGGTATTGTAATCCCCCAAGAAAATTTTGAAATCCGTTATTAAATGGAGACTCCTGGCGGCTTTTCGGATAAAAAATCACGTCATTTTTTGGCCGTCAAAATGCTGATGTTAGAAGCATGTTTCAAATTTGCTAGTTCATCAGAGAGTATCCAGTGACCAAGAGCTAAAGCTTTTCTTGTACAGTTCTGAAGTTGATTTAATAAAGTTATCACTTCAAGAATCATGCAACAGATTGAGCTTCTCCACGGGGTACTCCCTTTTATTCTTTACATGTGAGGCAACTAGTATTCCAATAGGACGGGCACCTTATCTTGCTGGTTCTCGCACTGGGATCGGGGAGCCCAGGCTTGGCACAGGAGTCAGAACTTTGGGGTCCCATACTTGATCCAAGAATCCTAGACTCCCGGGCCGAGCCCTGACCCCCACACTTCCCGGCCTTGGGGTTACTACACGGCCCCCACCCTCTCCCCGGCCCTGACTTTAATGAAGTAATTAGAAATTTGGTCAGTCGGGATTGTAATTTTAAAAAACGCAGAAAATTCGTTTGTGGATAAATACATGTTGTCCCCGTGACGCATGGGCTTCCCAACTTGTTTTAACAGCATGCACGTATCGGGTTTAAATTGGTCATTCTGGGACTAGGGTTTAATCCCGGAACGGGAATTCCCGGGTTCCCGGTTTCGAAAGCCGGCCCCGATACCCGGGAAATCTATACAGCACGGAACCGGGAATGAAGCGTGGCACTGTTTGTATACTGAACTGAAGTTTTTCTGAATTGAAACTTTGTAGGATTTCGTCAGCCCTTCCACGCCTGAAAGTTTTATAGTCCTGATTCCTGATGAACCATTTTCAACAAATCACTGTAGCTCTCAACCAGTTCTGGAGGACACTCCCTCCCTTTCAACAGCAAGATCTTATTCACTCACCCGCTTCACAGTTCAAACTCGCCTTCATTTTTAGAATTACTAGTATCACTGTTCACTACCTCCTCCAACATCAACACCCTCTTCACTGCCGTCACCAGTCTCACACAGCTTAAAGCAGAGGAGACTGATGACGGCAGTGAAGAGGGTGTTGATAGGCAAGAAATAACAGTAGAGTGATATATCGCATCATTTCTGCACCACACCTCATGTCTACCCGCGTTTAAAACCCAGGTCAGGCGCGTAGCGGGGGTGGGGATCATGTTTGTTGTTTTTTTTTTGTCTTTTTTTGTTTTTTTTTGGGGGGGGGGGGGTGGGGGTCCAAGCATTTTTATGCCGTATTTACTGATTTATTGAATTTTAACGACACGTACGACAGCCAGGGTCACATCGTGTTAGACAGTTTTACGGGTGAAGGAAGTCGGATTACCCGGAGAGAACCACCGAACAACGGCGAACAACTGTCAAGCTCACCAGCATACTGACTCCACACAAGCAGGGTTAGCATTCGTTGAAGACAAGTGCACCATCGACGAGCAGTACACCTTAGTATATAACGCAGGGACAATAGGGTGAAGTGTCTTGCCCAAGGACACAACGCGGTTGCCGCATGTGGGATTCAAACCGAGGACCCCTCGACTTGCAGCCTGCACCTCTACCTATTGAGCCCCCCTTTTATGCCGTAGAAATGCTGCAATTTTAAGACTCGATAATAGGTAGGGGGTGGTGGGCATTGGTCGAGGCTAAGACTTTATTTTGACCGAAATTTGTTAACCCTTTGAAAATGAGAAGCCGCTTTACCGGCCCAGGGACATGGTACGTCATACTTTCATTAAGTAGGATGCCTGCTAAGTTAAGGGTGGGATAGACCAATCAATATTTTCAACGTGTAGCGCTAAGGCTGCACTATGAAACTGTTGATTGGTCTACCCACAAATAATGAATATGGACTCTTCTAATTACTGCATATGAATTGATATGGAAGATACCACCAGTGTTCAAAGGGTTAAGACGTAAGGGACATGCCACTCTATTCATATGGATACAGTGGGCTACCATAATTTGTGTCTCCTGGGCGCGGTGGTATATGGGTAAGATCATTGGACCTCAGATCGAAAGTTCGTGGGCTCGATCCTGACCCGCGTCATCTGCCGATGTTCTTGGGCGAGACACGTGAATCCCATTGTCCAAATGGGTGTACGGAGGCGTAGTGCACTAAAACGAACTATACGTTGATCTATACGACAGTGGCGGAGCTGGGATTCTCAAGTAAGGGGCCTGAGTAATATTCGTATGGGGGCGGGGGGGGGGGGGGGTACGGCATGGCATGCCGTGGGCATTTCTCGAGGCCTGAAGGGCTGACCAGGGGTCAATACTATCACAAACGCCTGCACGGACACGACTGCCGAGTGGCGGGCAGTCGTAAATACGCAGGTGTAAGTTAACGACTGGAGGTTTCATAGTACTAGCGGAATAGACTGGCATTTAACATGCAAGCGTAATTGGTTACGACTGTGGCCTGACCAACGAGTCTTTCATAGTACCCGCGTAAAAGAACAATCGTGGTCATCAGAGCGTGCTCTCAGCTGACCATCCAGTTGTCCCAGTCATGAAAAAACTGTGTCATTTCAGTAATGCTTTGTCACGCTCAATCCGTGGTGAACATGCATGTTGGTTATATAAACCCACGTCAACTGAACACTTGCCTCATAAACCTCTCTTAAAAAAAACAGCTTCTGTTCACCCGACAACATTCTGGACGTTTGTCGATATGGATGTAAGGCAAGTGTTCAGATGGCACGACTCGCGGGTACTTCGTGCCTCGGAGCTGTGGCAGGCGTTTGAGATTGATGGTCGACGTCCTTTCCCGGGTGCCGTGATTCTTGCGGATAGTGCGTATCCATGTCGGGAGTGGCTGATTCCTCCCATCGACAGTGACTTGACGGGGGCTAGGGCGAGATTCAACACCGCACACAAGAAAGGTCGGAATCCTGTTGAGCGGTGCTTCGGCATTGTCAAACAACGTTTCTATGCTTTGAAGACAGGAGTGCGAGTTCGAAAATTGGAAACTGTCTCTAAGTTGATCAAATGTGCTTTCATTCTTCATAATATGTGTCTAGACTACGGTGACGATGGAACAGACTTTGAGGTTGGAGACGTTACCACAGTGCCGATGGCTGAGAACCCACCCGCAGACATTGCACCAAATCAAAGAAGGCGAGAGGAACTGATCGGTTATTTTGCATGATAATTGCATTTTTCTGCTGGGAGTTATTACATTCGTGTAACAGTTTTGATGAATTATACGAACACACGGTTATCACGATGAGTGGAAACATTATTAATCCTATCTCCTAACAACAGTTACTGTCCAAAGGCCAAACTGGGCTTAGAAAGAAGAAGGAAAAGAAGGGAAAGGTTAGTAGTTAGTACACCTACGTAGTGGACGGACATCCGGCACAGGGCTTAGGAGTAAGAAGGAAAAGAAGAGAAAGGGCGGTACGCCTATGTAAAGGGCAGACGTCAGTCAGGCCCTTGGGTCGGACAGAGCTTAGGAAGAAGTTCTAAGGAAAGGCAGGAGAGGACATAAGGAAATGTCATTATCCCCATCTCGGTATTGAGGGACCCCATTTTAGGGAATTCCAAATTGTTGAACCTCTCTTAGGATCTGATAGGTCTAGGGCAACCTTTTTTGATGTATGGGTCATGAGGGATACGAGAAAACGCCGCTCCCCGTACCCTCTCCTCCTCGTCTCGGTATTTGGAACCTCGTTCAAGTGAATCCCAATTATGGAATCCATTTCAAGAATCTCTCTGGGTTTTGGCGCCCCTTGTTGTAGTTTGAGGCCATGGGGGCTATGAGAAAACGCCGCTTTCTCATATCCAGATATTTGGGCACCTAATCCAAGGGGATCCCAATTAGGGCGCCCCTTCTAGTATCTGATAGGCCTAGGATACCACTTTTTTCGTACGATGCAACGGCCATACGAGTTATACTTCTTGCCCTCTTCTGCCTTTCCTCTTCTTCCTAAGCCCTGCCAGACCCAAGACCCGCCACATTTCCACCCACTACGTAGGCGAACTAACTAATACCCTTTCCCTTCCTTTCCTTTCTGAAACCCTGTCAGGCACGGGGGCCCGACTGATCTCCACCCATCTCCACCCACTAAGTAGGAGTACTAACTACTACCCTTTACCTTCCACTTTCCTTATTCTTCAAAGAGACCTACTAGGTCTCCAGTAAGGGGTATCAATGTACCATTAAAGGTGTACCGGATGTAAACAAGAGGGGGCTTGAAGATAAAAGCTTCATAGTCCTCCACTAGGTCCTAAGTAAGGAGTTTCAAAGTACCCTAAAGGGATGATAATTTCGGTTATTCCAGAAATTATCTTGATGATTTCCGGATATTTCGGGTTTATTTGGGTAATTATTCATATGGGCGACATACTCCCATTCAATGGAACGTCCCTTCAAAATATAACCCCACCCTATCAGTGGGCACTGGGACACCTACTAGGAGACTACAGGTTCGTTTCGGTGATTTTCGTGATTCTTGCGGATAGTGCAGAAATAAATTCTGCAGTCCGCCCCACAAGCAACCATAACGTTCAGACTGTGGAAGTGGTGCCGATTTATGAAACTGGCTTCATCCGAAGAAGGCGGTATTACTCTAATGTGCGACCCATCCAAAGCAGCACATACATTTGGCATACCGCAAATATCGAAAAACTTCATCGCGGCTTCAATAGCGTCGTTGGGCCATCTGATGAATTCTGCTTCAAGTCCACATATCATAGGGATTATCTTGTGAACAATCCGTTTCACCGTATCTCGGCCAACACCGTGACATGCCTGTATCACATGATAGAAACTATTCGTTCCCAGAAAGTGCAGGAAAACGAGAATCTGCTGTTTCGGTGTCAGTGGCTGGCTTCTGTTACAGCGAGGTTCCAATTGTGGTCCGATCTTGTCGATAAGAGAGTCCACAACTGCTTCTGGCACGCGATAGCGTTCCCTGAATTCTCTCTCAGTAGGAGCATCAAAACGCCTCTCTTCAAATATCCGTCGCCTTCTTCTTGGCCTGCTAAATTCATCATAAATGCTCAGCTCGATATCGTCATCAGACGAATACGCCATTTTCTTCTCAAGGAGGGACAACTCCAATTTCTTCGTGATCCAGTGACTCTACGAGCGCAGGCTTACATTTACGAACGAATAGACGATCGTAGCGGACACAGTCGTAAACGTGGTTATTTTACGAGGACTCGGCAGTTGTGTCAGTTGATAGTACAGCCGTTGCTCACGCCGCACAGTATTCACGACCGCGTCGTTACGACTGCCGGTTCCACTCGCGACTCGTTGTTTCTTAGTACCCGTTCACTCGTATTTTCCGCGCTCGTAGCGATAGACTGGTAAATGAGTCTGCCGAGCCTTTGATAGTATTGGCCCCAGGTGGTGAGTCTGGGATGGAGTGGAGAATTTTGAAAAATCTAGTGCTCAGAGAGTGAATCTAGGGTAAAATTTACTTCCAGCTGGAGATAATACCAAACACAATCAGTCTGGGTGTAACATGTGATAGATGGGTGAGAACAGTTGAAATGGGGTTTGAGTTGGGGGCACTGAGATTGGGAGTGGGGCCCCCTCCTAGCCCTCCCCTAGCTCCGTCGCTGGTATACGTCCTTTTAACCCTTTACCCAACGCAGACGATATCAAAATTTATTATTTTAAATATAATTTTTTTCAAATTTTTCAAAAAATTTCAACAAAACCATATCATGTGACCCCCCGTTGGAACGAGCTCGTCGAGCTCGTTCCAACGAGGGATCACATGATATGGTTTTGTTGAAATGTTTTGAAAAATAATATTTTTTCAACTGCTGAATTTGCATATTACGCGGCGGATGCGGGCGATTCGTTGGGTAAACCGATGCGCTAACACTAGTTATATTGGGTAAGTAAGTTTGAGATTCCAGCAGCTACTCGTTGGGGTTCGGTGGTTCTCTCGTGTACTCAGTCTTCTTCCATCTGTAAAAACTGTCCGACACGATATGGGTTAGTTACGCCCTGAATATAAGTCACCGCATCCAACAGTTTTTGTTTTTTTACTGGATATACAGCGGTCATGATTAGCCATTGTGCATAAATATGTGACCTTAAACACCAATAAATAAATAAATAATACTGGATATACATACAGATGCCTTGCAGCTCCTGCTCAGAAATACGGTCATTCATTCCTAAATGCTGGCGTGAAATGTATTGATCGTAAAACACTGATAATGCCCGTTATCATATCGCATTCACTTGATGAATATTTCGGTTTGGACAAATGGGTCTCAGCTGAGATTGGCTTCTGGTTTTAGATTCAGTTGTTGAGTAAATAACATTTTCCAATAGCTTTTTTTACTGCCTCGAGTAATATGCACAAGATAAACAAGATAAAATATCGCAAGAATAAATCATTTTTCTGTTTGATGTTTTTACGATTTTAACAGTAAGGTTTTAAAGGTTTTTAACCCTTTACCCAACACAGACGATATCAAAATTTATTACTTTAAATATAACTTTTCCGAATTTTTCAAAACATTTCAATAAAACCATATCATGTGACCCCTCGTTGGAACGAGCTCGACGAGCTCGTTCCAACGAGTGGTCACATGATATGGTTTTGTTGAAAGTTTTTTTAAAAATAATATTTTTTCAACTACTGCATTTACATATTACGCGGGCAGATGCGGCCGATTCGTTGGGTAAAGGGTTAAGCTGCAAGAATTTTGACGTTGGGACAAAGGGGGAAGGGTCGGAGAGGGAGGGGTGCAACCATTACCCAGAATACAACACAATGGTCAGCAAGGAAATCTATACAAACGGTATATTTTGTATGTGATAGACTGTCCGGAGGGGACACATAGAGCTTTTGAGAGAGGTCCAAGATCTTTTACGCTGTTGGGATATCACTAAATTTATTTGAAGTTTTGAGTTGGGATAAAATATGGAGTTGGCATCCCTCTCGCTTTGTCGTGGTCGAGGGATGTATTAGAGCACTGCGAAGCTTTGAAATTCGATTGGATTCGAAATATTTCCTATGATTCGGTTCGATTTCAATCACGTCGATTCGAAAATTTCCGAATCGTCGAGATCATGACGAGATGGTCTCGAACTCCTACAAAATCCTACAGAGTGTCTCATCTTGAACTCTTCTTTTATCATCGGGTTTCCTGTACAGGGGGAGGGGGGGGGGGGTGTTGTCCTGTACAGGAGACATGATGACAGAAGATTTTAAGTAGGTTCCGCTTCCGAAGTGACATTGATTCCGTTCTGGAATATTTCGCTTTTTTGCTTGATTTTCACGAGTCGCCGTTGCACACCAATATTTGAGTGGAGACTGACAGTATTTACTGTTGTAAAAAGATACAATATCCACAACTTGAACAACGGTGAAATCTGGTGATTGATTCGATTCGATTGGACCCGAAATGGTTTATTCCCACTAGACCAATTCCCTTTATAGACCAATTCCCACGAGGCCAATTCCCAAAAGACCAATCCCTCTTAGACCAACTGATGTGTTCTACTTTTAAAATAATTCTATATCAATAATTTGATATATTTATAAATATTTATAAATGTATTTAATGTTATTGATATTCAAGCCTGAAAATAAGCAGTCTGTCATTTGCAGTATGAGGTCCCAAGAGGGTGAATTTGCTGATGCTATCCCATACAGTGGGCCAGTTTATCCTCTGGGTACCTCTTTCTGTTTATGTTTGAGACCTTGATTCAGGTTGATGTTCACAGAGGGGAAATTTTGTGATCCTATCCTGCTGTGCAGGGTAGCATCATCAAATTCACCCTCTGGGGACCTCATTTTTCAGATGACAGTCTGCTAATTTTCTGGCTTGTTGATATTTTATAGATGTTGGGAAGATTTTTCATAACAATTGTTATAGTAATCACACACTTTCAAAGGCTGATTCTTTTTATTATTTTTTTTTTATCAAATACGGTGCTTATCAATAAATAACTGTTTTCTTAAGTATCCTTAATCAACCCTCAATCAATAACAGTATGTAGTTCGTCTTAGGGGAATTGGTCTTTTGGGAATTGGTCTAAAGGGAACTGGTCTAGTGGGAAGACACCCGAAATTTGAGGTTCGCAGGGCCCTAGGATATAGTTTTGAAAAATAAAAAGAAGAGAAATGTGTTAAAAATATGCCGTAAATGGCACTATTTGGGGATATTTTGAGGATTGAAAGAATGTTAATTTTTAGCTTAACTTGACAAAGTCAAGATAAGCTATTGCCATCACACGTGCGGAAGTCTGTGAGTCTTTCAGTCTGTTAGTCTGTTCACATTTTCTTTAGCACAGGTTTAACCCAATAGTTTTTGTTTGATCATCACAAGATTTCATATGCAGCTTCGAGGTCATGTCTAGATGGAAACATCCCCGTTTGGTCGCGATCGGTCAACCGTGACGGCTACGCGAGCCCGAAACCCAAAAACCTTTAGAACAGTCTACAGGTCGTATTTATGAAGGAATTTCGTTGTAACTTGGTAGGATGACTTCATATAATGGCTTGATGAGAACGTCCCCCTTTAGTCGCGATCGGCCAACCGTGACGGCAACGCGAGCCCGAAACCCGAAAAACTTTAGCACAGTCTATAGGTCGTATTTATAAAGGGATTTCATTGTAGCTTGGGTGGATAACCCCGTATGATATCTGGATGAGAATAGGACTTCACGGTATTCCAGTTTGTAATAATGAGTACGGTATTTTTTAAATACCGCGATGTGAATAAATATCGAGTATTTGAGAACAGAATAACATCCCCAGAGGGTGAATTTAATGATGTTATCCCATACAGTGAGCCAATTTATCCTCTGGGTACCTCTTTCTTTTTAGTTTTGATACTCTGATGCAGATTGAGATTCACAAAGGGAGAATGTAGTGATGCTACCCTGCCGTGCAGGGTAGCATCACTAAATTCACCTCTGAGAACCTCATTTTTGCAGATCACAGTCAGCTTATTTTCTGGCTTGGAACCGGGGGGGGGGGGGGGGGGCACTAAAAATTTGCAAGACGTGACGTCCTATTTTTTATTCAGCTCCTTTTTACACCCACCCACCCCTACGTGCAAATTTTCTACTACCGTTCTCAGACACCCACCCCCCATTCTCCCATTAAAATCCAAAATAAACTTATAAACTTAGTAGGCACAGCTGTCTTTGGGGGGGGGGGGGGGGGGGGGGTCATAATGTTCTTAAACTGGTACCACCAATTTAAACCTCTGTGGGCTGCTGTGGGCCCCAATCTACAAATGACAAGCTGTTCATTATCAGGCTTGGCCAGAGCAGGTGTACATATACGGGAACAAATTTTCATTTGAATTGTTCTGTCAGTATTCTCAGGTGTTTGCTACTTTCCTCTTCTATCCATACAAATTCTATTAATAAATAAATAACTTGGGTTGAATTTAGTGCACCAGGGAGAATTTTCCCAAAATATTGTCTGCACATTTTCTACATTTCGAAAAAGACACCCACCCCCTACTAACGTGTGACATTTTCCCAGATTAAGCCCAATATTCTCACATATAAAGCCTCCTGATTTTGTATTTATGTTAAGAGTGTGATGTACAACATCATCTTTAAGGTTTGAAACACAAATGATGGTATATATTAGCTGATATATTGATATATTTTTAAAAAATTAAAAAAATTGCACAAGTTGGATATGCACATTTTTGGGGCACTCAAGAGACCCACCCACCCCTACGTCACGTCTTGCAAATTTTTGGTCCCCCTCCCCCTGTTGGAACCATATCTAAATTAAATAAAAGTATGGTAGTTTATAGCGTGCGTGTGACGAATGTAGATGAAGTTCAAGTCCAGAAAGTTAAGTTTATCATTAGTTTGAAAATATCGACATTGCTTGTCGACGATATCGTGAAGGTCGGTATATCGAATGAGTTGAAATTTGCTCGGTACGGTATCGATATTGAAAAAAATACCGAGTTTCGGTGAAATATCGAAATACCGTGAAGCCCTAGATGAGAACATCTTCTTTTGGTCGCGATCGGATAACCGTGACGGCTACGCGCGCCCGAAACCAGAAAAAAAACAGCACTGTCTACAGGTCGTATTTATGAAGGGATTTTATTGTAACTTCGTGCGAGGACTCTATATAATATCTACACGAGAACGTCCTATTGCGGTCGGGTTCAGTCAACCGTGACGGCCACAGGGGCACATTACCTAGATTCCTTTAGCAGAGTTAACCCTTTACCCAACGTAACGGCCAAAACCGGTCAGCGCTATTCACAAAAATCGCCAATTAATTTTCATTATTTTTTAATTTTTTGTCTCAAAAACATAGGTTATGTATGACCCCTCATTGGAACGAGCTCGTCGATCTCGTTCCAATAAGGGGTCATAACCTATGTTTTTGAGACCAGAAAATGAAAAAAATTAGTTATTCAAGAATTTTTTTTGTAAGTGTCGTCTGCTTTCCAGGTTATGTAAAGGGTTAACAGCTTGCATTTATGCACGAATTTCATTGCAAATTTATAGGATGACTCAGTACACTGTCTAGATGAGAACTTCCTATTTTGGCCGTGATCGGTCAATCGTGATGGCCGCACAGGCACGTGACCTAGATTTGTCGACAGTCCACAGTTCATACTTATGAAGAGATTTCATTTTAACTTGGAAGGATAACTGGGCATGATGTCCAGATGAGAATCTCCTATTTTGTTCATGATCGGTCAACGGTGACCGCCGAACCGTCACGTGACCTAGATTCCTTTATCAAAGTCTGCGGGTTACATTTATGAAGGGATTTCATTGTAACTTGGTCGGATGATTCGTTTTGGAATCATTTTACTGTAACTTGTTAACTTTGGATGGCATACATTACCCGTGAGGGCCGCATTAACCCAGGCCTAAATTCTTTAGTACAGCCTACACATCAAATTATTCTTATTGAAAACATAGCATCTAGAGAACAGAAAATAACATATTCTCAATCATCACAATTCTTGTCTTATTTCATAATCCTTTCATAAAACATTGAACATTATCCTTTTCATCAAACACTACACAAAGTCAAGTTAAGCTGCAGTGTCATTGCCACTTTCATTATCATAAGTTATTTAATTATTGGAGGTTAACGACACTTTCCACAGCCAGAGCCACTTTTTATCATAAGGGATATGTCATCCGTAATTTAATTAGGTAGCGTCCCAAGCAGATTGTAGAATTCATGTTTTTTAGAGGGAAGCACAATGTAGATTTTGGAGTGGTATGGGAGAGGCTAGACCAGCCCCCCCCCCCCCCTGCCCGACTATGTCAACGTTAACCCTTTACCAAACGTAACGGCTAAAACCGGCCAGCGCTATTCACAAACATTACCAATTTTAGTAGCTTAATGACGCCTCATTAGAACGAGCTCGTCCCAATGAGAAGTCATAAGCCATGTTTTTGCCGCAAAAAACAGGGGAGGGGGTGGGGCGGGGGTGCAGGGGGGGGGGGTTCATACGAAAATGTCTAGAAACAAATGGGTGGGGTGGGGTGGGTGGGTTTTTTGGGGTGGAAAAAATATGTAAAAGACGAAAAAATGCATTTTTTTTCCTCCACATAAAATCATTAAGTTCTGTGGTTGTTTACCCCTTTGAGACTCTAATTATCCTGATGTTTAAACGTCACTGTGAATTCAGTTTCTTGAACGTTTTTCAAAATGCGACGTCAAACGTCGAAAAGAACAAATAACAAGATATTTGCCATATTAGTGATTAACTGGTTGAGGACTATATTATTTTTGTTGGTCTGAATTTGTCATTCAAAACTTCTTTTATTACAAATTATTGGAGAGTGCCCACGGGCACTCTCCAATAATTTGTAATAAAACAAATTTATATAAACAAAACATTATTTGTGTTTGACTGAATGTGAAACATAAGCAAGGAAAGTGTTGGCTTTTGCTCTTGTATCCTCATTTTTCTGAAAGTCCTGATCGTTGCTTCTAGCACTCATCCAGTTAAGAAGTCTTGACAGCAGGATTATATTAGTATTTTAAGCTGCGATAACATTTGTCTCAACGGTTGTCATTGAGCACTATTCGGGAGAAAAGAGGAACTGGGGTTAAAACTTAGAAAATCGAAAACTAATAACAAAACAAATGACCACTAAGTGTCAACGCGCTGTTTGATTTCGTACGTCATAAGACGTACAAAAGTATCAAAGGGTTAACCTTTTATTATCAATTATATGGTCAACCAGGACATTTAAAACATAAACTATCACATTGATATGATTTGTTTTTTTTTCTAACTTATTTCCATTTTCATGGAGTCAAGTTACAATGGTACAAAGAAAAAAAGGTTATATATTGTACAGCACATGTCCGTGTCAAAATAGCCTGATAAATAATTATTCCATACTCTCTCTCTCTCTTTCTCTCGCCCCTCCCCATTCCTCCCCCTCTTCCCCTCTCTCTCTCTCTCATTTATGTCTCCTTGGTTCAGAGCAAACTTGAGTTTTGGTGATGTCATGTCAGTCCCCAACATGCACGCGGAGAAATCTGGGCGGGATTGAATTATACAGCACATACACATACATACACATTACACACACATACATATATGCACAAGCACAAACACATGTGCACATGCATATATATATATATATATGTATACTTTTTGTAAACAGCCCCTAACCCAGACATCGTCGCGGTGAGGGGGTGTAGCTAAGCTAAGTCCAAATCCATATAAATTACATGCTGGTACCCACAGCGCTTCACATTAAGGTTATAGAGAAGTTGTTGCAAATTGAATTACACGGCAAGTATTTTTAAATATCAACTTGAAACTACTTGAAACTGTGATTTAATCAGTCTGATTTAGTGTGTTATAATGTTTCATGAATGTATAGGCACGGACGTGTATCTATGCTTCCTAATCTTATCTGACCATTGTATGTTAATTGAAGGACAAAATAGTACAGGATAATTTCAGAAAGGTTATTTAAACAAAAATCATAATACCACATGATGCACAGGTGTAAAACAATAAAACAAAAACTTATCCCCCCCCCCTCCCTAGGATTAGTTGACATAAATTGAACATTGAACAAAGATGATAAAAAGAGGATATGGAATGAGTGTTTTTCTCATTAAATATTATGAAACTCGTCCGAATTTTCCGTTTGGGCTCGCCAGAGGCTCGCCCAAACGGAAAATTCGGACGAGTTTCATAAATATTATATGAGAAAAACACTCATTTCATATTCAGTTTATCACAGGACACACAAAGTAGCCTCTTAGTATGACTTTTTAACCCATCAACTAACTTGAGTTTCAGACGGCACTTGGAAAAAACATCCTCGTTTAACTAAAAATTTTCATTTTTTGCTTCCAAAACATAGGTTATGATCCCTCATTGGAACAAGCGACACGGTTTTTGCCGTTACATTAGGTAAAAGATTAATACAATATAACCCACACTAAATTGGACAGGTAACGTAAATTCTCCCTAGAGAATTCTCCCTAGCGCCTCGTAAAAATAACCTTCCGCATCCCACTCGAGAATAAACATCGTACGTTACTCCAAGCAGTGAACTATTGTCTATATATGTACACCCAGGGCTCTCGGTATATAGTATGGGAATCTGATGGAAAATCGATGGTGAAGGTGGGTTTCTTGAAAGTTTTCCCCGCGAAACGGTTGATATTGATTTTGATGTCGTGACATCTTTGGGATGTTGACCGCTGTACAGTCTGAGATTATGTTATTCGGGTCAGGATATGCTGAGCTTCTCGTACTGAACTAATGGGGTAGTAGAGTATGTGCGGTATATAACGGTCTACAGTTAGCCTTGAGAAATACTAATCCACCCAATGCTTTATACTATCCATTGACTGGTATAGGTAGAACGTAATGCATGGTCAGGTGGTATTGTGGGTGGGGGCAATACCTGGTTGTCCAGAACGATAGTATAGTATTGGGCGGTATATACCCATGTAGGTCCCGTTTTAACCCTTAGTACTATTAACTTACTGAATGTTTTGTATTATCCTATGATCGGTATAGGTAATACATTATGCTAGGTTAAGCTGTATTGTGATGTGGGGGTGGGTTATTGAATGGTTTTCTAGTGCAGTAGTATAGCAAGTACGGTTTGTACCCCTGCTGGCTCAATGTTAGCCCTTGTTATCACTATCCATCTCGGGCGGTGTGCTGACCCACAGATGGAAAAGGTAGTACTTATTGTTAAGTCAAGTAGTATTGTGGGGTGGGTGTAATGCATGGATGTCCAGAGCGGTTGTATAGGGTATAAGTCTGTACCCATGTTGGTCTACTGTTAGTATTTGGTACCATTAACCCACTGAATGTATTTTTAGCTCGACTTTGGCAAAGCCAAATTTGAGCTTTTGTCATGGCCTGTCGTCCGTCGTCCGTCCGTCCGTCCGTCCGTCCGTCCGTCTGTCCGTACGTCAACAATTGGATACGGCTCGGGCTAGAGGTCGTATTTAAGAAACCGATCTTTACGAAACTTCTTGGGCACCTTTGTTATGATCGTGAGACGAGAACGAGTGTTTTTGGGTGCGGTCCAAAATTCGAGCTGGCTGCCAGCCGCCATTTTGTACCGACGATGCAGAAATCTGTTTTTTGTACAGAACTTCCACATGAAAGCTCTGATTTGAATAATTTTTTTTGTATGAATATTTAGTACCATGGGATACATCACATATAATACAGGTTTTTTTCTCGTGCATAAATTGTGCAAATTAGACTAATTTTGATGTTTTTGGTGTTACTTTCAGCACTGTAAGTGCAAATGCCAATACGGCTCGGGCTAGAGGCCGTATTTATGAACCGATCTTCACGAAACTTCTTAGGTACCTTTGTTATCACCGTGGGATGAGAACGAGTGTTTTTGGGTGTGATCCGAAATTCAAGATGGCCACCAGTAGCCATTTTGTACAAAATTAGGTGCAATCAGATTTTTGCACAGAACTTCCATATGAAAGCGCTGATTTGAATAATTTTTTTCTCGTGCAGAAATTATGCAAATTAGACGAACTTTGATTTTTTCAGTGCGACTTACACGCAGTAAGTACACATGTCAATACGGCTCGGGCTAGAGTCTGTATTTATGAACTGATCTTCACGAAATGTCTTGGGTACCTTTGTTGACACCTTGGGATGAGAACGAGTGTTTCTGGGTGTGGTCTAAAATTCAACATGGCTGCCAGTGGCCATTTTGTACCGAAATTAGGTCTAATCAGTTTTTTGTACACAACTTCTATACGGCTCAGACTAGGGGCCATATTTATGAACCAATCTTTACGAAACTTCTTGAGTACCTTTGTTATCACCGTGGGATGAGAGCGAGTTTTTTGGGGTGTGGTTCGAAATTCAAGATGGCCACCAGCATCCATTTTGTACCAAAATTAGTGCAGTCAGTCTTTTGTACAGAACTTCTGTATGAAAATTCTGCACACATGTCAATATGGCTCAGGATAGAGGCTGTATTTAAGAACCGATCTTCACAAAACTTCTTGGGTACCTTTGTTATCACATTGGGATGAGAATGAGTGTTTCTGGGTGCGGTCCAAAATTCAAGATGGCTGCCAGTGGCCATTTTGTACCAAAATTAGGTCCAATCAATTTTTTGTCACAAGTTCTATACAGCTCGTATTTATGAACTGATCTTCACAAAACTTCTTGGGTACCTTTGTTTTCACTTTGGGACAGGAACGAGTGAGTTTTGGGGTGTCTTTGTTATCACTGTGCTATGAGAACAAATATTTTGGGGTTCAGTCAGGCCCACTCTGGGACACAAAGATTTCTTTTCTAGTTTAGCATCTGACTGTTACCCACCTTTACAATACTTTACCTATACATTTGTTACAGGCAACGGTCAGTATTTATGTACAGACCGTCACAAAACTTTATATGTACCTCTGTTATTACCTAGATGTTTGTCATTGCTGTGTCAAATACTATACATGTACATGTCTTTCTCTTGACAAGTTGAGCTACAGTGTCATTGACACTTTCATTTTGGTATAGGTAGTGCGTAATGCTAGGCTATGGAGTATTACGAGGTAAGTTTAGAACGGTAGCATGGTATGTACGGTCTGTTCCCCATAGGTCTACTGTTACTCCTCAGTACTAGAAAACCACCCGATGGTTTGTACTATCCCATGGGTAGTTCGGAAAACTAGGTCATTTAGTTGTACTTTGTGTGCCTTGTTTCTGGTATCGTAATAGAGTAGGGATCGTCTTGTGAACATTATAAGTCTTGACCTAGGATAGAGGTCGAGATCTGAGATAGCTAGCTAGTCTGTAGTAGTGCTACAAGTCAGAGTAATCGTTCAAGACTCCAAGGGTGGTAGAAGACTTTAGTAATGGTGAATACAGTGGAGGCCGATAATGGTAGTAGGGATGGTAGTGAAAATGGGTAAGTCCGCAGTAATGGTCCAAGACTTATGAAGGGCACGGGGTGGACTAGAGTACATGCAATGAACAGGCACGAGGTGTCCACAACTATCAGCTGATGGATATCCACCGATACGTATCTTGTAAAGGTTATCCTCCACCAGTACATCACCATGTCACAGGTATCCCCCAATACCCAGATGAGCCATATGCTGAGTCACTCGTTCGAGGCATTGCTCGATAGCTCATTTGCTCGATGAGATTCGAGTCGTTCGAGCAATCTGAGATAGCTGTGTCCTACACGCTAGTAGTAATCAAACAAGGCTGTATGGTTGATGGAAAACTATAGTAATAATGAATACATAAATAGGCTGACCATAGGACAGATACTTACAGACGTGGTGGAAGCCGATGGTAAGACCACCAGTATCTGTTTTGGAGCTTGGAATCCCACTTATGGAATCCCACAAAGAGAATCCCCTTTTGTGAAAAGTCTGTGGTTAGAGGATCCCTATTTTCCGAGATGAGCATAAGAGTCGTTTGTGGAGAGATGAGATTCAAGTCGTTCGAGCAATCTGTCTGTATTTGACTGTTAACCCTTTACCCAACGTAACGGCCAAAACCGGCCAGCGTTATTCACAAAAATCGGTAATTAATTTTCATTATTTTTTTATTTTTTGTCTCAAAAACATAGGTTATGACCCCTCTTTGGAACGAGCTCACCGAGCTCGTTCCAAAGAGGGGTCACAACCTATGTTTTTGAGACAAAAAATTAAAAAAATTAGTTATTCAAGAATTATTCAAAAATTAGTTATGCAAGTGTCGTCTGCTTTTCATGTTAGAAAAAGGGTTAAAGTAGTAGTGGATGCCAAGTATCGTAGAGATATGAACTGGGACCCGTAGAGTGTTGATATTGTACTGAGAGACGAAGTTGTACCACAACTTAGTAATGTGGGACTCTAGCACGGGACGGAAATGTAGTAGTCAATAGTAATGGTACCTGGCGGGCGTGGTGGCGTTGCGGTAACCGGTTCTCGTCAGATCACCGAAGTTAAGCAATGTCGAGCCCGGTTAGTCCTTGGATGGGTGACCGTCTGAGTGATCGATTCGGACTCCTGCGTTGTGTCCTTGGGAAAGGCACTTAACCCCGACTGTCCACATGGGGGCATGATGACGCCGTGTACTAAGGCGTACTGCACGTCGATGGTGCGCATGTCTTCAACCAATCTAACCCTGTCCGTGCTGCAAAGCGGAGTTACGATGTTGGGGAGCTGGCAGCTGCTCGCCGTTGCTCGGTGGTTTTCTCCGGGTACTCCGGCTTCCTCCACCCGTAAAATTGTCATCGACACGATATGACCTTGATTGTTAATGTGTCGTTAAACCCTAATAAATAAATAATAAATGATACCAGGGAGTTGAAGACAAACATTTTGCATGACTACATCTGAAGCGGATCATATAACAGACAGCGTAAGACATGGTGGCAGCCGATAGTAAGGCCACCAGGAGCTGTATAGGAGATTGAAATCACAATCACGTAATCTCACTTATGGAATCCATTTTGTGGAATCCCAATAGAATCCCTTGATGGAAAACCTCTGTGGTTATGGAATCCCCTTTTTTCGAGACCAGGATAAGAAAGTGGTTAGATTATACCTTACAGGAGATTTCCTCATGCCCCTCATAGGCTCATACGATAGAAAAGGGTACCGAAAGTCAATCGTTTTGTTAGTTAAGTGTGCTGGAAGTGGGGTCCCATGGGACGTGAGCGTTTGATACCCAGATGGGGATAAGAGGGATGGTAGATTATACTTCATTAAGGGATTGGCTCATGCCCCCCCCCCCCCCGTATGATAGAAAAGGGGCGCCGAAGGCCAGACATTTATTAATATGGGGTGCTGGATGTGAGTTGCCATGGACGAGGCTGTCCAATACCCAGATGAGGATAAGAGGAATGGTAGATTATACCTCATTCGGAGATTTCCTCATACCCTTTTTTCGAGACCAGGATTATTATGATCCCCGATGAGTCTGGGGGGTGGGATGGGGAAATCTCACCCGAGGGGCAAGATATTTGGACCAGACCCCGAGGCTTGCCAACGAACTCACCAGAGGGCCAGACTGGCCTTCCAGTTTCCTAGGAGAAACCGTCGATCCTGCCAACAAAAGTGATGTATATACCCCCTCTCTTGTTCGCCTCAATTCGCTACTTCACAAGCACCGAGAGATGCTACGCATGGCCTATGGTTGAAATGTGGCACCCTCTTAGACCCAGAACCCCCGATCTCTACATCATGTGTAAATGAAAGCCCAGATATCATATCGAATTGATTTTGTTTCAAATTTACTTGGGGATACACATGGATAATATCTCTGAAACATCTAGTACTTAAATGGTTAACCGAATAACCGGTTTGAAACCGGTTACCTACTTAACCGATTAAAAAAACGTCAACCGGTTATCCGAAATATCGATAGTGATCATCATTCCACGGTTAAAACGTAGTAAATCTGCCGCTTCTCCTTTGGGATAGATTACAGCAGCGCTGTATATATTGAGAAATAATCAACTTTGGCGTTCAAGACTGAGTTAATGATCGGCAATTTCCGTGAGTACTGAGAAACCGCAGAAACTATTCCGTAGTACGTATACAAACGGACGTTGTCGAGTACTCGACAACGTTCGTTTGTATATACACTACAGAATAGTTTCTGAGAATACTCCTTTCCAATTCCGATAGTTTTGATCCCAGCTTCGGTGAAATAATGGCTACGGTTAACCGGATATTGTCCGGTTTCAGCTCTCGGTTAGTCGGTTGTGAAAATGAGCCAACCGTTTCAGCCCTAGAAACCTCCAATACTTTGCAGCAAACAATCAAGGATGTACAGTAACCTTTATATAGCCAAGAATTATTAACCGGGTTATGGGTTCCAGGTTATTCTTATCTTGTTAGATTTAATACTGGTCTCCTGAACATTATACACCCACCCACCCGACATTAGCATAAGTATATGCGGCTATAAACAGCAAAATCCAGGGTCAACATACTGTCTAGAACCTTGTACACCCCCTCTCCAATCGTTTGTCTAAGTATGCCTGGTTATAAAAAGAAACACTTAGGGTCAACATACTATCTAGAACCTTGTACACCCCCAATCATTTGTTTTAGTATGCCTGGGGAAAAAACAGCAACACTGTCCAGACCATTCTACACCCCCAATCCCCAGTTAGGCTAGAGGTTTTCGATTGGGGGTGTAGGGCACTGAATTTTCAACGAGGTGGAGGGACCGGGAGGGGGAAGCCCCCCATCCCCGGTCCCTCTCCCTAGTTGGAAATTCATTACCGACAGAAATTTGGAAAATGAATCTATGAATGGGGGCATAAAATTGATTCTAGTAATTGAAATGTCAACACATTTATGATAGAATTATCAGGTTATTATTATTTGGTATTCTTCTGGGAATTGAATATGTGCTAAACAAATGCTCAAGCTTAGAACATGGAGCAGTTCACACTGTCCCTAACATTAAATCAAATCTCATGCAGGAATGATCAATGTTCGATGTTTCATAATTTTGTAACTCTGAATGATGGAATTAACTCAGGTTAACGATTTTATATGATGTGATTTTCTTGAAGTGCATTTCGAGAATTTTCTTTTTTATTACGATAAGTAAACGTACTATAGAAATCACGTACCGACTGACATCATATTTATAAAGCTCGATATTGCGTACACTGTAGTTGTAAATAGGAAACAGAATTTTTGCCGATTTGAAATAGAGTTGGAATTTCGGGAAATAAAAGAGGCATCAAAGAAGCTCTAAAATATCGATAGATGGAATTTCCAACTACTCATGACTTGCCCTCCGACTTTCCAACTACAGGAAATTTTTGCCAGGATTTGGCACCCCCCCCCCCCTCACCCCACCCCCGTCCCCGGTTGTAAGTACTCTCTACCTCAGATTAAATGGGAACCCAAATACCACATCCACCTGCCTTTGTTCTAAATTTACTGGGGGAACACCTACAGATTATATCTCTGGAACTTCCAATAATTAACAACGAAATATCAATGAAAAACAACCTTAATATAGCCAAGTATTATTAATTGGGTTGTGCACTCTAAATCGGTTGGGTTAAAAATCAACCCAAATCGACTGGGTTGAGTGAATATGAACCCAATTTGGGTTCATATTCACTCAACCCAGTCGATTTGGGTTGATTTTTAACCCAACCGATTTTAGAGTGTGGGCTCTAGGTTATTCTAACAAAAGTTGTCGAGTCCTCGACAATGTTCATTAGTATATCCACTATTATCTATGTTATTAGTAGTACGCGGCTTGTAGTTGACTAGGTCAAAATAGTGATCCCTGAGGAAGAATGATCCACACGCTGGAGGCGCGTGTACTATTCTTCCCCAGTTTTGACATAGTCACCCATATATCGTGCAATAATCTTAGTATAATTTGTGTTAATCTTTTACCGTGATGTGCCCTATCTCCCCGGTCGATACGACTTCACATTCAACAGGTGTGTGTATTTGTATCCGATATTATTCTACATGAATAACTAGGCTAAATTCCAAACTCTCTCTTCTCTCTCTCTTGAGAGAGAGAAGGTGAGAGAGAGAAGGAGACAGAGAGGGAAGAGAGGTGGATAGAGAGAGAATGAGAGAGAGAGAATATAGAGCGAGAGAAGGAGAGAGAGAGAGAGAGAGGAGACTGGGGGAGGGAGCATCTATTTCAGTGGCCACAACTGTACTGTAGCTGTCATAAATCTAATAGGTCAGTACGTATTTCAATGTTCGAAAATGTCTGCTTGTCACAAGAGGGGGGGGGGGGGGGGGGGGGGGGTCTTCCAAAAAATTCCGGACACAAGGCCGGGGTGGGTGAGTGGTCGGATGGGGGCCAAAACACCTTTTTTCCTGGAGTTGCAATTTTTTTCCTGGTGGTTTTTTTCGAATTATTTTCACATAACAAGGCTATATTGTTGTTTAGTAGTCTAATAGACACCTGTTTGTCAGGTAGGGTTAGTGAATAAGGCCCCACTAGGCTGATTAGGGGATTTGTTCTCTTTTTTGTAAATTAAATTAGATGCATTAAAGAATTGTGTACTCCAGTTTGCCTAAAAACAATCAGTGGAAATTTATGAATTTTAATTTGGGAATGGTTAACATAATTTTCATAGCTGAATCACCACGGCACAATTCGGATTTTACAATGAGTAGCAATGTGTTTAGCAGAACATCTAAAATAATGTAAAAAATTTACGGAAAATAATCTAAATGCCCAGTTTCTCTGAGTAGAGCTCTTGTAACCTGAAACTAATGAAAATTCTCACTGTGCATCTTTGATATAAAACCCCGCTTACTTAATTCAAGCTCATAGTGATAGTACCAGGGTTTTCACAGAGGGTTTGTCTGGCTATCTCGTGAAAACATGAAACAAAAGTTACAGTTAATATTTGAATTGAAAACTGACCCTGACTGAGCCAGAGTATATAGATGAGTAGCTGAGCATAATACTATGCAGCAAAAGAAGATTATTTTAATCCTCTATTTGATGTTCACAAAAATAGTCTAATTCTTACATTATATGCTGTTATATGCAGAAATCAATGCTGACATTTTTTTCGGAGACAGACCAGGACGGACAGGGAGATTTACAATAGTGTCAGGTGACAGATTTTCAGCTTTCCTGCGCTGTCTACTATCTTTTGAGTAATGACAATTGGCTGAAACCTCAAGCCTAGACACTTAGCCTGTAGTCAGGTCATTAAAATTAAAACTTCTTCACTAAATTTAAACTATTTCTTCAGTCTCGGAACTTAACACATGAATGATAATTATTATGAGAGCATTGAGGCCAGAACTTTCAGTTCAGCATTTGTAATTCATGCACTTCAATAATATGCCAGTATACACTACGCCATAGTGTATATAGGCATATTATTGAAATGCATGAATTACAAATGCTCAACAGTTACAACGAAAAATAACAATGAAATTTTTCCCAGTAAAAATAAATGCATGCTTGATAACAAAGGAGTTAATAACAATTTTCTTTAGTGAAATCTGAATGCTTCTGTTGATGCTGGTTGATGTGTACATAATTAGTTTAGACAATAGATTAGGATTCAAATTAAGGCAAGGATTGACAGCTGGAAGCTCAGTGCAATAATTTTTCATTACCCACTGTGGTGATACACTGAAAAAATATAGGTGGTGGGGTGGGTGTCCAAGTGGTCAGAGGAAAAAAATATTTTTTTTGCACGTGGGTGGGTGGGTGGTGGTCAAAAGGTGGAAAAAAATATTTTAGGCCTTGTGTCCGGAATTTTTTGGAAGACCCCCCCCCACCCCCCCCCCCCCCCCCCCCCCTGCTTGTCATGCGAAAAATCAACCAAGATTTACTGAAGAATGGATTTCCCTCTTTTTGGAGGCAACATGCATAGAATGTACTTATTTATTCATTTATCTATTTATTGGTGTTTAAGGCCACATACTTATGCACAATGGCTAATTGTGACCGTACAGAATGTAATTAAGTGTTTCATAAAACTTGATTAATGAAATCAGAATTATGTGTTTCCCTCCATTTTACACGCACGTGCACCCATTTATTATCTTTTGTAATATGTGAAATGTATTGGGAGAGACGTTGATATAGGTTATGCTTGTTCGTCAAACCCTATTTCTACTTTGAGAAATAAAATTTGTTAAAAAAAATATTCTTTTGACATGTTTGGTGGCAATATTTTGCGTTATTTAAAGAGAATCGACAATTGTGTCGGTAGATTGGTGTAGATGAAACTATTTTCATCACGCTCGATACTTGGCAATGTCAGGACACAATGCTGGTGGTCCTGCAGTTTTTTCAAGGCAAGTGTTGGCTACCCGTATCTTCATTGCAGTACCAAGTGATAAAAGTTGGAATTGGGCCCTTTGGGATTAAAAGAGCTGTCAATACTGATTAACCGATCTTCGGCAATCGCATCTGAGATCGGCCGATTTTAAGCCATCGGTTGACCATCAGTTGAGGTGATTGAACATCGGTCAATCAAAATTGTTTGTATTTACGTTTAGTTACAAGCAGTAACAAACTTAATAACTTGCCACAGTGGTTGGCAGGAATCGAGATTGGCCTAATCTCATTGATTGGTCTGGTCTTCCCCTTCCTTGCTGCTCATGACACACATGCCACGTGTTATGTGACCACTCAGTGAAATAAGACATCAACAGAAACATGTTAAGGGCCTATATAAGTAATGAAATTTTGTTTATTTTGAAAATTCTCACCTCCGATATTCCTTCAATTCAAATTAAATATACACAAAATGTACATCAAAATGAAGGTTGGGATGTATAGAACAAGAAACACATGTGTAATCAACTCATAGAATCGACTGTAGGCACCACTGGTTCCTGGAAGTCTGCTGCCGTATTCGCATCAGAACTGATAATTTAATAATATTTCACGAAAACAACTTGTGGCCAAATGTGCTTTACATATCCAAGAACAAAGCTAGGGGATAAAAATTCTTCAAAACACGGCGACAGAGCTGCATTGGGGAAAATTCCAACGCCTTTGCTTTTGTTTACGTGTGGGTATACTTTCGATTTCCGGCGACGTCATCAGACAGAAAAAGCATGTAAAAACAACGCCGTCTAAAATCAAATAATGAAAAAGATCGCCTTCATACAGTATACTGTTATTAGATAGAGATTGCACAGTTGCCATATTCAATGCAAGATATCATGATACCTGTTGAAATTTCTTAGAATTACGATTTTGTTTTTTGATGGAAATTCGTGGTAACGAGTGATTTACGCATGTGTGTCGAACATGGAAACCATTTTCAATAAAAAATGCAGACAGTGTTGTCCTTTTCCAAAATGCAGACCTATCGCTGTTTTCGAAAGTGTTTTGAATGCCTAGCTTTGTTCTTGGATATATGAAGCACATTTGGCCACAAGTTGTTCTGATGAAATATTATTTTATTATCAGTTCTGGTGCGAATACGGTAGCAGACTTCCAGGAACCAGTGGTGCCTACAGTCGACTCTACGAGTTGATTACACATGTGTTTCGTATTCTATACATCCCAACCTTCATTTTGATGTATAATTTGTGTATATTTAATCTGAGTTTAAGGAATATGAGAGGTGAGAATTTCAAACTAAACAAAATTTCATTACTTATATAGGCCCTTAACATAGCAGTGTCTTTAACTGGTGGAGTGCTAAATTACTTTTGGTCACCCAAATTTGTCCACATCTCTTTGCCTTGTTATAATTTATGCGAGAGTGCCCAGTGGCACTCTCGCATAAATTGTAACGAAGCAAATCCTCACAGACTAAATAATTTCAATTCAAAAATAATATGAAGTACATCCACAGCATATGAAGCCATTAAGTTGCGGCACCTGCACTTCGGAGTAAAGCCCAAATATGGGCTTCCAGCACTCTACCAGTTAATCATTGATCAAAGACGCTGCGCTGTTAACTCGTTTCCGCAGACGTCGTATTTTTAATTTAGTACACACACTGACATACTCTTGAGGTCAACAAACCAATCAACCTGACTGTACTGTAAAATTAACCCTATTCTGTGCATTCTCACAAAGTCAAAAGGCACAACAACACAAGTATACCGTATAACAAATAAGGAAGTAAACAAAGGTACAACGAGGGGATTCGACGGGAAGCCTATAGCTTATGATGGTCGTCTCCCTAGATCATTTTTCACTGGTTCAAGTGGATGGTTTAGGTCAGCAGGTAAAATCACATGTCGTTGCCCGAAAGCAGCAACCCCATGTTGTACATCAGACTGGGCTTGGTCACAGGTTTGACTGCACCCACCCATTACAACATCAGGGTAGACTGCCGCACCCAGCACTTGCTGCCAATTGGAAAGAGTGAGCTGTGGTAGAAGAGATTCATGTGGAGATGCTACTCTTTTGGTGGTTACTATCTGGCATCACTCACAATCGGCAGAATGTGTGCTCAGCTAATCGGCAAGCAGATGACGTTCGCAAATCCTTCTCGCTTAATCAGTAGTTGTCAAGGGGTAGAGTGTGGGAGAAAAAAAAATCGAATTACATATCGAGTTAAATTGAACCTTTGGGATTATGGATATTCGATGTTCGGGGTATGGAAAAGGTATGGAAAGGAGGATGTGGAAAACCAGGTTGACTGTCGAAATGTCACCTATCGAGAAAAAAAAGACCATGAGTGGCATGAGTCTATCCTCCAGTTATTATTATTTTATTTGTTTATTGGTGTTTAAGGTCACATACTTATCCACAATGGCTAATCATGACCGTGACAGTTTTACGGGTGGAGGAAGCCAGAGTACCCGAAGAGAACCACCAAGCAACGACGAGCAGCTGCCAGCTCCCTAACATCGTAACTCCGCACTGCAGCACAGGCAGGGTTAGATTGGTTGAAGACATGCGCACCATCGACGCGCAGTACGCCTTAGTACACGGCGTCATCGTGCCCCCATGTGGACAATCGGGGTTAAGTGCCTTGCCCAAGGACAGTCTGTCCTCTATTTATTATAGAATATCAAACAAACCGATGAAGAATCTTGCTACGAATAATGATCCAATGTCAGCACTTTTACCGAACACGAAAAGCAGACGACACTTGCAAAAGAATTCTTGAATAACTATTTTTTTCATTTTTTGTCTCGAAAACATAGGTTATGACCCCTCATTGGCACGAGCTCGACGAGCTCGTTCCAACGAGGGGTCACAAGCTATGTTTTTGAGACAAAAAATGAAAAAATAATGACAATTAATTGGAAATTTTTGAGAATAGCGCTGACCGTTTTTGGCCGTTAGATTGGGTAAAGGGTTAACCCTTTGAACTCGAGAGACCGATTTTCCGACCCAGGGACATTATACATGTACGCCATACTTTCACTTAGTAGGGTGGCTGCTAAGTTAAAGTGTGGGGTCGACCAATCAATATTTTCAACGTGCAGGCCTGAGGCTGCACGTTGGAAGGATTACTTGGTCTACCCCAAATAATAAGTATGGACTCCTCCAACTGATTCCACTGAAGTGACGTGGACGATACCACCAGGGTTCAAAGGGTTATGTACACTGCCTATAAAGCGGCCCATACACTATCAATATTATTGACAATAATATTGATCAAATAATATTGACAATATATTTTTTGCCACAAACTACTCAATAGTTTCTTCAATATTTTCGGTCATTTCTTCGTCTGCCACCGCGTTGTAAACATGGATCCAGTTGTGGGTTTAGGCGTGGTACTGGCCCTGAGTAACGAAAAACAAAATAAAAAGAAATGGTGGACTAAACGATGGTTTTTAGAAAGACACACATTTGGTCATGGTGCCCTTATGGAGGAACTCCGGATTAATCAACCTGATGATTTCAGAAACATTCTTCGAATGGATGAAGATTCATTTAAAGAGCTGCTACGGTTGGTTACACCTTTAATAGAGAAAAAAGACACAAAGATGCGCGATGCAATACCACCGATGGAACGATTATCAGCCACATTGCGTTTTTTGGCTACTGGAAATACATTTGGCATTACGTGTACAGTCCATATAAAACCGCACTTCGCGTACCCCACTTTTTGTGTAGAAAAGTGGGGTACCCAAGTGCGGTTAGGAGAGAAGCATTACATAATCAATTAGTGCTCGACGAGAAATTTCTTCCAGAGTCTGAACCTGATTAGCAATATTAGTCTTCAGTCATTGAATTTCTAAAACCTGCATTTCATAAAATAATGACATAAAAATATTATATCTGTCTTTTCCAGATCATTGTACCCCGGAATAATGTCCGCTTTTAAACAATTCGCCCAGTATTTTTCGAGATATTTAACTTGTTTCCGTATTAAAATAAAATGTTTTGCCGATATGTCATTTGGATTCCCCCCTGTATAATTAAAGGTAAGTTTATCGCCATCGAACATGATCTTGTCCACCTTCATTCTCGAAACATTTCATCGAGACATTTTTAAATAAAATTACCGAATAGAGGAAGTATTTTAAAATAAAACAAATTCTGTGCGTTGCTATGTTTTTTTAGAACAATAATGTGACAGTCTCGGCGATACATCCTGTCTTTACGAAGTGCGGCCCCTATTTTTCAGACTCGGAATCATTACGAACTCGGCATATGATTTAATATCATTGCAGATAAGCTGCTTCACGTTTACCTCAGTAATTATTTTTGACGAACTAAATTGAGAATGAAACAGAATTAATAAATAAATCCATCTGCTCCTTCCGGTCATTTTCGTAACAACTCGGGTGGATTTTTTCAAATTACGTTCAGTCTTCGGAATCATGAAATTTTAGAAGAAGAGACATACGAATCATGGCCTACGGTAAACAAATTTATAGTGTAGTTTAGGAAGTGGAAGGCACCCACAATGGGATTTTCTTGTCAACTTCCAATATCTGAAAAAGGCATGAAAAATTGGTGGCGTCACTGGGGGCCGGGGAGGGGTAGGTATTTGCCCCTTAAACACAGATTTTGCCCACATTTGCTTCCCACGTCCATAACACACACACACACAAACTCTCTCTCTCTCTCTGTCTCTATCCCCCCCCCCCACCCCACCCCCGTAACCATGGCGTATTCACGCCTCCCGTGAGTCAACGATCGACAGTATAATCTCTCCACTTTTAAATCTGATCCGCCGCGCCTGGAAAAATTCTCTCTTAAAATTTTATATATTTTCCTTTTTTTACAGCTTGTGGCCCTCATTAACGGGGGAGGGGAGCATTCCAATGAGGGGCCATAAACTATGTGACTGAAACAAAATATGGAAATTCACTAAATTCACAACGCCAATGGCCGAATTTGGCCAGCACTCAGGCTATACAAAAATCTGCATTCAAATTTTATTATGTTTAAGTTTTTGTTTCAAAAACATAGCTTATGACCCTTCATTGGAACGAGCTAGTGGATTTTGAGTCTTTCCATTGAGGGGTCCCAAGCTCTGTTTTGAGACAAAAAAATTCAAATTTTTAGTTGTTATTAAAGAATTTATCTTACAAGTGCCACCTGGTCCTGTAGGCGGGTGGAGACTATTGGATCACCGGATTTATCTTCCTAGCATTTGGTACGTTTTTTCTTGGAAATAGTATGTTTATTTTCGTGGCTGGAAACTGGGTAGACTGATAACATTTTGGCCAGACGCTGTCGTCTGTATGTTGGTGTTTTGGTAATAATAATTCTCCCCAACTAGCATGGGTTTCTTTTCAATAGATGCTTCAAATGCTTCGGCCCTTTGACAGATTAATAAGTAAATTAGCCTTAGAAAAGGTGTTGAACATATGACATACCAGTATACAATTATGCTCAATTAGTTACTTCTGTTCAGTGGCGTGTTAAATTAAATCCTTTGTTTGTTGTTAATCCCCAAGAAAATGTTAAAAGAAACGAAACACTTGCTATGTTTCATCATATCACATCCCCCAAATATAAAAATATTCACAGGAAACATTTTTAAAATCTCCTGAAAGTTAGTGCTTGCGCGGTCTCGAGTCCAATGATGTTAGCTACAAACAAGAGACTTCATTAGTTGAAACTTTGGATATTTAGTGCTTAACACGATGTCTTGATCAAGTAGTCCAATAATATTAGCTATGAACACGCGTCTCATCAAGCTTTATTTATTTTTTATTATTTGTTGCTAATATTATTGGTGGACTGTTTCATTATCCACATCATAGTATGATGCCGCAACACTACCACCGAGTTAGGGTGAGAACGGTTTGAGTTTCGCCGAATTGAATAGAGCATGCGTTTTGGCCCTAATCTTTTCAAAATCAGCCCCCCTCCCCCTCCAAAAAAAAGAATGGGAGCCAAAACTCGTTTTATCACCAATATCAGTCACCGCTGATATGACCGATTCCCCGGGTTGAATAAGATGTCACAACGTTGTTCTCATGACCATAAACTCGAGTAATGTATTCCTGGGTGGCGTCATTTCGTTCCCGTGGGGACACACTTCATCGATCGGAATGGTCCCGAGTTGAATTATGATACCGTGTTTTGAAGTAGCTCCAGGAAAAAGATGAGAGAAGCATGGATCGGGTTTACCCAAACTGGATCTGATCCGTGTTTTGAAGATAATCTCCCCCCGGGTTTGGGGTTCCATAGCGGCTGTCAGATAGAATAAAAAATGTGTTTTAATTTTTACATTTGGGGGGATTATCATGTTATATCCCGGGCGAAAAGCAGATAAATTGCCAGTATGTTCAAAAAGAAAAATGTGTAGTTATCTGTACCCGTCCATTTCGGTTGAGAATCAGAATGTTTTTTTCAACAACAATGACCTCGATTAAGCGAGTTCAGACTATTTTATATCATGTAAATCCAATAGATGGAAGAGCCACACTGCTTCACGGGATCGTCAAAATTCACATTTTTTTAAAAGATTTATTAGAACACAAAACGTGAATTATTGGACCGATTTTCACATTTAAAGGATTCTTTTGATCCAGAAAATTCTCTCCAAAAATATTTCAGGCACAGAAAAAGGATTTAGTGAAGAAAACTTATTATGTAAATTGCGAGGTGTTTTCCCAATCAACACTGATTAATGAGTAAATAACTGCTGTTATATAATCTTACATAATGCACTCAGTCGATATTGGAATAATTTTCTTATATGGAGTGTACACGTAATGGAGACCTGAAATTCCTTAATATTGCGTAACATTATTGACGGAACCCACACACTATCAATATTATTGACGGTCGTAAAATATTGAAGAAACTATTTCAGAGATCTCAGATATTCGTCAATAATATTGATCAATCTTCAATATCTCCCACACACTGGCAATAATATTGTCAATACCGTTTATTGACAATATTATTGTCAATAATATTGATAGTGTATGGGCCGCTTAATAATTGTCAAGGGCCCTGTCCAAGACAAGCATTTTCATTATTGAACTCAAGAAATAATGAAACAGAAAGTTTCGTAAAAGGGAGCGTTGCGTTCCGTCAGTCAAACGGAGCAGTGTGCGATTGTTTTCAGAACCCCCAATTA
The DNA here is from genome assembly GCA_031216915.1 of Pictodentalium vernedei. NCBI lineage: Eukaryota > Metazoa > Mollusca > Scaphopoda > Dentaliida > Dentaliidae > Pictodentalium > Pictodentalium vernedei. The sequence continues at coordinate 56,954,818 of CM062294.1, read as the reverse complement.
GTAAAACTATCGGAAATAGTATAGTACCACTCGTCCAATCAGAGGAAGTGAGAACAGTTTTTGCGAATACCAAGTACAAACGGACAGCGCTCGAGCGAAATTCTCTTTCAACGCAAAGTCGTCAAACAGGGCTAAAGATTTTTTGGAGATTTCATACTCGGTGAGTGCACTGTGAATGAGCGATATTTTCGTGCATTTTTCCCTCTGATTCACGGATGATAAAATCTTGAAGCGGATCAAACAAGAGACTAAAAAGTAAATATATTTTACTTACGGAAATGTCGATCGTTATCGAATAGCACATATCGCGGGTAATGTGTTGACTTCTTTTCCCACCGGTTATGTCCGTATCCGGTTTTTAACCGGTTATCCGGCAAACTGCTTTAGCACTACTGCGGTCATACCTGGCTCTTTATGAGCTGGGAGGGGGCGCGGTGGCATCGTGATAACCGGTTCTCGTAAGATCACCGAAGCTAAGCAACGTCGAGCGCGGTTAGTAGTTGGATGGGTGACCATTTCAGCGACTGATTCGCACTCCCGCGTTGTGTCCTTGGGCATGTCTTCAACCAATCTAACCCGGCCTGTGCCGCGGCGCACAGTTCTGAGTTACAATGTTGGAGAGCTGACAGCTGCTCGTCGTTGCTCGGTAGTTCTCTCCGGGTACTCCGGCTTCCTCCACCCGTAAAACTGTCACGGTCATGATTAGCCATTGTGCATAAGTATATGACCTTAATCACCAATAAATAAATAATATGAGCTGGGAAGTGGCGAAGATGACCGAATGGGGGAGGAATGCAAACCTGATTTGTCTCGACTGTAATGGTTTATGTCCAGACTGATAATTGTTTCCAACTACATCATCAAATCATTCCTTCTTCGAAGACATTCCTTGACGATGTAGTTGGAATATTTGACATCCGAGATTATATTTTAAAAACACAGGAAATTTGTGGACATATATAGTCGTGAGGCAAGGGCTTCGAGGCCTTATTTAACTCTTTCAACACGAGAGGCCGCTTTTCCGGTCGAGGAACACGATACGTCATAATTTCATTACGTAGGATGACCACTAAGTGAACGTGTGTGGTAGAACTATTATGATCCTCGATGATTCTAGGGGTGGGATGGGGAAATCTCACCCGAAGGGCTAGATACAGTTAAAACTAGAAGTCCCGTCACGAACAGTGCGCTTATCTTGTCTTACACGCGCGTAGGAATTGCGCGCAATTGCCATATCGAATGGCATCCAAAGCACGGCAGGTTCTCCTTGTTACTCATAGCAAACACAGACAATGTTTCTGCCAATGGACCTCCGGGTTACCCGGAGGTCCATTTGCTGAAATATTGCTTGTGCACAGGTCATATGTACAGAATTTGATAGCCTTACTATAGTTATAACGCGTGGATTAACGCGCAGATCAACGTGCTATTTGTGCGCATTTCATGACAAGGCTTCCAGTTTTAACTGTATTTGAACCAGACCCGAGGCTTGCCGAAGGTCTGGTTCAAATATTTTGCCCCGAGGGTGAGATTTCCCCATTCCCACCTTCAGACTCATCGAGGATGATTTTTCTCCCCACACCATGCAGCGATTGCGTTAGCCAGAGGTAATCGGGTGTCACGTGCCGATTCAATCAACTCATTTTGTATTCGTTGTTTTGAAAAACTGATGACACCATCTGAAAGAGCATGCACAAGTTATGAATATACCGAAGGTATATACCACGAAATCGATTAGGAACGGTGGCAACTTGAGGGTTGCAGAGTTTTAGAGCATCGAACTTTGATCACACTGCATTTCGATGACGTCAAAATGAATTAGTTGGTAGCAAGAAACTGATACGATATGCCTAACGTCACAATAACGTTATAAATGTATAACGTCACGTGGGTGGGGTGGGATACATCTGTCTCTCCCTGCTATCTCACCCGGGACACACGTATGTTACACATGCAGTGGAAGAGAAACATCTGTCTCTCCCTGATATCTCACCCTGGACACACGTATGTTACACATGCAGTGAGGGAGAAAATTAATATTTTCAACGTGCGGCCTGAAGGCTGCACGTTGAAAATATTAATTGCTCTAGCCCCAAATAATGGTATGGGCTCTTCCAATTTCTGCCATTTAAATGGCATGGAAGATACCACCAGTGTTCAAAGGGTTAACCAGCGCGTTCCGTAATCGCGTAAAGTTGCTTCTTGCCAACCCTGGCAAATATGATGCTCCGTATGTTTGTCCCAGAAGTGAAATATTTCGACCCCCCCCCATTTCCCATTATGTGCCACATAAATTGTTCAAAGTTTATTTATTTGGTTACACTCTGTTTACAATTACTCTATCTCCCAGGTGGAGGCAGGTAGACAGCCAATCTGGCTATGCCACTTCTCACGTATACTACTTACAAAATTTGTGCAATACGTTTATTTGTAACCACTTTATATGTATGTATACTGTGAATAAAAAATCTGAATCTGAATTGGTCATGCCGGACCCCTAATAGCTCGAATTGGGATATAAAGACCTCCTTTTGAATGACCGACTGTGTGTATTGCGTAAGTATGTCTAGTATCGCAGGCAAGTAGGCTACATAATTGGGAGTACAGTGACTCAGTGTTTGCGGTATTGGACTTCAAACTGAATGGTTCACGGTTCGATCTCCCACCCAGGGGGGGGGGGGGGGGGGGAGGGCGGGGGGGGGGGGGGGCACCAAAAATTTGCAAGACGTGACGTGGGGTGGGTCGGTCTCTTGAGTGCGCCAAAAATGTGCATTTCCAACTTGTGCAATTTTTTAAATTTTTTAAAAATATATCAATATATCAGCTAATATATACCATCATTTGTGTTTCAAACCTTAAAGATGATGTTGTACATCACACTCTGAACATAAATACAACATCTGGAGGCTTTATATGTGAGAATATTGGACTTAATCTGTGAAAATGTCACACGTTAGTAGGGGTGGGTGTCTTGTTCGAAATGTAGAAAATGTGCTGACAATATTTTGGAAAAATTCTCTCTGATGGTGCCTACTAAGTTTATAAGTTTATTTTGGATTTTAATGGGAGAGTGGGGGTGCTTGTCTGAGAACGGTAATAGAAAATTTGCACGTAGGGGTGGGTGGGTGTAAAAAGGAGCTGAATAAAAAATAGGACGTCACGTCTTGCAAATTTTTAGTGCCCCCCCCCCCCCCCCCCCCCCCGTCCCACCAGGGATAAATGCGTTGTGTCCTTGAACAAGGCACTTTATCCACAATGTTCACGTGGGGGACGGTACACTGTAGAACATTACCATAATTCTACGGTTAACTACTGCCAGATGACTGTCAAAGACAACGGTCTCGAGGCGGTTAATTAATTTTAACGGTGTTGCCGTAGAAAAACCGCGAATTTGATCCAATGAACGTATTTCTCCCGTCACGCTATCCACTTACGTCGCACGGCGGTAAAAATGTTGGATTATGGGTTCGGCCATGCCATACGCCACTCTGGAAGTCACCATTTCCAAGAAAGATGCCCGATGCTTTTGAAGACGAACAACGACGTATTACTACCAATTTGTAAGTTTGTGGCCACGTGAATCATGTTCCTTGCACTCTTGGACATGAAAATCAAACAACGTCAATTTTTATGCGTATAATTGTTTCGGTAATCATGCAGAATAGCAGACTGTTTGTACTGCGTCACCGATATTCGATGGATCTTATGGCTTGTGGCCACGGATCTCCGCTTAGGTCGGCAAACCCATATGTTTCTATTGGTTCAAGGTAAAATGCGGTTAATGATGGCTGGAATTAAATTACGGTCAAAATGACCGATGGCAGTGTTCCAGCCATATATTGACCGTAATTATTTTGATGGCAATTTTTACGGGAAAATAAGGCAAATGATGATTAAAACTTTTTACGGTCATATGTCCGGCAGCTAGTTTCCATGCAAATGACAGTACAAATAACGACAAACCGTGACAGAAAATTACGGGAATATACAGCAAATGACGGTGAAATTTTTTTTTACGGTTTGCCGTAACGCTTACGGTCCTATGCCTGGAAACTAGCTGCCGGTCATATGACCATAAAAAATTACAGTGTAGCGATGTGTGCTGATGCATACTGCACATCCAAGGTGCACTTGTCTTCAACCAATGCTAACCATGATTGTGTGGAGTAAGTACGTTGGGGAATCGGGCAGTTGTTCGTCGCTGGTCGGTGGTTCTCTCAAGGTACTCCAGGTTCCTCCACCCGTAAAACTGTCCAACACGAGGCGACCCTTGCCGCGAAAGTGTCGCTAAACCCCAATAAATAAATATTAATAAGTGCATAATTAATAACAAGTGCTATTTGATATTTAAGACTCCCATTCAGACGAAATATCACAACCCGAAAAAGTGTCTATGTGTGGGTGGGGGCGTGCACTCTCCCACACCCCCTTAGTTACACCTCTGGTCTCATTGTCCTATCAAATGGCACTAATCCCTATGTGTTGGTTTTGGACGGTTGCAGAGTATTTTTAAGCAATTTCTAGTGGGCGACATAGATCTCTAATAAGCACCCACCCATTACATTATGGTTTCTCAAAAATGGTACGTTCTCAACTGATTCAAAATTGGTCATGCATTTCAGTCTAAATACAAAATTTAATATTACCAATATTTTTAAAAAGAAATAATACTGATAGCTGTATAAATGTCATTAAAAATAACAAAATGAAATCACACAGTCTTACACGTACAAAACCATCACCCATGTTTGAGTTTGAATTTAAAAATTCAAGAACCAGTGTACTACACTGTACTACACTATACTACACTACACTATACTACACTATACTACACTGTACTACATTGTTCTACACTATACTACACTGTACTACACTATACTACACTACACTATACTACACTATACTACACTGTACTACATTGTTCTACACTATACTACACTGTACTACACTATACTACACTACACTATACTACACTATACTACACTGTACTACACTATACTACACTACACTATACTACACTATACTACACTGTACTACACTATACTACACTACACTATACTACACTATACTACACTGTACTACACTACACTACACTATACTACACTATACTACACTGTACTACACTATACTACACTATACTACACTATACTACACTATACTACACTGTACTACACTATACTACACTACACTATACTACACTATACTACACTGTACTACACTATACTACACTACACTACACTATACTACACTATACTACACTACACTACACTACACTATACTACACTATACTACACTGTACTACATTGTTCTACACTATACTACACTGTACTACACTATACTACACTACACTATACTACACTATACTACACTGTACTACATTGTTCTACACTATACTACACTGTACTACACTATACTACACTACACTATACTACACTATACTACACTGTACTACACTATACTACACTACACTATACTACACTATACTACACTGTACTACACTACACTACACTATACTACACTATACTACACTGTACTACACTATACTACACTATACTACACTATACTACACTATACTACACTGTACTACACTATACTACACTACACTATACTACACTATACTACACTGTACTACACTATACTACACTACACTACACTATACTACACTATACTACACTACACTACACTACACTATACTACACTATACTATACTATACTACACTACACTACACTGTACTACACTACACTATACTACACTATACTACACTGTACTACACTATAGTACACTGTTCTACACTATACTACACTATCCTACACTGTACTACACTCACATCACCCATGTACTACACTGGTTGTTGAATTTGTAAATTCAAACTCAAACATGGGTGATGTGAGTGTAGTTATGTACTGCATGTGTACATATACAAAATTAAATGCAAAAACAGTCGCCCAGTACCTTGAAAACTACTGTTACTGGGAGACAAATATTCATCACTGGGCGACATTTTGTTGCCCAAAAATGTCGCCCAGTGATAATGTTAAAAATACTCTGCGTCACGGTTGCTCCGGTGTAAAAGGAATGGAAGTCCGTAGGAACGTTAGTCCCTCTGGACTATTATTCCGCGGAATTATAGTCCTATGTCTAACATTTCTAGGAATAGTAGTCCGGCGGACTACTATTCCTAGAAATGTTTGACCTAGGACTATAATTCCGCGGAATAATAGTCCAGAGGGACTAATTTTCCTACGGACTTCCATTCCTGTCACACCGGCATTCGAACCTCTGATTTGGAAGCATACTCGGCGGTTAGTATTTTTTCGAAAGATATACTAAGTACAACAATACACTTTCTGGAAAGTTGTATATATCCAGGATCGGGGTCATTTCCACGAAAAGCTTGAAAGAGCAACGTTGTTGCCCTGATTATATATGTAAAGGATAATAAACCCGACCCATTATCGTTTCATCGAATATCTTGTTCGAGTAAATACCCACTTTATATTACATTCCTGTTTCAGTGGGCTTTTGTGCGCCGCAAATGAAATACTTTTATTTAGCGTGTGTATATTGGAGTAATAAATTAATTGCCCCAGATCATGCGGTACTGAGTTCTCCGATCGATTCAACTGACTTGAGAAAAAAAATGGAACTGTGTATATACTGGAGCCACTAATATGAGGATCTCGTTATAACATCTCTTTTTCATTTTCAGCTCAACTTGGTAACATCAAGTATGAGTTATTGGGATGTTTGTGAGCCGTCGTCCATCCGTACGTCCGTCCGTCTGTACGTCTACAATTCTTTTAGCACACCCTACAAGCCGCAGCTTTCACCCGATCACTTCCAAATTCCATACGTGTCTTTAAGGCAATGTCTAGATGGGAGCTATCGATTTTTATTCGAATTTCGTTGAAAAACATGGCCGCCAGTGGCCATCTTGGATTTGGATATAACTGTCCAACAATTCCTTTAGCACACCCTGCAGGCCTTAGCTCTCACCCGATCAGTCCCAAATTTCATACGTAGCTTTGGAGCAATTTCTAGATAGGAACTGTCAAATTTTCGTTGAAAAACATGGCCTCCAGTGGCCATCTTAGATTTGGCCTACAAATTGTCAACAATTCCATTAGCACATCCTACAGGCTACATCTTCCATCCGATCTTTTTCACATTTCAAATATAGCTTTGGCGTGATGTCTATATGGGGGCTATCGAATTTTTTCTGAATTTTGTTGAAAAACATGTCCGCCAGTAGCCATCTTGGACCTGGATATAAATTGTCCAACAATTCCCTTAGCACATCCTACAGGCTGCAGCTCTCACCCGATCAGTCCCAAATCTGTAGCTTTTGGACAATGTCTAGGTGGGAGCTATCGATTTTTTCGACTTTCGTTGAAAAACTTGGCCGCTAGCGGCGATCTTAGATTTGGCATATAAATCGTTTAGTACACCATACAGGCTGCATTTCTCACCCGATCTTTTTCAAATTTCGTGTGTAGCTTTGGTGTAATGTCTATATGGGAGCCATCGAATATTTCTGAATTTTGTTAAAAAACATGGCCGCCAGCAGGAATCTTGAATTTGGATATAAATTGACACCAATTCCACGAGCACATCCTTCAGGCCGCATCTTTCACGTGATCTCTTTTAAATTTCATCTATAGCTTTGGTGTGATGTCTAGATGTGAGCTATCAAATATTTCTAAATTTCGTTAAAAAAATATGGTCGCCAACAGCCATCTTGGATTTGGCATATGAATTATCAAAAATTCCATTAGTACTCACTATAGGCCGCATCTCTCACCCAATCCTTTTCGAATTTCATATTCAATTCAATAGTTTAATGCATTGCACCATAATGGCAGTTGCACAATACAAACACAACAAATAAGACATAAACATGATGTATAATTGTACAATAACAAGATTTTTGAGGGCGTTGGGCTCCATTATTGGACCGCTATCAGTGATTAGCAGCCCAGCGGTCATTAGCGGCCCGAGGCGATAGCGTCGGGCCGCTAATGACCGCTGGACTGCTAATCACTGATAGCGGTCCGATAATGGAGGCAAACGCCCAGGAAAATCTTATTATTATTATTATCAATACCACTCTGCGGTACTTTGCATTCAGACACAGTAGTATCAGTAGGATTGCTGGGGTTATCCGTTAAATAGTCACAATTGTGACATGACTTTCATTACTTATTACTTATTATTATCACTCAATCTATAAGTTACTAGTCGATTAACATAAGTTTGGAGGCCCGTTAAAACTCCATAATTTCAGTGATGTCATTTGACGGAGCCGGGCCGCGTGCGATAATGGTATAAATAGCCATTAGCGGCCCGCGGCCCGGCTATTTTTAGATTCAAGTTAGCTGTAACAGGGAGTGGTAATAATAGTAATAACATGATTGTTGTCAGGCATCATGATTCATTAGCGGCCCTGCAGCAATGTGAACAGCCCTTGGGCTTATTAACGGCCCTCGACTTCGTCTCGGGCCTTTAACAAGCCCTCGGGCTGTTCATCATTGCTGCAGGGCCGCTAATTCGTCTCGGGCCGTTAATAAGCCCCAGGGTTGTTCATCATTGCTGCAGGGCCGCTAATGAACCATAATGCCCCCCAAAATCATGTTATTGTTATATTATTACTTATATTGACGTTTGTCGCCTGCAAACTGTAAACATAAACAACGCTTCCGGAAGAAGGTCATGACGTCATATTTGACTCCGGTCAAATATTTATGAGTCTGTTGGGCTTTCTTACTGTCTATGTAAATTACTGTTAATGTGTTGGTAACGCACAAAGAATTGATAATAATATATAGCACTAATGACTTTTTTCTTTAACAAGATGATCTCGCTTACAAAAGAATGACCAGATCATGTTAAAAAATATTAGATGTCACGTGACTTTCCCGCGTGCTGATTGGTTGACCAGAAACACCCTATTTTCTGATAGTTCGTCAGCGAAATCGCACAGACCTACTATCATTTTTGAAAAAAGAATAGTGCACGGTAATAGTGCACGGTTATAAATAGTAACATTCGCTTAGAAAATTCCATTGAAGCGTAAAACTTTACAAGACATCTCATGCCATATACATTATTACATTCAGTTTGGAGAAATAAAAATATGTGTATCGAAAGTGATGTTTGTAGTAGTCTTGGGGGCGGGGAGGGGGTTAATGGAATAATAGTATTGTGTTTCTTGGGGTTTTGGTTCTCTACCTCTCTATCCCAGAACTATGAGTGGCAGAATTAACTTAGTTTACATGTTTAAACCCTGAACCATTTTCTTTTCTCTTTGGCTGTGAATAAGAATATTATCTTGCATATATGCCCGATGAAGAACCCACTCCCCCCCCCCTCACACACACACATCTAATATAATAAATATAGCATGTCTTTTCGTTGACTATGCCAAAACAGTGGTCCTCGAGGAGAGAATAGTCCCTCCGCTACGCGTCGGGACTATCCTCTCCTCGAGGACCACTACTTTGGCATAGTCAACTCAAAGCCATGCTATATTTATTAAATATTAATCGATTTACTATCACAGTTTTTCAATATATGATAGTATTTCTCCGAATCATTCCATTGTTTAAATTCTTTGATATATTTTATAATTTTTCCGAACCTCCTTTCTCTAATTTCGACATATGCCTCACAATCCGTAACAAAATGTTTTTCCCTCTCTGTTTGACCGGTATCGCATACCTTGCATCTCCTATCATTTATGGGCGTTGTAGTTTTGGTGTGATGTCTAGATGGGAGCTATCAGATTTTTCTGAATTGTGTTGAAAAACATGGCTGCCAGCAGCAATCTTGGATTTGGAATATAAATTGTCAACAATCCCATTAGCACACTCTACAGGCCACGTCTCTCACCCCAGCTTTTTTCCGAAATTTCGTATGCACCTTTGGTGTTATGTCTGGACATGACCTATCAATGTTTTCTGAATTTCGTTGAAAAACATAGCCGTCAGTGGTTATCTTGGATTTGGGATATAAATTGTCAGAAATTCCATCAGCAGACCCTACAGGCCGCACCCCTCACCCGATCGCTTTCAAATTTCATATGTAGCTTTTGTGTACTGTCTTTTCTGTAGAAACTTGAGTGAATGACTTGGCATTACTGGATCTATCTTTCTATTTAGTTCAGTCCCGTCTTGGACAAGTTGTGCTGCTGTGTCATTTTCACTTTCATTACTCTTATATTCATTTTAGTTAAACTGCTTCTATTTTGTGCAAGCGTAATAAGCAGGCATAAACATTTTTGAATTTATGGCGTATTTAGGTATTTTGAAAACCATGTCTGCAATACATTCCGCCCAGAAATCCCATCGACATTTTAGAAGAAAATGCGGTGTCACTTGGATTGGTTCCTTTTACCAATAATACGCAAGATTCAGAAGTTCAGATATAAACAATCTATTTTATGCAATAACTCGTCCGTTCGCGCTATTTATTTATTTATTGGTGTTTAAGGTCACATACTTATGCACAATGGCTAATCGTGACCGTGACAGTTTTACGGGTGGAGGAAGCCGGAGTACCCGGAGAGAACCACCGAGCAACGACGAGCAGCTGTCAGCTCTCCAACATCGTAACTCTGAACTCTGCACCGCAGCACAGGCAGCGTTAGAGTGGTTGAAGACATGCGCACCATCGACGTGCAGTACGCCTCTGTACACAGCGTCATCGTGCCCCCATGTAGGCAATCGGGGTGAAGTGTCTTGCGCAAGGACACAACGCGGTTGCCGCAGGTGGGATTCGAACCGAGGACCTCTCGGCTTGCAGCCTGCACCTCTACCAACTGAGCCACCGCGCCCCCGTCCGTTCGCGCTAAAAATGCAAATTGGCGTGTTCTGCGACGTAACCGGTTGGCGGTGTATATTTTACATTTTTTTTTCAATATTGAACAAATGATTTCAATTTCCAACCCATATTCCCTTTTATACCGTTTTTGATGAATCATAGTCAAATTTCAGGAATGAGACTTGGAACTCGACCGATTAATTAACACTATTCCTAATTTGAAAAGCAGACGACACATGCAAAAAAAAAAATTCTTGAATAATTACCTTTTTCATTTTTGTCTCAAAAACATAGGTTATGACCCCTCAATGGAACGAGCTCGACGAGCTCGTTCCAACGAGTGGTCATAACCTATGTTTTTGAGACAAGAAATGTAAAAACAATGAAAATTAATTGGCGATTTTTGAGAATAGCGCTGGTCGGTTTTCGCCATTACGTTGGGTAAAAGGATAAAAAGCAAATGTAATCTCGGATGAACTTATGCTATAACTCCGTTACAATATTATCAATATTCGTGTTGTCGTGTTATGACACCTCCAAAATTTGAACGAAAATTGCGATGCCTAAAGATTTCAAATTACTCATTTCCGCTTTAGAAGTACCTTTTAAGACTATTTTTGTTATGATACTACATCCACCCTCTGTATCCTACATTTAAGCATTCTGCTTTGAATTTTTGTGTGTGTGGAGGGGTGGGAGGAAGTTTTCCTAGTTTTCTTTCGAATGGAGATGTTAACCCCCCACCACTACCACTACCCCATGTCCAATAAGCTTGGAGTTCTTCAAAATGAATTTTCGAGAACCGCCAATGACATTACTTTGAGGTGGAGCCGAGGCATTTCCTCTCAAAACCACGTCGCCAGGGACTTTTTGTCCCAAGTAGAGTTTCGTACCGTGACGATTCGTCCAAAACAGTTAATCTTTGGGCATGTTTGTTTGTGGGAGGGGTGCAATTTCTAATGTTTTCGGATGAAGACATTAAGGGGTCGTCCAACCTAACTTTGGTCAATTTGTTGACATTTTTCCCAATGCCTCAGAAACAGATAAGAGAAGTAAGGAAAGGCAAATTATATATCAAAATAATGAGTAAAGTGCATAGAAAAGGTACATATAATTTTTTCAGGAAAAAAAGTGAATTTTATGATTTTGAAGAAGATTAATTTGCCAATGGCGTAAGTAACGAACCGGTAAAACCACAAAATAATCGGTAATTCGAAAGCCTTGTCCTCAATATAATGATAACATACTACAGACTCGGAGAAAGCATTTTTTTGACACACACTCTGGTGGGTTTTGATGTTTGAATGTAATAACACCAACACAAATTTTGGATGTTCCGGATGTGGCCATGTTTCAATGATGTTTATTCCGGTCATGTGATTACGATGTGGTTCTTGCAGAAATACTCAATTTGGGCAATCGTAAGAATGCAAGGACGTGATCACGCCCTTTATTTGTTCAAGACAATGTATGAGCGGATTTGCAAACAGGTGACAGCAAATACTTGAGCTGTTTATGTCATAACTGCAAAATGTGGTTCGAAATTCCCTCTCGTGTTTCCAGGCCGTCTGAAGTTTTTTGTTGACAAAAAATCTGAATTATTGCGCACTAGAAAGACAACATGAACCACTTGTAAAAAAATAACCGAGTGTATAAAATCGGGACGATACACATAAAATAAGGCAATATTCATAACAAAGTAAGCAGAATGCTTCAGAAATCACTTTTTCACGAAGTCCAAGTGACCTGGAACTGCATTGAGCGTGTTGATTTCCCCCGATGTTGTGAAGTTATTTACTTCCAAGTAACCATGGAATTTGTCGCGGCTCTGTTTGAAGTCTGCAAAGGACCGATTCAAGATGGGTTGAAAATGATGCATTCGCGCTTTAAATAAGGTGCGTTTGGACGGTGCTGAGAATTTAGTTTTTTCATGCACCAACCATACTAACACAAGCGTCGATCAGTGTCTTTTGTCAACGTTTTACACTGACAAATGTGACAAATCTCCTTCACCAGAAACTATCTCCCAATTTGCATATCACAATAAACATAACCGCTGTCAGCGTGACCGTGTGGTCAAAACCGAAACGAATTATCGAATCCACGGTCAAAATTAGCTGCAATTGGCTTTTAAACAAATGAAATACACGAAATATTCGCAATTTCTTCATTATCCATGCCGAGTTACTTTTTAACCAGACCACATGCGTGCGGTTTCGTTTGTCGGCATCAAACTGATATTGTTTGTGGTAATTAATAGTACGAGAAGGCGAAAGAAGCCAAATATTTCCCATCATTTATAAATTAATTAAAATTGATAATTCCTTTTATTTTTCTGAAATTATGAATTGATAAGGTGGGTGTGTTGTGATTATTATGCCCCAGACCTGGAAGTTGTGAAATCAAAGGTGCATCTAGGGCCGTGCAATGGTGACCTCTGTCCTCTTAGTCTTACCCATTCATCATTACATGTACCAACATTCTCCCTTGTATCTCAACCTCTGACTGCTACTCCAATTTGAAGGATATTTGGTGTTGTGATCAAGCATCATGGGAAAACAATGCCTGTGTAGCTGCTGTAGCATGTGTTTCTTCCCACATTTTTCAGAGTTGTGGTACTTTTTCACTCTTTTGAGTTAGAAAATTTTGTTTATAACTAGTTGATTTGTTACAATTTGTTGGAAAGTGCCTGCTGATACCCTCAAATATATTGCTACAAAATATTGCTGGTGAAGATTTCGTTCCTATTACTTATCAAGCAATAACCTAATGAATATTCTGTATAAAGCCATCAATCTGATGTTTGACACTTTTATCGGAGCTGTTATGAAGGCTTATAGAACTCAAAATGTTGATTATGGCAGGACTTTTATATTCACCCATTAATCGGTAAATTAAGTGTTTTAGTTGGAAGTAAGAAGCATGAAAGGTCCAGAACTTGAAGTCTAAAAAGAATGTTTTGTAATGTAACATGATTTTTGCAGATACACTTATTTGGAGGGTTGCCTGTCTGATAGTGTTCGGAACATGTGTGGCCAGGATCTTCAAAAAGAAAAAAAGAGTTAAACTTTGAGAAAAAAGAGTGCCGGAGGTAGAGTCATACAAGGAAGAGCCCCCCCCCCCCCCCCCCCCCTCCCAAGGAAATTGTTTGTGTCAAATGGAGCTCACTTGTCACCTTTTGGGGATTGCTTTGTGTACTGCGTTTTTGAAAAAAATATGTGAGACCCTCTGGATGTGCCCTTCTGATCTCAATATGCCAATACGCCGCCTTGGGGAAAGTACATGCAATAATGGTTATGTAAGGTTGATTTGATGTGTTTGAATAACAATGTACTTTTAATTACATTAGATGGTTTATTGCAGTGACAGGTTACAGTTACCCTTATTTCTTCCCCAACAGATATCACGAGTGTATTGGTGTCCTAAAGTAAACAAAGCTATTATACTTATTGATAAAGCAGACAAATTTAACAATTTAATCACTATCAAATTGATGCATGGGATAAAAGGGGTTACAGTGCAAGGGGTTTGTAAATATATTTATTCAACTACAATGTATGACTTTGCAGTGCATTCTACATAGGAGAATATCCTAGTTTCTTTCCAAACCACCACAGTGACACATACATCTTTATATTGGGAGACACTCTTCTGTCCTTCCATACTTCTTCTGGTGGACTCCTTCAAGTTGACCTTTGTTGAACTCCCCAAATCAAAACATAAACAAAAGAAAATGTCTGCCTTCAATCAGTGAGCACTCCACTTATAACATTTGGTCTCAATCTTTATTACTTTCATGAATTAGGAAAAGATTTCTTCGAGTATGTACTTCAATGTTTATAGAATACAGCTGTTATTTTATTTTGAGGTATTTTATTGTAAAAAGTTTGTTCTCTTACTTATGCCATAGCAGACTTTCAGGTGGTGCTATTTACACATGGCAGCAGTTCAATGGCAAATTCCACACGTTCTATGTTTCATTCCAAGAATTTTGGTATATAATTTATTGGGGTTATTCATTTTGGGCCTTTTTTTAGACTTGAAAGAAAAATTGCATGAAATTTGACCAAAGTTAGGTTGGACGTCCCCTTAATTCCCATAGACTGGAACCCTGTCCAATAAACTTGGAATTATTTTAAAATAATTTCTTGTGAATCACCATTCACAATGCTTAGAGATGTGGTATTCATTTTCTTTGAGTGAGAGAGATTCGAGTTCCTTCACAGAATGTTTTTGTTTATGTTCTAATATGATGAAGTTGCACGAAATATTCACAAAATACGAATGTTTCATGGGTATTTTCTCGCGCGCTAAGCCGCTTGTGCTTGCACAAAACGTGTCCTTGTCATTTCTGAGAGACATATAACTGAAAATGTGAACAGTTTGATTGGTGAGTTAAAGGCAACATAAAAAAGAAACGTGTGTTTTTGATTACCGACCACCGGATTTTTTCGTGCGGCCAGGAAAAAAATCGATTCATGCCGGTTTGAAAGAACACAAAGGGTGTCAACCGTTACTTATTCTCTGTTCCTTATTCGAGATTCGTTATCAACCGGTGAATACCAACCGATGAATCGATTGATAACGAATGCCGAATAAGGAACTGTGAATAAGTAACGGTTGTCACGTCCCTTTATTTACGCTTTTCTGGAATACCAACACTGGCACATCGTAACCGATATATACATTTAGTTAAAATCCATTCAAATATTTAATTTTTTGTTACAACTTGAGGTGTAAAACAGTATTATTTGTGTGCGTTGAAAGTTTGATGTTTTTATACTCACAAATTTGTTCGAGTACGTTTGTTGATTGACGACTGGACGTCAAATTGTCAAGAGCACATGCGGGTGCAGTCTGACGTCCTGGCCAACAGAACTCTCTCATTGCGTTAGTGACATAAATTTAGCTCGGGGATTCCCAACATTTTTCATCGATCGAAGTCTTTAATTGGTTTATGTTTGTCATGTGACATCAAACAGGGGAAGCCACGAAAGTAGTATGTCATGTACCCGGACAGCCATAGGTTGGGGGATCTCATCGGACGTCATAGTCATGTGACCCAGTGGCGCCATGTTGTGTTATCATGCTAACCCGCGTGAGCGGCCATCTTGTGATGTCATTCCCATAGTGAGACGTGGTGTTAGTGCGCATGCGCAGCGTGTGTTGTTAGGGTGATACGTGGTTTTCGTCCTCCATTTTGTATACTGGAGTCCGCCATCTTGGTTTCTATGGTAGCACGTGGTTGCTATGTTACCCAAAGGCTTCTTATAGGATAGGGTATGTTCGGAGGGTGTGTTCGATTGAATAGGAGTATTTTTCCGATTCGAAGAATTACCGCAAACAACCCGACAAGTTGTACTATTTCGAATTCTTTCAGAATTCTCAGCTTCTGTCTATCTATGCTATAGTTTTCCTCTACATGACCATGTTCCTTTATCCTGGAATATACACCAGTAGAGTAGAAGAGCATACCAGCTGGAACAGCTTTGCTTATTATTAATATATTTAGATTTCTGGCCTGTTCTTGTTAGTTCTGACCCTATTCCGTGTACTCTTGTTGTTTCATATATCTAGATCACTCAGTCTGTTCACTTTCCTGGCGCTAACTAACCAATCAGATTGCTTCATCCCCCGTAATCTCTATACAGAGTTATCTCCCCTTATTACAACGAAGTCCTATCCGATTCTCATCACATCTATATCCGATGGCCATGTCCCATGGAATCCCTTTTTGCGAAACGTCTCTGGTTATGGAATCCCTTTTTAGTCGTATGAGGCCATGAGGGCTATGAGAATATTCCTCAATGCGGTCTAATTTACTATCCCTCTTAGTCTCATTTTAGTATTTGAGGATACCTATGACCTGTTTTTGTATTATTTGAGGATACCTATTGAGGATACCTTCTGGAGAATCCATTTTTTTGTCGTATGATGCCACGAGAGCCGTGAGAAAATCCCTCAATGAGGTCTAATTTACTATCCCTCTTAGCCTTATCTCGGTATTTAACAGCCATATCCTGTGGCACCCCAATTTCAGCACTCCTCATTTGAAAACGTCTGGCCTTCGGCGCCCCTTTTTAGTCGTATGGGGCCATGAGGACTATGTGAAAAGCCCTCATTGAGGTCTAATTTACTATCTCTCTTAGCCTCATTTCGGTATTTAAGGATACCTATGACCCAGCTCGTACATGGCTCCTATGTAGCTCCTATACAGGTAGTCTTACCAATGGCGTCCATCCTATCTTCGAAACTCCAAGGCCACTACTTGTCTATGGTCTATCTATCCTATGATTGGCTTCTACAGCAGTCACCCAACACTATTGTCTTCTACCGTCTTCCTGCCTTGAACCATTACTTCTGGTCACCCGGCCTTCAAAATCTTCTATCATATTGCTTCATTTAACCTGTATAATACTAATATATATAGACAAGCTAAAAAAGTCATTCCGTAAGTGGGATTCTTATCCGATTCCGTAAAATTTGAATTCCGTGTTGGATGACGTCACAAGATGGCCTCTCACGCGCGTTACCATGACAAGACAACATGGCGTCACTGGGTCACGTGACTATGACGTCACATGCGTTCCCCCAATGAGATCCCCCAACCTATGGCTGTCCGGGTACATGGCATACTACTCACGAATATTTGCAGTCTCTTGATCACTGTTGAAGTTGAATGGGGTTTTCCAAGAGAAGTAAATAACATATTGAACGATTTTAATATTTTTCGTTCTTCCACGAACTAAATTTCAAACTAATGTAAGGTAATCCACCAAATAATTGATTTCCTATTTCATTTATGACTTTAAAATGAAGTTTCTGCATGTTTAGACTTTGCAGAATCATTTTATGCCATAATAAAATATTTGTAACGAGCTGAAAAAGTATTGTGGCTGCAAATTAAAATTGCGATGATAAAAACATGCCACCGATAAGCAACGCTCGATGACAACAATTCCGAATGGGGTGCTGTCCAGTGCGCCCACAGAGTGCCCACTAAAACGCCCCCAAACTCTGGTAAAAACTTCCGGCGGCAGTGGTCAAAATATCCCATGACAGAACGACCCCCTGAACTGGTCAAAATGGTCCCATCTTAGATGAAAAGGACTTACGTTGGCATTGGTCAAAACGCCCCCCCCCCCCCCCCAATAATGACCAAGGCCTCACCAAAGGACAGAACAGAAGAAATATTAGTTTTCAAACATCCCCCCTCCCCCGCCAACACACTCAACTTTTGTCTCGCTGGACAACAGTTTGACTCAGACCGATTGTCCAATAGCAGACATGTTCTAAGTAGGACAGTTGGTTGCCAGTTTGGTGGTATGTGCGTAGGAGCAGGCCTAGATATTAGCCACACCTGTTTGCAATGAATTCTCCGGATTCGACATCTTCAAACAAAATCAGAGTTTAATATATTCCCTAGTTTTCTAGGAACCGGAAAGGGAATGAAATTTCTCCCAGAACCGGGAACGGGGAAATTTCTCGGATAATATCAAGCAAATTTACTATTGTAACATGACACATTTTAATGATAATGAGCCTATTTCATTGACTTTCTCCCATCTTCAAACGGAAAAGTTTTTTTTCCTAAGATAAGTATGAAAACCCAAACCCCGCTTTAATCTCGTCTTTATTTTCAGAATATATAACTCGCATTATCACCTCGACCTTCTCCAACATCAACATCCTCTCCACTGCCGTCACCAGTTTCTTCTGCTTTAAGCAGAAGAGACTGGTGACGGCCCTGAAGGGGGGTGTTGATGTTGGGGGAGAGGCAGTGAACAATGATACTAGTAATTCTGGAAATGAAGACGAGTTTGAACTTTGAAGCGGGGTGAATGAGATCTTGCTGTTGAAACGGGTGGGGGGGGGGGGGGGGGGGTGGGGGGGGGGTGGGGGGGGGGGGGGCACGCTAAAAAACTAAGTGTTAAAAAACTACACTTGACGTGCTGTATTTAACACTTACTAAGTGCTGAACTAGCACTTTGTTCAAGTGTAGATATCCCAGAACTTGACAGGTGTTACAATAATACCACTTGACACGTGTAATGTCGCGATACTTAAAAGGACACAACGCAGATGACGAGAGTTCGAGTCTGATCCGCGTCATCTGCGTTGTGTCCTTTTAATTATGTACCCACCAAGCGCAAACCAATGCTAGACACATGGGAAGTGCCATCCATTCAAGTTTCAGATGTCTGACGATTGTAATGTCCTAAGTGCTTAAAAACATTGCACTTTGAGTGTTAAAATCAAATCCTAAGAGTTAGAATGGGTTTAACACCTTGAAAGTGTCAGTTTTAACACTTTAGTTTTTAGTGTGTGGGTGTCCTCCAGAACTGGTTGAGAGCTACGGTGATTTGGTGAAAATGGTTCGTCAGGAATCTGGACTGTAAAAATGCGAGGCGTGGAAGGGCTGTCGAAATCCTACAAAGTTTCAATTCAGAGAACTTCAGTTCTTCACACAAACAGTGCCACGCTTCATTCCCGTTTCCGTGTTATAGATTTCTCGGGTATCGGGGCCGGCTTTTGGAACCGGGAACCCGGGACTTCCCGTTCTCGGGAGTAAACCCTAAAAGAAATGGTTTACGCTTCCATTTCTCACTGGCTGGCAAAGTGAAAACGTGAAGTTCTCCAAAGCAAATCTCTTGTTTCTAAACCTTCAAAAGCCTATCGGCCGTTTTCTAAACAATAGATTTGTGGTGACTTTAAACTGACAAGTAAATAAGCAGCGTTTCGACCAAGCTGGGGCACATTTTGACCAATACCGGTCGGGGGTGTTTTGTCCAACTTTCTTTGCGTGTGTGTGTGTGTGTGGGGGGGGGGGGGGGGGAGGGGGGGGCGGTGACCAGCAGGGTGGGTGGTCGTCGCTAATTCCCAGTACTGGTACTTTTTACAAACGGGCGTGGCAACCATTACTTATTCCCAGTTCCTTCTTCGACATTCGTTATCATCCGATTTTAGCGGTTGATAACAACAAATGGTGATTTAGGAACTGGGAATAAGTAACAGTTGTCACATTCCCCACTTACTACAGAATGTACATGAATACTTCGAGAGCATGTGCATGGTGTATTAAGTATGCATATCAAAATGAACTGTCACTTGAAGAAAGAACAAAACGTTTTCTTGTTAACCCTTCAACTTCGTAACGGCCCAAATCGGTCAGAGCTCATCTCAAAAATCACCAATTAATTTTCATTATATATTTTTTTTGTCTCACAAACATAGGTTATGACCCCTCTTTGGAACGAGCTCGTCGAGCTCGTTCCAATGAGGGTCCTAGCCTACATTTTGTAGACATAAAAATGAAAAACCTTAGTTATTCAAGAATTTTTTTTTGCAAGTGCCGTCTGCTTTTCATGTTAGGTGAAGGATTAAATAAATAAAAAAATCTCATTTAAGTTCAACATATTTACTTTTCTTGGCGAGAGAAAATTCTCAATTGATAACAACTCAAATACTACCCATTTAAATAGCGAGAATTTTGAGTGTTTGCTCTGTGACAATATCTCTCACACGACATTTACTCAATTGCTGAAAGTGTTCAGTTGCTGACCTGACATTTAAAAAAAATTCCTACCTCCTTACCTGGAAATTTTCAGTCCGCAAATCGGAAACACAAATGCTCTTATTGTTTTGGTTCTTTTGGGGGGAGGGGGGGTCGTTCTTGATAACTCATTGAAGACAACAGCGCGCTTGTGTCAGTAGAGTCTCAAGGTAAAAAACAGGGTCAGATCATGCCGAATGTTTGCATAATTATTTATTTACTGGTGTTTAAGGTCGCATACTTATGCACATTGGCTAATCTTGACCGTGACAGTTTTACGGGTGGAGGAAGCCGGAGTACCCGGAGAGAACCACCGAGCAACGGCGAGCTCCCCAACATCGTAACTCCGCACAATCGGGGTTAAGTGCCTTGCCCAAGGACACAACGCGCGAGTCCGAATTGATCGCTCACACGGTCACCCATCCAATGATTAACCGGGCTCGACGTTGCTTAACTTCGGTGATCTGTCGAGAACCGGTTACCACAACGCCACCGCGCCCCCTTCCCACGCTATAAACTGAGATATAAACTTTTATCTGATAACCATAGAGTATAACAACCGTTGTATATACTTGAAGTATATACAACGGGTGTTGTATATAATTATAATTTATGCGAACGACCTCTGACCTCTTTCAATTCCATTTTCATTCATTCATTCATGAAACATCGTTATATCACAGGGCAGGTTTTAATTGTACGCTTATTGCACTTTGTCAAAATCCTCTGATGGTGTCATTTCTTATTTATTTTGCTTCAATAAAGGCAACCTAAAATTTTGCTTCAAAACATTGTAGAAATTACTTGAATGTTAATAGTAATTAGTATTCGGCGACTGCGAACTATTTATAGTCACGGCCTCGATCAAAAGTACTCGCGGAATTGCGCTAATTAAAAGTTCGTCTGCTCTACCTGAAAAAAAACACTTCGTAAAAATTGTAAACAAACGCAAAATTATTTGTTATATTGGGACTACAGCATAAAACACGGAAGAAAACTGGAACTATGTCAAAAAAAGAATAACTCTACTGAAACACCGTTTTGTTACTGTTAATAAAATAGTTGAAATTTATTTTGTTCCAGCGCAGTTACATGATGCAAGAAGTGCAATCGCACTTTACAATCGCCGTCATCGATTTTGTAATGTAAGGGACACAACTCTATGCGTCTTGTCCTATTTCTTTTGTCTCGTAGATTGGTTTTCTTTGGAGGCCCGTGGGAAGCATATATAAGTCGGGTAGACGCACGAGACGGGTGTCTGTTTGTTATCAGATAAAAACAACAAACACATAGCGAAGCCTCGAAAAAATAAACCATATTTTAACTCGTTGTATAACACAGATATAAAAACACACTATATGTTTATTGTCTATATATACTAGCTATTGATTGAAACTATTTGAATTGTTGACTTTGTAGCTTTGAAACAGCAGCAATGAACATTTTTAAACGAACCTGGCTGATAGGGCTGATACATCGGTTTTATCACGTGTTTTCTTGGAAAAAAACTTCGTATCAAATCGGATCGACACCATTCGGTCGTGAAGCCATTCGTTTTAAACAAAAACGTGGAATGACTAAAACGAAACGATAATTTAACGCCGAATGTAGCCGATCCACTTGTAAATTAAAGCCTGCTTTATTTCTGTATATATAATAAACAGGCCTGCCTATTCATTTAGAAAACCGTTCCTTTTAAAGATGTATCCAGTAATTGTGATCGAACACAACAATACTCAATTTTAAATAATGTGATCACATGGAACGAATCATTTACTGAAGCTGAACAACTGAATAACTTATTAAAGTTCGAAACTAGAAATTTTTATAAATGGTCACTGGTCATAATGCACAATAAGTTGAAATGAACAGTTGTAGTGGTTACGGCGTTTGTAGCGACATCGCTACAAACGCTGTTACCGCTACAAGTCAGTTGCGTTTCTACTCAGAACAATATAATAATCGGGGGTATTATTTTACAAAAACCCTTTTCTTTTGAAGACGTATTCATTAACGGCGATTCGATTCGAAGTTCGGTTCGCTTTCTTCAATTCGATTCGATATTTAATTTGACTTTGCCTCCGAAGTTGCTATCGTAACAGAATATGATGTGTCCATCACGGGGAGGGGTGGGGGGAGGATTTTTAGTCAGTCCGTCGGAGAGTTTCGTAAAGTTCGGGACCGACCTGGGCATGCTCCAGTGCGTATTTGGTTCTGAAACATCAGGACCTGGCTCTTAAATCTCAGAAATAGGCTTCTCAGTTGGCGCGTAACTTCTCAGATCATGTTTTGAATCTCTTTCGATGGATAATCGAGAGAGACACTCTTACATATATTATATATATGATTGTCATTTATCATTGTTGTAGAGTGCTTAAGTTAATACTTCAAGTCTTAATTACCAAGCATTAATCTTCACTGTGGTTTCTGATCAAGTCTTGGCTGCCTAAATAGGCAGCCAAGACTTGATCAGAAACCACAGTGAAGATTAATGTTTGCTATAGTGTACTAAATGAAAATGATGAGAGCTATTACATACTTGCTGTGTGTGTTACAAACAGCAGTGTGACTCCGTAAATTGAAATCAGGCGCATGAATTGAAAAAACAGGCTCCGAGGCTACAGCGTATTTTAAATAGTTCTGATCGGTCCCGGGTAAACCCGACTTCACGAGAAATTTCCGACAATCGAATGTAGATATCTCGTCTTGTGTCGGTCAAGAAGGAGGTATGTGGTTCTTCTTTGTAAGGCATCATGACAGTTGTTATCCAACTGGCATTCCATTACTTCCATACCTAATCATCGGTTATCATCATGGTAAAAGTTTGGAATCTATCGAAATCTAAACAACAATGGCGTCCGCACAAGTTGTGTGCAGCAGGACGTTAAGATTTATTTTATTTTATTTCCCTGGAATGTCGGGATATTATTGTTTGTTTAATCTATAAAACCAGTTTGACGAACGACATCAATGAAATTCGCGAGAATCACTATTCTCTGTCAATATTCCAGTGTCGCAGGGTGGACTCGAACCCGTGCAGCACTAGAACTTTGATAGAGAATAGTGATCTCACGAAATTCCTTAATGTCGTTCGTTAAACTGGCTTTATAGATGAAATATTTCCCGACCTTATTATAATATGTTTACGTTAAATAATCAACAAACATACTCAATTTGCTTTTATTTTGGTTCTCCAATTTACCAATTTTCACTCATTTTCCTTCGTTTGGGAGGTCAAATATTATAGCCCCCCACGCCCCCCCACGCCCCTCCCCCCTTGTCGGAGAGGTCAGCCCCTGTCGAGAAATCCCTGGCGCCACCCCTGGTCCATTATAACTTGGTACTCCTCATTAGCCGATACTTCGATTTCCACTAGTATCGATACTATTGCCGATGTTATCACGGTCAATCCTTGCTGGTCTTTATACACTGCTCGACGATGCAATAAGCGTTTTGTTTTTTTTTGTTTAGGAATATCAGCAATTCATCAGTACCCTCCTTTACCTACCAATATTTAAGCGTACACAGTTAACTCATTTTTTTTGTCAGTGAGAAGGTGTGATTTACTCAAACTGTGACAAGTCTGCTCGTCACCTGTTACTCGGCCTCACAGCTTGTTAAAACTGGGTAATATGTTGGGGCAAACCAGCGACTGTTTGGGTTTCTAACAACAACTATCAAATTGCGATTTCGGTAATACCATAAATATGCCAACGTTTCTAAATAAAACACACTATTTCTGTAGTTATGCAAAATTCCTAGTATCCTTCCAGATCGAGGTCCTGAACCCACTGGGAATGCGCACACTCGAACCAAATAACATTACTGATACTCGCTTCCAACTCTCGTCGATTTATAAATTACTCAGGTCACAATACATTTCAAGTCCCACATTGTCCCTACCTTCGGCGTACTGAAACTTTTCAAGTTGCTCTTGGAGGTTATTCCGCACCTATCTTGCATTTTTGGTGGATAATACAGAGTCGCGAATTCTCTTCCCCTGGGGTACTTTTGTGGCTAATCGGATAACACCGTTTATACGACTTTTACAGTGGGGGGGGGGGGGGGGGGGGGGGGGGGGGGGGTAGGTAAAGGAGGGTACTGAGGAACTGCTGATTTTCCCCACAAAACTTGTACAACGGAAGGGGGCAAGGTCTGTTATGATAAATGTTTGGATGAAGGTCAAAATGTTTGTGATAGAATGGTAGTTATTTACTTATTACGGCTTTAACGACACTCTCGACAGTCAGGGTCACCTCGTGTCGGACAGTTGTAGGAAGCCAAAGAGAACCACCAAGCAAAGGCAAGCAACTGTCATATTTCCCAACTCCATTCAGAGTTAGCATTGGTTGAGGACAAGTGCACCCTCGGCGTGCAGTACGCCTCAGTACACAACGCCCCCACGTGGAGAATTAGAGAATGGTAGTTCTTTCATGTTTTTACTTCCCGCGTTAGATGGGTGGCTTATTCTTTAGTAAACATCCAAAAATAAGCATTTGATATAGGCAAGTAAAACACGATACCGCAGGGTGATTCACTTCATCGATAAACAAGTTGCAGGGTTATCGCCTTAATTTTAGCATCTCTCCATTTTCACTTGAGTTGAAAGCAATTATTAGCTCAACTTGACAAAGTCAAGCTGAGCTAATCTCATCGCTCCCCGTCCGTCGTCCGTCGTCCGCCAACACCATGTTTTGGTCTTCTCCAAAGCCACTGGGCCAATTCAAGTGAAAGTTTGTGTGAGTAATCGTCCCAAAGGGGCATTTTATTTTTGTTCAACTCAATATGCCCAGTCCCATAGGGAGGGAGTGGAGGAAAATGTTCCAAAATATTTTTAAAATCTTCTTCTCAAGATCCACTGTGTACAATGACTTGATATTTGCTATGGAGCTTCCATATGAAGTGTAGAATCAAGTTTGTTTAAACGAAGTTCGTGAAGTAATATTTGGCTTTGTAATAGGAGGGGTAACATTTTTGACTCCGCCCAAAATTTCTATTTTCTGAACCGATGGTCCGGTATGAACCAAATTTGGTTTGTGGTAGTATTTTGACCCATGCAAAAAAAAAAAAAAATTCCCGCATCCCCATGGGACCCCTGGGAGCTAAAAATAGAAATATTTTCAAACGCCCATATTTCCCAAACTCCACGGAACAGAGAGCTGTTATTTGGTATGAAGTATCCTTAGGACCAGTAGAACTGACTGGTAAAAAAAATTGTCATCGGTTATGTTAGGGAGTTCTGTAATGGGCATCGACAAAAATGCTGAGTCAGCATATTTGCAAAAATTTAAAAAAATCTTTTCTCCAGAACCAATCATCAGAATCTTTTGATATTTGGTATACAGCATTCATAGGGGGAGGGGGGGGGGGGGGGGTGGTTGGTGTGGGGGGATTTGGGGGGTCAGATAAAAATTTGTTGAAATAAAGCTCATTGGTTCATATTTGGGCTCTCTACAGGAGCCCGAAGTTTTAACATAGGGTAATATGGGGAATATTCTTTAAAAATCTTCTACTTCAGAACCACCAGTCAGAATCTTTTAATGTTTGGTATACATCATTGTTATGAGGGTCAGGTTCTAGATTCTTTAAACCAAGTCCCTAGGTTAATATTTGGGCTTCCTACGGAAACCCAAATTTTATCTTTGTTCAATATGGAGGGTAATTTAAAAAAATCTTCTTCTTCAAATCCACCAGTCAGAATGCTTTGATATTTGGTATGCAACATCTCTATGGGGGTCAGATTCAAGTTTGTTCAAATCAGAGCCCTAGGTATATATTTGAGCCCACTATGGTTGCCCAAATTTTTACTTAGTGCAATATGAGCAAATTTCTTTAAAAATCTTTTCTTCAGATCCACCAGTCGGAATGCTTTTATATTTCGTATACAACATGTCTAGGGGGGGGTCAGATTCCAGGTTGTCCAATTCGCATGCCTAGGTTAATATTTGGGCTCCATATGGGAACATGAAATTTAACTTAGTACAATATGAGGGAATTTCTTCAAAAATCTTCTTCTTCAGATTCACTTGTCAGAATGCTTTCACATTTGGTATACAACATCTCTATGGAGGTCAGATTCAAGTTTGTGCAAATCGGATCCATAGGTTAATATTTGGGCTCGCTATGGTAGCCCAAATTTGAACTTAGTGCAATTCGAAGAAATTTCTTTTCAATTTCTCTTCTTCAGATCCGACAGTCAGAATGCTTTCATATTCGGTACACAACATCTCTAGGGAAGTCAGATTTAACTGTGTTCAAATCAAGAGCCTGGGTTAATATTTGGGCTCTCTATGGGAGCTGGAATTGGCCATTTTGATGAAGAATTATAAAAATTGTATTCAGTACCCTCCAGAGGTACTAAGATTAATCCACATAGGTTGTATCAAGGGGCTTCATAGGGGAGCTCTACGTTTTACTTTATGATCAACTGAAGAAAAGGCATGATGCCCAGATTATTTTTGTCACTCCTGCGGGGCTCAAGGATTGACAGTGTAGCCTATGAGATGGCTTGCTTAATGTAGACTCATTCTTGGACTCTGTTTAAATTGTGTTCTGTTCAAGATGAGCGCTTCAGGCCCCGTTGGGCCTCTTGCTGTCATTACCTTTGAGAAAAATGGTGGCTGGGCGTTAACTTGAGTAGTATAGCTCGCACGTTTGGGACCATATTTGGATGATCTCATGGATGATCTCATGTGACGTCATAGTCACGTGACCTGGTGGCGCCATGTTTGGTTGTCATGGTAACTCGTGTGAGCGGCCATGCTGTGACGTCATCCCCATAGTGATACGTGGTGTGAGTGCGCATGCGCAGCGCGTGTTGTTAGGGTGATACGTGTTTCCGTCGTCTATTTTGTATACTGGAGGCCGCCATCTTGGTTTCTATGGCAGCACGTGGTTGCTATGTGACCCAATTTTTCTGCAATAGGGCGGGGTATGCTCGGAGAGTGTGTTCGATTGAATCGGAGTAAATCTAATTACCACAAACAACCCGACAATCTCTCCGAATCACCAAAATCCACCCCAAATCACCGAAATTGACTTTATTTGATACGGATTTCCCATTTTATCGGCTTAGCACGTAGTTCTATAATACTAAGGGGATACAAGGGGTGCGTTCAATTGAACAGAAGTAATGTTCTGGCTTAGAATTCTCCCAGAATCCCTTTTTGGATCCCTATCCCATGACGTTTTGTCCATTAAAAGACACGTTCCTTCGGTAATTACCCAGAATTCTCCGCTTCTGTCTATGTATGCAATAGTTTTCGTCTATCTGGCCCTGTTCCTTTGTTCTAGAGTATACTCCAGTGGCGTCGAAGAGCCTATTAACTGGAACAGCTTTGCTTATTATTACTATATTTAGCTATTCTAGTCTATTCTTGTTAGTTCTGACCCTATTCCGTGTACTCTTGTTGTTTCATTTATCTAGATCATTTATATAAATATAACTAACCTATCAGATTGCTTGATTTCCCATAACCTGTACTTAATCGTATAGAGTTATCTCCCCTTATTACAACGAAGTTTGTATCCGATTGTCATCACATCTATATCCAAATGCAATATCCCCGGACACCCCAATTTCGGCACCCCTCTTTTTGAAAAACATATGACCTTCGGCACCCCTTTTTTGTCATATGTGCTTATGTAAAAAAGCACAATGTGACACAATGTGCCATAGCACACAGGCACATGATTTATGTGCCGATATGTGCTTATGTGAAAAGGCACAATGTGCCCTAGCGCATAGGCACATACGCGTGTTTGAGGATACATATTGCTTGGTATTGTATTATTCGAGGATACCTACTAGAGAATCCCTTTTTGTCATATGTGCTTTTGTGAAAAAGCACAATGTGACACAATGTGTCCAGGAACAAAGGCACGTGCTTTATGTGCCAATATGTGCTTATGTGAAAAGGCACAATGTGACATAATGTGCCCTATCACATAGGCACATACGGGTATTTGAGGATACCTATAGCCTAGTATTGTATTATTTGAGGATGCCTATCTAGGATACCTTCTGGAGAATCCCTTTTTGTCATATGTGCTTATGTGAAAAAGCGCAATGTGACACAATGTGCCCTAGCACATAAGCAAATGCTTTATGTGCCGATATGTGCTTATGTGAAAAGGCACAATGTGACAGAATGTGCTCTAGCATATAGGCACATACGACCAAAATGGGATTCCATAGCCACAGGTGTTTTCCAAAAGGGATTCTTTATAAGGAATTCCGTAAAATGGAATTCCTATCCGACTCCGTAAAATGGGATTCCGTGTTTTACCATCGACACTCGAGGGTATGGAAAGGGACTAATAAAGCCTAATTCATCAACCACAAGAAGAACCCGAACAGATACAACTGACAACCAAGATCGAAGGGAACACAACATAAACTTTGATTTAATCTTAACGCCCAATATATACAAAACAATTTTTAACCTGAATGGACTGTAACCCCTAAATACAACATGCAGTAACCTAACTAAACAGACGAAACATGGACGAAGATCGAACTAGTTGGAAACAACTGAACAGAACCAACTCAACTACAGTTGAAATGTTGAAGTCGCAGTGAACGAAGATCCAACACAACCAAGATCGAAGTGAACAGAACAAATTGAAGAAAATCGAACTGACCCAATGAAGTTATCGAAGTGAACTGACCATAAAAAATGAACGAAGATCCAACACAGCCAAGATCGAAGTGAACATAACATAACAAAGTGAACGAAGATCGAACTGATCTGATTGAACACAACCAAGATCAAAGTCAACATAACAAAGTTTTCAACTGAATGAACTATAACTCTAATAAAGATATTAACCCTCTTGAACTGAACAAAATTGAATGAACCCTTTGAAGCCAATGCAGTTTTTAACTATAACCCCTAAATATAACCCACTGTAAACCCCATTGAACTGAGTGAACTATATTTTTAACCATAACGTAAATGAAGGTATTAACTCCCTTTGAACTGAACAATTTTTTAAACTTAATGAAAATATAACGAAGATCTTATCTCAATTTTAACTGAATGAACTACAATCCATTGAACTGAATTCTTCCAATAGGGAAGGGGAATACCCTCAAGTGTCGATGATAAAACACGGAATCCCATTTTACGGAGTCGGTTAGGAATTCCATTTCACGGAATCCCTTTAAAGAATCCCTTTTGGAAAACACCTGTGGTAATGGAATCCCATTTTGGTCGTATGTGCCTATGTGCTAGAGCACATTGTGTCACATTGTGCCTTTTCACAAACGCACATATCAGCACATAAAGCATGTGCTTATGTGCTAGGGCACATTGTGTCACATTGTGCTTTTTCACATAAGCAGATATGACAAAAAGGGATTCTCCAGAAGGTATCCTAGATAGGTATCCTCAAATAATACAATACTAGGCTATAGGTATCCTCAAATACCCGTATGTGCCTATGTGATAGGGCACATTGTGTCACATTGTGCCTTTTCACATAAGCACATATCGGCACATAAAACATGTGCCTTTATGCCAGGACACATTGTGACACATTGTGCTTTTTCATATAAGCACATATGACAAACCAAGGATTCTCTAGTAGGTATCCTCGAATAATACAATACCAGGCAATAGGTATCCTCAAATCCCCGTATGTGCCTATGTGCTAGGGCACATTGTGTCACATTGTGCCTTTTCACGTAAGCACATATCGGCAAATAAATCGTGTGCCTATGTGCTAGGGCACATTGTGTCACATTGCGCTTTTTCACATAAGCACATATGACAAAAAAGGGTGCCGAAGGTCATATGTTTTTCAAAAAAGGGTCGCCGAAATTGGGGTGCCCGGGGATATTGCCATTGGATATAGATGTGATGACAATCGGATACAACTTCGTTGTAATAAGGGGAGATAACTCTATACGATTAAGTACAGGTTATGGAAAATCAAGCAATCTGACTGGTTAGTTATAATTTATATAAATGATCTAGATAAATGAAACAACAAGAGTACACGGAATAGGGTCAGAACTAACAATAATAGACTAGAATAGCTAAATATAGTAATAATAAGCAAAGCTGTTCCAGTTAATAGGCTCTTCTACGCTACTGGAGTATACTCCAGAACAAGGGAACAGGGCCAGATAGACGAAAACTATTGCATACATAGATAGATGGGGAGAATTCTGGGTAATTACCAAAGGAACGTGTCTTTTAATGGGAAAAACGTCATGGGATAGGGATCCAAAATGGAATTCTGGGAGAATTCTAAACCAGAACATTACTCCTGTTCGATCGAACGCACCCCTTGTATCCCCTTAGTACTATAGCACTACGTGCTAAGCCGATAAAATGGGAAATCCGTATCAAATAAAGTCAATTTCGGTGATTTTGGGTGGATTTTGGTGATTTGGAGAGATTGTCGGGTTGTTTGTGGTAATTAGATTTACTCCGATTCAATTGAACACACCCTCTGAACATACCCCGCCCTATTGCAGAAAAATTGGGTCACATAGAAACCACGTGCTACCATAGAAACCAAGATGGCGACCTCCAGTATACAAAATGGACGACGGAAATACGTATCGCCCTAACAACACGCGCTGCGCATGCGCACTCACACCACGTTTCACTATGGGGATGACGTCACAACATGGCCGCTTACGCGGGTTATCATGACAACCAAACATGGCGCCACCAGGTCACGTGACTATGGCGTCTCATGAGATCATCCATGAGATCATCCAAATATGGCCCCAAACGTGCAAGCTATACTACTAACTTGATTTTGTCAGTTTGAAACACAGTGAAATATATTTAATATATTTGAACAGATTCCGTCCAGTATTTAACACAATTGGTATTGTTTGTTTAGCCTCAACGTGTTTTAATAAGCGACAGACCGCCATTTTGTTTTTCGAGGAATTCTGAGAAGTTTTTATAAATAAATTTAATTCCTTTAAAACTATTTAATTCTTTAACGAAAATTATTGAAGACCAACAGATTCTCAATTGTTTTATAAATGTTTTAAAATTATTTAATTATTTAATTCTTTAACGAAAAGACCATCTTAATACACCATTTAAATTTCATTCAAATGAACAAACATCATTCAAATTGATAGGGGGATTACGTCATAGCAATTAAATTATCTGCAAACTCCTTTCAAGTGTGAAATTTTTAAAGCTCACCATATGATTATTTTTGAACACAGAAAAAAAAAAATATTCAGTAAGCCCCGGTGTTTTGAATATCTTAAAGCTTGGGTCCCCTGAATTTATGACGCAGCTCTTGAATGTTTTCTATTATTAGACTCAAATCGATGAGCCCGGACTTCAGAAATCCCCACGCAACGGTTCCACGTTGACCGTTTCACCAAAGCCTCTCTCATTAAGGTGTTAGTAATTGCTGAAACAGGAAATGACGAATAGAGAATTGACAAAATGGTAAGACCGCTAGCGTCGAGAAGGGGGGGGGGGGGGGGGGGGGGGGTAAGGGCTTCTCCTCTAGCACTAATGTTAAAAAAACAATTCCTTTCTTGGAGAGCCCCCTCCCATCCCCACTCCCCACGTTTATCGCTTCGCGCCTTCGGTTCTCGCAGGGCCTTAAGACCCGTTCTCCACACTGCTCCTGGGCCCGTTCTCGCTCTTGGTGGCCCTGGGTAAGCCATTATTTTGACCTCGCGGGAGGTAGTAGATAGTTCCATCTGTGGTTGGTGTGACAGCGGTGGTCATGATTAGCCACTGTGCAGAAGTATGTGACCTTAAACAACAATTAATAAATAATAGTGGGACAGCAAATACGGTTCTTTTTATGTATATTAACGATTTGGTTCTCCCTCACCTTTCATGCAAGGTCCTCTTAAGCTCGGGCTCGTAAGTCACGCTTACATCAGCCTACTGACTTGGTCGCCACTGTTGAAAACACGAGCGGCGCATACCTGCTGGTGAATTTGTGACGCCAAATTATGCAACCGTATAATGGTTTATCTACAAGGGCTCGTCGACTCGAGTATCATCGTACTTGGGAACCGAGAGATCCTTTGTATCCGTGTCTCGGTATAAGTATCCTTCTCTCTTGTGCAACGATAATCCCAATTTTATATGCATTCTTAGTACCATATCCATGTTACGTTGTGCCCCAAAACTACTCGGACCAGGACAGTCCAGTTCAGCCTGGGTTTTAGAAACATGTGCTTGGCGAACCACATTTGTTATTAGTGTTACTTATTTTGTGTGTCCACTCAAACCAAGCGAATAAAAACAACCACTATTACAAGTCGTCGCCTGAGTGCTAGAATGTTCTATGCCCCTTATGGGACATAGAACATTCTAGCACTCAGGCGACGAAGTGTTTACTCTAATATGAAATTTAGGCAAACCTAAAAGCGAGCGAAAGTGATGCGATCCCTCGGATTGCTTGCACGCGACCCTGCGGGTCGCTTTCGCTCGCTATAATATTAATAATAATAATAATAATTTTAAAGCCTAGAATCCACACACGATGCTCAGTGGCTGTACAATAATTGCATACATACATAGAGATACACTGAAACACCAAAAGGACAATTTTAAATTGAATTCTTTGCTTAACGGGTAGCCGGTGTAACACACAGAGTACTGGTGTTATATGGCAGTACTTTTGAGTTCTGGTTATGACCCGAGCAGCACAATTTTGGATGTGTTGTAGCTTTTCAAGAATAGATGTTTTAGAGCCAATCAGAAGAGAAACGTTATATCTTGGTGGCGCTAAGTAACATACGCATAACAATGCCCGCACACTTACCCGTTTTCCTTCCTTTTAGCGAGCTAAACTCAGGACAGGACCTTAATTATTTTCAGTAATCATGGGCGGCGAAACCGGGGAGGGGGGAGGGTTAGCTTCAACCCCTCCACTTTTTTGCTGGGCCATGTTTTTTGATTGATATATTTTAACACAACCAATGACTGGTGAAACAAGGGGCGGATCCAGTGTCTCTTCCATATTTTCGCTAGCTATGTTTCTATGGCACTGGTTCAGTTTCAATGGATTTCGGATCAGTTTTTGCAGTAAGTGGCAGCAGACGCTAAAATGTATGCAGTCTCTTAAAAAATCGGAGTAGATCGTAATCTTACAGACATTCAAGTACCAACTCCACCCCCAGACAAGATAATCCACAGACAGTATAATTGCTGTAAACGTCTGGTATAGCATACAGGTGAGGTCTATTTACCATTTATTATTTATTTATTGGGGTTTAAGGTCATATATTTCTGCACTGTGGCTAATCATGACCATGACAGTTTTACGGGTGGAGGAAGCCGGAGTACCCGGAGAGAACCACCGAGCAACGGCGAGCAACTGTCAGCTCCCCAAAATACTAACTCCACACCAGCAGGGTTAGCATTGGTTGGAGACAAGTGCACCATCGACGTGCAGTACGCCTTAATCCACGACGTCACCGTGCCCCCAGATGGGCAATGGGGGTGAAGTGTCCTGCCCAGTCTATTTACCAGCTTTGGTCGTCACGACCAAAGCTGATAAATAGACCTCACCTGTATGCTTTACCGACGTTCTTTAACGGCTCTCAAAGTGTGAAATCTTTCAAATACATCTGAATAATCTCAAAATATCCACTCAGATGCATGGAAATGGGGGGTTTGGGACCCTGGAATTTAAATTGTTCATACCGACGACCATCCATCTGTCGATCCAGTACCTCCCCCCCCCCCCCCACACACACACCTTGAAATTTGTTCCGCCGCCCCTGGTAATTGTTTCGTGGTGTGAAGGGGGGGGGGGGGGTGCGGCGAATATGCACGATGGCTCTTAGTTACTGATACACTTGCCTCTTAGTGATGCGGGCTGTACCGGACCGCCGTTGGCGTTCCGATCTGAACAAAATAGGGTACGGTACCGAGCATGCGGTCCGTTTTCCCGCACTGGACCGGTCTTAGGCGCTCTACAACAGCGTTTTCGTTTTAAACCAATAATGGGCATTTTGAGACCATCCGTGTATGTGTTCGACGATAGAGGATGACAGCAGGTTTTTGACTTAACCCTTTACCCAACGCAGACGATATCAAAATTCATTATTTTAAATATTATTTTTTCGAATTTTTCAAAAAATTTCAACAAAACCATATCATGTGACCCCTCGTTGGAACGACCTCGACGAGCTCGTTCCAAAGAGGGGTCACATGATATGGTTTTGCTGAAATTTTTTGAAAAATATTTTTTCAACTGCTGAATTTGCACATTACGCAGGCGGATGCGGCCGATTCGTTGGGTAAAGGCTTAACTTGACAATGTCAACATAAGCTATTGTCATCACGCGTGTGGGAAGTCTGTCAGTCAGTCTGTTCACATTTTCGATAGCACAGGCTACACCCCGTAGTTCTTATCTAATCATTACGAAATTTCATGTGCTGGTTCGATGTCATATCTAGATGAAAACGTCCCCTTTTGGTCGCGATCAATCAACCGTGACGGCTACGCGAGCTAAAACCCGAAAACAATTTGTGCAATCTACAGGTCGTATTTATGAAGGGATTTCATTGTAACTTGGTCAGATGACTCCGTATTATATCTGGGTGAGAACGACCTCTTTTGATCGCGATCGGTCAACAAAGACGGGTGCGCGGGTCCGAAACCCGAAAACCTTTAGCACAGTCTGCAGGTCGAATTGATGAAGGGATTTTATTGTAATTTCGTAGGATGACTCTGTATAATGTCTAGGTGAGAATGTCCTATTTGGTAGGGTTCAGTCAATCGTGACGACCAAAGGGGCACGCAACGCAGACTCCTTTAGCAAAGTCTACAGCTTGCATTTATGAAGGGATTTTATTGCAAATTTGTAGGATGACTCGGTATAATGTCAAGATGAGAACATCCTATTAGAGTCTTGATCGGTTTACCTTGACGGCCACACAGGCATGTGAGCTAGATTTGTTTAGCGCAGTCTTCAGTTTATATTTATGAAGCGATTTCATTGTTACCTGAAAGGATAATTCAGTATGATGTCCAGATGAGACTGTCCTGTTGTGGTCACGATAGATTAGCCGTTACCGCCGCCTGGTCACGTGACCTAGATTCTTTTAGCACTGTCCACAGGTTGTTTTTTATGAAGGGATTTCACAATAACTTGGTAGGATAACTTGGGATGATATCTAGATGAGACTATCCTATTTTGGTCATGATCGGTCAACCATGACCACCGAACCGTCACGTGACCAAGAAGCAAAATGTACGAATTATATTTATGAAGGGACTTCATTGTCACTTGGTAGGATGACTCGCTTTGGAATGGTTTTACTGTTACTTGTTAACTTTGGTTGACATACATTAAGGGCTGCACGGTATGTCGATAAACCGATATATACCGGTATTCAAACCAATATCGAATGAATACCGGTGTAATTACAAAAATATCGGTTTATCGTCATTATTTATTTACCCACAATTTAATTTCAAGATGTCTTGAGTTTTTTAACTGTAGCCCCGAATGAATAATATTATCTCTTTATCCAAGGAATTGTCTGCTTGTGCTCTCGTAATATACAAATTCAGCCGTTGAAAAAATAAATTTCAACAAAACTATATCATGTGACCCCTCATTGGAACGAGCTCAACGAGCTCGTTCCAACGAGGGGTCACATGATATAGTTTTGTTGAAATCTTTCGGGAAAATCTGATAAACTAATTTTGAAAATGATAAATTTTGATATCGTCTGCGTTTGGTAAAGGTTTTTCGAAACGCATCATCAAGGAACGCTAATTCGTCCCGACTGTGATGTTTCGAGTCTCGATTGTGGTACTTGCGTTCATATATCTGAACAGTTTTCGATATACCGGTATACCGCGGTATTTTTTAAATACCGATACCGGTATTCAGTTTTGAATATCTTGCAGCCCTAATACATGTACATTAACCGCGAGAGGCACATTAACACAGACCTCATTTGTTTAGTAAAGTCTACACCTTAAATTATTCTTTTTAAAAACATAACATATAGGGAACAGAAATTAATATATTCTCAATTATCACAATTCTTGTCGTATTTCAAAATCCTTTCATAAACATTTTACATTATCCTTTTCATCAAACACTACACACAGTCAAGTTAAGCTACAGTGTCATTGACAATTTCATTACTGGAGATCAATTTGATAAACTGCCGGGTGAATGAAGAATTAATTCTGTAAGCCATTATGGCTTTGTGACAAGCAAAGTTTATATCTTCTCGTGCACAATACTATATTTTATCACTAAAATTGTATTAATCCTTCGAACTGGTAAGACCGATTTTTTGGTCAAGGCATACTTTCGTTCTATTTTTGTCTTATTACGAGAGGTCTATACATGGGGAATTGATGATAAAATAATAACTTCAGTCTACAGCCAAATGGCTGCAGACTGTAGTTATTATTTTATCTTCCTTGTATATTAATATTGGACTGACCCATCTCACTGTAAGTGCACACAAAGGCGCTACCATTCCAGGAAACGAGGGTTCAAGAGGTTATTTCGTAATGAGCACACGTCTCCTATCTAGAACGACTTGGATCTTAGCCTGCTAAAGAAGCGTATTCCCAGATCTAATTTCCTGGTTATTTCACAGGTTAAATTGGAAGGTAAAGTCTCAAAATGGACATTGTGTCCCGGACTAGTGATAATTAGACGCATTCCAATGCCCCTTTGGACAACCTAGGACTGCCCCTGACCGGTCCAGCTCCTTTGAGTACTGGTACAGTAGGGGCGATTCTGAGCGGTTTATACTGAATCGAACCGGCATTTTGCCGATCGATCCGCAACAATACTGCGTCTCGGCGAGCTACTTAGACAAGGACTGTACATTTCCCAAATTATACCAACCAATCGCAATATTGTGGTGCGGGAATGCATGTAAATATCTTTTTAGCGAGTTGTGTTTCAGCATTTCACCAACACGGAAGAAAATATCCCACTGAATGGGTTTCAACATGATAAAGACGTCTGACTTATCAAGACGGACTTTGTGAGACTGTTTTTGAAAGACATATTTTATGCACAAAGTAGCATTTAAATATGCTGTTCTTTTAACCAGAAGCAATTATGGAGAGTGGTTTGACTAGACAAATGATTTTTTCCCTATTGAAAATAGCAACCAAACCGTGAACCGCAAGTGACAACAGATTAAAATAGTGTGGGATCAGGGCTTACGGCACTTCGTGCGTTTTTAACACTCAGAGTGATTACTGTCTTGGCTGTAGGAAAACGGGCTTTATTTTTAATGCTTTATCGTGCTCGCACTCCACGCCGTATGGTTATGACATCCTGAAGGGTTGACGGACTTGGGTATACGAGTCTGATGAGGAAACAAAAAAAACAGACTTAAAGTCTAGGCGCGTTATCGCGCATGCATACCAAGCCATACGCCTGTGACACTCCAAGTGTCAACTGTCTTGGTTATACGAATCTGCTGTAGAAAAGCAGGCTTCGTGTCTATTTTTAGATGCATTATCGCGCTCACATAAAACGCCGTGCGTCTATGACACTTGATGTGTTTACTGCCTTGACTTCCTGAATCTTCTGTAGAAAAGCAGACTTCATTTCTATTTATTATACCCCACGTAACGAAGTTGCTGGGGTATAATGTTTTTGACTGGTCCGTCAGTCCGCCAGTCAGTCCTACTTGTTTTCCGAACTTTTTTTCTACACGCTTCCAGATATTGAGTTGATTTTTGGTATGTGAGTCTAACATGGTGGCCTACAGATCAAGTTTGCATTTTTTTCCGCTCCACTGATTTTTACCGAAATTACGGCCCTTGGACTCTGAAAAATTCATCAAAATTACAGTTTTCCGGACTTTTTTTCTACACGCTTCCAGATTTTGAACTGATTTTTGGTATGTTAGTCTAACATGGTGACCTACAGATCAGGTTTGCATTTTGTTCCGCTCCACTGATTTTTACCGAAATTACGGCCCTTGAACTTTGAAAAGTTCATCAAAATTACAGTTTTCCGGACTTTTTTTCTACACGCTTCCAGATATTGAGCTGTTTTGGGGTATGTTAGTCTAACATGGTGGCCTACAGATCAAGTTTGCATTTTGTTCCGCTCCACTGATTTTTACCGAAATTACGGCCCTTGAACTTTGAAAAGTTCATCAAAATTACAGTTTTGCAGACTTTTTTCCTACACGCTTCCAGAGATTGAGATGATTTTTGGTATGTTAATCTAACATGGTGGCCTACAGAACCAGTTTGCGTTTTGTTCCGCTCCACTGATTTTTACCGAAATTACGACCCTTGGACTCTGAAAAATGCATTAAAATTACAGTTTTCCGGACTTTTTTCTACACGCTTCCAGATATTGAGCTGATGTTTGGTATGTTAGTCTGACATGGTGGCCTACAGATCAAGTTTGCATTTTGTTCCGCTCCACTGATTTTTACCGAAATTACGGCCCTTGAACTTTGAAAAGTTCATCAAAATTACAGTTTTCCGGACTTTTTTCCTACACGCTTCCAGATATTGAGCAGATTTTTGATATGTTAGTCTGACATGGTGGCCTACAGAACAAGTTTGGGTTTTGTTCCGCTCCACTGATTTTTACCAAAATTACGGCCCCATAGACTTTGAAAAGTTCATCAAAATTACAGTTTTCCAGGCTTTTTCTCTGCTTGAATTCTTTCAATACCGTTGAAACTACAGAACTGTTTTCTGCAGTATTCCTAGAATCTATGTTTATTTTAAAAAAATGATTAGTGCTTGAAATATCGGGGCGCGTGGGGTATGTGAGCGTGCTCACTAAGGTTCTTTAATTTTTCGACGCGTGATCTCGCTTGCATACCATTACTTGCTTCGATGGTACTCGGGACTGTCTTGACTATACGAATCTGCTGCAGAAAGGCAGGCTTATGACATTCGGAAATGGAGATGGCCTGACTATACGAAGCTGATGTTGAAAAGCAGGCTTCATTTCTGTTTAATTGTAAGTGCATGGTGGCGAGAAAAATGCAGGCTGGGGTAAAGCGTAATATTACAGAGACTAAATATAAAGTAGATCTATAATGCTTTGTTGGATTGGGTGTGGAGGTTTGTTCCAGTCGATTTAATCTTTCTGGTATGCTTACTACCTGAGTTCAGAATATTTACAGACATGGGTGCGGTGTATTACTACAAACTATTTAATATGCTATATATGTAACAACGAACAAATTTACTATGGTAATCCCAACTATCTAAACGGGCGAAGTCAGGCAGTTAACGGGCAAAATTCAAGAAATAAAGTTATCAAGGCAGGGGTACCACAAGAATCGGTCCTTGGACCGCTCTTGTTTAATATCTATATAAACGACCATATTAATAATAATGTACAGTCGAACATTCCGGGTTTAGGGATTATTTAACAGAAAAAGCCAATCTGTTTTGTTTTTCAAAATGAAGTGTCTGACAAAAAGAGATCATCACAGGTGTACTCCAAGGTTCTATTCTCAGACTCATTTTATTTGTACTAAATATTAACGACGTCAGCAAATCGACTTTGTTAAAAGTCTTGTCGTTCGCAGATGGCACATCAGCGTACGCAACTAGCAATAGCGTCGAAATTCTTACAAAAAATACAAACTCTGAGTTATATAGCATAAGTGAGTGGTGCTCTGCGAATAAATTAGCTCTAAACGCTTCTAAAACTAAATTCATGTTATTTCACCCCCAAATATGATCCGTATAGTGCTAGAGGCAAGGGCATATCCCTAAAAATAGGAATATTACATTAGTGGCCATCAAGAGGAAACGACATTTAAGTTTCTCGGTATTTATATAGATGAAAATCTCCAATTCAAGCAACATGTCTCCACCGCCAGGGCTACTTTTGCCATAATCGGGCTCAAAATTTCTTCCCCGAGTAGTTGTAAGATTATTATACTTCTCTCTGATCCAAAGTCACTTACTTTATGGGATACAAGTGTGAGGACAAGCTGCAGCCAACATATAGGATCATCGGCCTGCAAACAAAGCTATTCGAGCGATAACGAAATGATCCTATGCTTCACACACCGATCCCCTTTTCAAAAGCTGTGGTATACTAAAATCAGAGACTTTTATACACTACATACTCTCTTGTTCATGCATGATTGGTTTAATAATAAACCATCTGAGTCCTTGAACCATCAGTCCGGCGTCTCAATATATAAGTTCTGAACACAATGCATAACCCTGGGTGTTGTGTCATAATCAAACGATCCGATTAGTTCCACTGCGAGATCAAGATGGTTCATGTCAGCAACACCTTGGATAATGACATCTAATTCATGCAGGAATGTTTGTCTTTTATTAGAGTTCTCCTGGAGAGTTCTTTCGAATCTAAAGAACACTGCTTCCTTGCATCCGAGCGATCAGTGACAGTCCACATAGAGGGCATTTTCAGTGGTGTTTTTGTTTCATCGTTGTCGCTCATTTGGCAAAAATGGTTGCACCAAAGGGGCTCCGGACTCCGACCATAGTTCAGCCCAATGGGAGAAACTTTTGATTTTTCGAACCGAAATAACACCATTCCTTGCATCTGGCCGATCAATGGCAGGCTAGACTGCTGGTATATCGAAATGCCCACAATGTGGATTGCCAATGATAAACCGGCAGTCTCTGCAATCAGATCCATTTCACCTTTTGGTGATTTTGACGAAATT
Source organism: Pictodentalium vernedei (assembly GCA_031216915.1). Lineage (NCBI taxonomy): Eukaryota > Metazoa > Mollusca > Scaphopoda > Dentaliida > Dentaliidae > Pictodentalium > Pictodentalium vernedei. The sequence goes on along the minus strand of CM062294.1, from coordinate 56,913,807 downwards.
TCATGCGCAAACAGGTGTTGGGCTGCGTAAACTTTGTGAGCCCATATGTCTGTATTGGATGTAGTGAGGCCAAAAAGGTTGATAAATAAGGGGAATTTGGTGCTGTCACAGTAATTTTTTCGACATATTACAAAAATTTATATACAATTAACAGGAGTTTACTCTACAACCCATATGCAATTAACAGATCAAATTTGTACTGAAGGTATGGTAAATGGTTTTGTGTTTGAAAATTATATTCAATTAACAGGGATATACAATTAAGAGATATCCGATTAAGTGGACTACACTGTACTAAATGTGCACCGCAATTAGAATTTGAATCGCTAATGATAGCTAACATAATAACACTCGTTCCCCTCGCAAATTTGGTTGACGATTGAATGTGTTCTTTTTATTGATAGATCGTCCCCTGACTTCCAATGTCTTCTATTTGCACATAAAGCACATTGGAACTCAAGGGACGAACTGTTGTCAAATGAATTGCTGAGTGTCCTTCTCCTAATTGATTTTCTTTATTTATTTATTTATTTTTAGCTCAACTTTGACGAAGTCAAATTTGAGCTATTGTCATGGCCCGTCGTCCGTCGTCCGTCTGTCCGTCTGTCCGTCTGTCCGTCTGTCCGTACGTCAACAATTGGCTATGGCTCGGGCTAGAGGTCGTATTTATGAACCGATCTTTACGAAACTTCTTGTGTACCTTTGTTATGACCCTGGGACGGGAACGAGTGTTTTTAGGTGTGGTCCGAAATTCAAGATGGCTGCCAGCGGCCATTTTGTACCGATGATGCAAAAATCAGTTTTTTGTACAGAACTTCTGTATGAAAGTTCTGATTTGAATAAAGTTTTGTATAAATGTTTAGTACCATGGGATACATCACATGTAATACGGGTTTTTTTCTCGCGCGTAAATTGTGCAAATTAGACTGACTTTGATTTATTTAGTGTTACTTTCAGAGCTGTAAGTGCCAAGCTGCTATGGCTCGGGCTAGAGGCCGTATTTATGAACCGATCTTTACGAAACTTCTTGGGTACCTTTGTTATGACTGTGGGACGAGAACGAGTGTTTTTGGGTGCGGTCCGAAATTCAAGATGTCTGCCAGCTGCCATTTTGTACCGAAGATGCAGAAATCTGTTTTTTGTACAGAACTTCCATATGAAAGCTCTGATTTGAATAATTTTTTGTATGAATGTTTAGTACCATGGGATACATCACATATAATACGGGTTTTTTTCTCGTGCGTAAATTATGCAAATTAGACTAACTTTGATGTTTTTTGGTGTTACTTTCAGCACTGTAAGTGCAAATGCCAATACGGCTCGGGCTAGAGGCCGTATTTATGAACCGATCTTTACGAAACTTCTTGGGTACCTTTGTTATCACCGTGGGACGAGAACGAGTGTTTTGGGGTCCGGTCCGAAATTCAAGATGGCCGATGGCAGCCATTTTGTACGAAATTTGGTGCAATCAGATTTTTGCACAGAACTTCCATATGAAAGCGCTGATTTGAATAATTTTTTGTGTGAATGTTTAGTACCATGGGATACATCACATATAATACGGGTTTTTTTCTCTGTAGAAATTATGCAAATTAGATGAACTTTGATTTTTTCAGTGCTGCTTACACACAGTAAGTACACATGTCAATACGGCTCGGGCTAGAGTCTGTATTTATGAACCGATCTTCACGAAACGTCTTGGGTACCTTTGTTATCACCTTGGGACGAGAACGAGTGTTTCTGGGTGCGGTCCAAAATTCAAGATGGCTGCCAGTGGCCATTTTGTATCGAAATTAGGTCTAATCAGTTTTTTGTACACAACTTCTATATGGCTCAGGCTAGATGCCGTATTTATTAACCGATCTTTACGAAACTTCATGGGTACCTTTGTTATTACCGTGGGATGAGAACGAAGGTTTTTGGGTGTGGTCCGAATTTCAAGATGGCCTCCAGCAGCCATTTTGTACCAAAATTAGTGCAATCAGTCTTTTGTACAGAACTTCTGTATGAAAGTTCTGATTTGAATAAATTTTTGTATGAATGTTTAGTAACATGGAATACATCACATATAGTACGGGTTTTTTTCTCGTGCAGAAATTATGCAAATTAGATGAACTTTGATTTATTCAGTGCTACTTATACTCTGTAAGTGCACATGTCAATACGGCTCGGACTAGAGGCTGTATTTATGAACCGATCTTCACAAAACTTCTTGGTTACCTTTGTTATCACCTTGGGGCGAGAACGAGTGTTTCTGGGCGTGGTCCAAAATTCAAGATGGCTGCCAGTGGCCATTTTGTACCGAAATCAGGTCCAATCAGTTTTTTGTCATAACTTCTACACAGCTCATATTTGTGAACTGATCTTCACGAAACTTCTTGGGTACCTTTGTTTTCACCTTGGGACAGGAATGAGTGTGTTTTGGGGTGCCTTTGTTATCACTGTGCTATGAGAACAAATATTTTGGGGTTCAGTCAGACCCACTCTGGGACTCAAAGATTTTTTCTAGTTTAGCATCTGACTGTCACCCACCTTTACAATACTTTACCTATACATTTGTTACAGGCAACGCTCAGTATTTATGTACAGACCGTTACAATACTTTATATGTACCTTTGTTATCAGGTCATTACCTAGATGTTTGTCATTGCTGTGTCACATACTATACATGTACATGTCTTTGTCTTGACAAGTTGAGCTACAGTGTCATTGACACTTTCATTTTTAGCTCAACTTTGACGAAGTCAAATTTGAGCTATTGTCATGGCCCGTCGTCCGTCGTCCGTCTGTCCGTCTGTCCGTCTGTCCGTCTGTCCGTACGTCAACAATTGGCTATGGCTCGGGCTAGAGGTCGTATTTATGAACCGATCTTTACGAAACTTCTTGTGTACCTTTGTTATGACCCTGGGACGGGAACGAGTGTTTTTAGGTGTGGTCCGAAATTCAAGATGGCTGCCAGTGGCCATTTTGTACCGATGATGCAAAAATCAGTTTTTTGTACAGAACTTCTGTATGAAAGTTCTGATTTGAATAAAGTTTTGTATAAATGTTTAGTACCATGGGATACATCACATATAATACGGGTTTTTTTCTCGTGCGTAAATTATGCAAATTAGACTGACTTTGATTTATTTAGTGTTACTTTCAGAGCTGTAATTGCCAAGCTGCTATGGCTCGGGCTAGAGGCCGTATTTATGAACCGATCTTTACGAAACTTCTTGGGTACCTTTGTTATGACCGTGGGACGAGAACGAGTGTTTTTGGGTGCGGTCCGAAATTCAAGATGTCTGCCAGCTGCCATTTTGTACCGACGATGCAGAAATCTGTTTTTTGTACAGAACTTCCATATGAAAGCTCTGATTTGAATAATTTTTTGTATGAATGTTTAGTACCATGGGATACATCACATATAATACGGGTTTTTTTCTCGTACGTAAATTGTGCAAATTAGACTAATTTTGATGTTTTTTGGGGTTACTTTCAGCACTGTAAGTGCAAATGCCAATACGGCTCGGGCTAGAGGCCGTATTTATGAACCGATCTTTACGAAACTTCTTGGGTACCTTTGGTATCACTGTGGGACGAGAACGAGTGTTTTGGGGTCCGGTCCGAAATTCAAGATGGCCGCTGGCAGCCATTTTGTACAAAATTAGGTGCAATCAGATTTTTGCACAGAACTTCCATATGAAAGCCCTGATTTGAATAATTTTTTTGTGTGAATGTTTAGTACCATGGATGCATCACATATAATACGGGTTTTTTTCTCGTGCAGAAATTATGCAAATTAGATGAACTTTGATTTTTCCAGTGCGACTTACACACAGTAAGTACACATGTCAATACGGCTCAGACTAGAGTCTGTATTTATGAACTGATCTTCACGAAATGTCTTGGGTACCTTTGTTATCACCTTGGGACGAGAACGAGTGTTTCTGGGTGCGGTCTAAAATTCAAGATGGCTGCTAGTGGCCATTTTGTACCGAAATTAGGTCTAATCAGTTTTTTGTACACAACTTCTATACAGCTCAGACTAGAGGCCATATTTATGAACCAATCTTTACGAAACTTCTTGGGTACCTTTGTTATCAACGTGGGATGAGAGCGAGTGTTTTTGGGTGTGGTCCGAAATTCAAGATGGCCACCAGCAGCCATTTTGTACCAAAATTAGTGCAATCAGTCTTTTGTATAGAACTTCTGTATGAAAGTTCTGATTTTAATAAATTTTTGTATGAATGTTTAGTAACATGGAATACATCACATATTGTAAGGGTTTTTTTTTCGTGCAGAAATTATGCAAATTAGATGAACTTTGATTTATTCAGTGCTACTTACACAATGTAAGCACACATGTCAATACGGCTCAGGGTAGAGGCTGTATTTATGAACCGATCTTCACAAAACTTCTTGGGTACCTTTGTTATCTCTTTGGGATGAGAATGAGTGTTTCTGGGTACGGTCCAAGATTCAAGATGGCTGCCAGTGGCCATTTTGTACCGAAATTAGGTCCAATCAGTTTTTTGTCACAAGTTCTATACAGCTCGTATTTATGAACTGATCTTCACAAAACTTCTTGAGTACTTTTGTTTTCACCTTGGGACAGGAACGAGTGTGTTTTGGGGTGCCTTTGTTATCACTGTGCTATGAGAACAAATATTTTGGGGTTTAGTCAGACCCACTCTGGGACTCAAAGATTTTTTCTAGTTCAGCATCTGACTGTCACCCACCTTTACAATACTTTACCTATACATTTGTTACAGGCAACGGTCAGTATTTTTGTACAGACCGTTACAATACTTTATATGTACCTTTGTTATCAGGTCATTACCTAGATGTTTGTCATTGCTGTGTCACATACTATACATGTACATGTCTTTGTCTTGACAAGTTGAGCTACAGTGTCATTGACACTTTCATTATTTATTGGTGTTTAAGGTCACATAATTCTGCACAATGGCTAACCACGACCGTGACAGTTTTACGGGTGGAAGCCGGAGTACCCGGAGAGAACCACCGAGCAACTGTCAGCTCTCCAACATATATCAACTCCACACAAGCAGGGTTAGCATTGGTTGAAGGCAGGTGCACCATCGACGTGCAGTACGCCTTAGTACACAGCGTCACCGTGCCCCCACGTGGGCAATGGGAGTGAAGTGTCTTGCCCAAGGACACAACGCGGTTGCCGCAGGTGGGATTCGAACCGAGGACCTCTCGGCTTGCAGCCTGCACCTCTACCAACTGAGCCACCGCGCCCCCAATTGCTTTTATAGACGTGAAGGCGTGTAATAAACACAGAACGGCACACGCGTGTGAATGGATTAATCGATATTTGTTTTGCAATGTTTGGCGAACAACGTATGCAACTTATATTAATCCTTTACCCAACGTAACGGCCAAAACCGGCTAGCGCTATTCACAAAAATCACCATTTAATTTTCATTAATTTTTTTCATTTTTTGTCTCAAAGCCATAGCTTATGACTCTCATTGGAACGAGCGCGTAGAGCTCGTTCCAATGAGGGGTCATAAGCTATGGGTTTGACGCAAAAAGTAAAAAAAAAATAGTTATTCAAGAATTTTGTTTGCAAGTGTCGTCTGCTTTTCCTGTTAGGTAAAGGGTTAACGCCTCTTCTTGGCAGTACTTTCCCTGATCGGGGAACGATCCCGGGACCTCTAGCATGAGAGACCAGCGTACTTATCCACTCAGCCAATACTCCCTATTTGGCTCCTAATGGGGGGGGGGGGGGGGGGGCATTTACCGGTGGACCTTATAGTCAATCCACGCCTGGAAGTTGAGGTTGGCACACTTAGCGTATGCAAAATGACCACCTGCATTGGAAATTCGGTTCATCTGTCTTACACAATACGAATGGAAGGCCCAGTCACCGGAGCGCTTCTGCTCTCGGAAATAATAGACCATTTTTACTTAGCGCCGCCTTACACCCGGGACTCAATTTGTCCCCACAAACCTGCTTTATTTATCAACATTGCACACGCGTGAAATGAGCTGTTGATCGGCATTGAAAGCTTAATTTTTCGTCTCCGTTTTATCAATTAAAATTCGATAATTTACCAAATCGGCGTTTGTTCTGACCCCCGAAGAGAACAATGGTTGGGTGTTAGAAATTTGTGTATTTTGCGATGGTATTTCCATACTTATCATTTTCTTGTTACAACCATTCATGTACGTTCCGACGTTCATCACAACTCTCAACTACAATGTACCTTCGGCTTCTTTAAAGCTAAAATATTTCGTTCGAAGAACGGCAGGCAGGCACACAATCGAATCTTGTTTCAAAAAAACGACAGCAATGACAAAGAATATTTATAAAGTGGAAACAAACGATATCAATGTAGCGTTCAGTACAGTACAGAAGATGTGGGTACCATTTTTAGTAACAAATCTGAATGGCTGGTTTTGAGGGGTCATATCGAGTCCCGGATGTAAGATGGCGCTATGTAAGATGGTCTATCGTGGAAGACTGATTTGTTTGCAATGCTGCGCCCACAATTTTCCAACCGCGGAATCGCGAAGCTGGTCGTCAAAAAGATCTACCAAACTGCTGACATCAAGTTGAACAACTTCCGCTGTTGTGCATTTCAAGACGAGATCGCCACATCGTCGCGTGAGTGCTAGAATGTTCTATGTCCCCTATGGGACATAGAACATTCTAGCACTCAGGCGACGACATGTTGCGTTCCAAGTGATTATGTTAATGTTTTAAATGACAACGAAATAGTGTATACCCAATTTCAAGCTTTCCAGGAATTCAGTGTAGCGTCTGTGAACGAGAAACAAGAAATTGGCGACTAGCATCTTCTCACTATTCTATAGATGCATATCCTTTTTAGTAATACGCCAAGTTTTCAACATAGTTGGGTTTTGAACTCCATTACTGTGGAATATCAGTATTTAGGATAACATATGGAGTGCTATATGATGTTTTGTTTTATCATCCAATCTGTGATGGAGTGTTTTCAGCATTTTAGAAACTACAGTGCCACTTTGCTGTTGATAATTATTCAATTAACAGGGATATTCAATTAACAGAGATTGTGTTACTTTTCGGGATTCATACATAATTTGTACCCATTCCCACGCGTTCATACTCCAATAAAGATTATAAAAATTGCATTCAATTCTTATAATTACATTCCGTAACTGTTTAAACTACTTTTTACCAAACAACAAAGCAGAAAGACGAAATAAAACATGTACGAACGAACGAGGCGAAAAACCACCCTCACACAAAAGACAAAGCGCACAACTCTGATTTTTAATTTTCGCAACATTAGAAATGGAAACGAGTATTTTAGTAACGGGCTTTATGCCACAGTTGGGAAATGTCACCAAAGAAACAGCAGCGGAGTTGATCACTGCGAGAGGCGCTAAAAGTTAAAAACCCGCCCAAACACCGCCCGAATTACATTCTGTCAACTGCGCTCTACCATAAATGCGGGTCAAAGTTCGACCAAATGTACTCATTGGAAAATGAATTACATTTGGTTATGACGTTTTCATCCAGCTGACCAATGGGAATTGAGTATTTGGACCCAAAACGTATAACGACATTAACAATATAATTATTCTCTTGTATCTTGTTTGACAGAGCTCCATGAGCTCTGTCAAACAAGATATAATAGATTAAATGCCTGCATTAGATGTACTGAGGTAAAGTGGGTCTATAACAAAGGAAAACTGGGCCGAGGCAGGGTAATTTCTTAACAGGTCACAAGACTTTTTGTACAATTAACAGGCGTTTACTCTATAACCTGTATTCAATTAGCAGGTTAAATTTGAACTGTAGATATGGTAAATGGTTTTGTGTTGGAAAGTTATATTCAATTACCAGTTGAGAAATATCCAATTAAGTGGGCTCCACTGTATTACACACTTTACGCGACGCGAACGGTGCGCTAAATGTGATAACATTAATCATTATTTGTTATTTCTCTCGAAATGCAAATTTGACAATTTATACCACAAAATTGAACCTTGCTGCGAACCAGGCGCAAAATACTGACTGCACTGAAACAAATGTTCTAACTGTAACCTAAAATCTTTGCTTATCATTCTGAAACGACGAATCGTTGCGTAAAAAATATAGTCAGTGATTATTTTCGATAAAACATTGCACTCATTTTAATTTTGATGTTGTCTTTCTTCGACAGCAAGGGTTAAATTGAAGGTGTCACATTAAGTGAAAATTGAAAACATGAGTGCAAGGGCACATGAACCAGCAGCTGTGGCGAACGTTTCATAACCAACAAATGACCGGACAGGCGGATGGGCAATCGAACAGACAAACTGTGCAACTCTCGCACTTTATGAGATGGTCACCTCTTGCTACGGCTAAAAAATGTAAGCGTCGTACAGGTTTAATCAAGAAAGAAAAACTTTTGCTTACTAACAGCGACCGGACTGAAGGACAAACCGGTACTTGAATTCACTGCCTTTCGATTACAACTAAAAATTGTTAATTAATACTTTCTCGCATCGAACGCAATGCTCGCAAAAATCTTGGAACATGTACTCGCCAACTTGAATGCAAGTTTCCCCGTGAAAAGCCGGCCTGTGAGTTTTCCTCTTTTCAGAGGATTTCCTCTTTTTGTGTGGCTTGAAAGAATTGTTTTACTGATTAGCATATAGTTTTTCACGAGAATTTAGTTAATTACATCCTGTTCAACAGAGCTCATTGAGCTCTGTTGAACAGGATGTAATTAGCTAAATTTTTAATCTCTGCCCTGAATAATGCTGCCGGAGGAGAAGAACCTTGAAGTACCAGAATTAAATGAATAAGTGATTTTGTGTGATCTCAGAATAATGCACACTCATAATTTCTGTTGGGAAATTTCTTAAATTTTATTCGGTTCCAAGAGTCATGCCATTGTGAAGACATATTTTTTGTACCATACACATAGTATACCTATTCATATGAAATTTATCCCATAAGAGTCTTTGCTACAGAAGTATATTACACGTGAATGTCCATCAACCCTTTGGATCACTTTGAAAAATTACAATTTCCTTTTTTTTTGTGCACGTGACTGCTCAAATCCCTGGAAAAGCTGTCGCCGCTGATCAATATTGCGCTCTGTGTTGTAACGCGTAACCCATCACTAGAATTATTGTATCTGTTTCATATCGTCTGTCACATATATGTTGTATTGATCGTCCTCAACAACTGAATATAACAAATACATCCATCTAAATAGTTCCCTCACTGAGGGATTATGATATAAATTATAAATAGATAACCAACAACAGATAAATTTATTCCTTGGGAGCTTTGCCTGAAGGCAATTGCACAATAAATTCGATGCGAGCGTTCCGCGGTTTGTGATAAAGTAACAGATATCAACTTTGCATCCCATTTTTAGCTTAACTTGACAAAGTCAAGATAAGCTGTTGCCATCACGCGTGCGGAGGTCTGTCAGTCTGTGAGTCTGTTCATATTTTCCTTTAGCACAGGCCACACTCCGTAGTTCTTGTCCAATTGTCACGAAATTTCACGTGCAGGTTTGGGGTCATGTCTAGATGAGAACGTCCCCTTGTGGTCGCGATCGGTCAACCGTGATGGCTGCCGGAGCTCAAAACCCGAAAACCTTTAGTACAGACTACAGGTCGTATTCATGAAGGGATTTCATTGTAACTTGGTGGGATGACTCCAGACAATGTCTAGATGAGAACGCCCCCCTTTGGCTGCGATCATTAAGCCGTGACGGCTGCCCAAACCCAAAACCCGAAAACCTTTAGCGCAGTCTATAGGTCGTATTTATGAAGAGATTTCAGTGTAACTTGGTAGGTTGACTCCATATAATGTCTAGATGATAACGTCCCCCTTTGGTCGTGATTGGTCATCTGTGATGGCTACAGGGGCCCGAAGCCCTAAAACCTTTAACACAGTCTACAGGTCATATTTATGACGGGATTTCATTGTAACTTGGTAGGATGACTCCAGATAATGCCCAGATGAGAACGTTCCCTTTTGGTCGCGATCATTCAACCATGACAGGTGCCCGAGCCCAAAACCCGAAAAACCTTAGCACAGACTACAGGTCGTATTTAAGATGGGATTTCATTGTAACTTGGTTGGATGACTCAGTATAATGTCTAGATGAGGACATCCCTTTTGGTTGTGATTGGTCAACCGTGATGGCTACACAGGCCCGAAGCTCGAAAACCTTTAGCACAGTCTACAGGCCGTATTTATGAAGGGTGAAGGGATTTCATTGTAACTTGATAGGATGACTCGTTTTGGAATAATTTCAGTGTAACTTGGTAACTTTCGTTGACATTCATTAACTGTGAGGGCCACATACATCAACTGTGAGGGCAACATTAACCCACCTCTCAATTCTTTAGTAGAGTCTACACCTCATATTATTTTTATTGAAAACATAGCATACAGGGAACAGAAATTAACATATTCCAAATTATCACAATTCTTGTCTTATTTCATAATCCTTTCATAAACACTGAACATTATCCTTTTCATCAAAAGCAACACAAAGACAAGTTAAGCTACAGTGTCATTCATACTTGCATTACTTTCTACACAATGCAAAACCTCCAATGTGACCCTCGTTCTTCCGCATACTCAAACACTGATTACAATGAGACCGGTGTGCTGGCCGAAATATAATTTACTGAATTTAATTTTGACGCAAAGAATCGTTGCGTCAAAATTAAATTCAGTGATTATATATTCCATACAGTACGTGGAGAGTGTATTATCACTAAATCACCCGCAGAGTGGAGATTCCACCCGAGGAATAATTGCAAATTTGTTGCAAAGCATAACCACCACAAGCAAAGTTTCAGTCAATGGACCTCCGGGTTAAACCCGGAGGTCCATTGGCTGAAACATTGCGTGTGTTTTTTTGTTTTTTTGTCGATATGTACACAATTTGAAAGTTATAGCTTGAGTGACAACTCCACTCTGCGGGTGATTTAGTTACAATCCACTCGGTAGAGGTGCAGGCTGCCAGCCGAGAGGTCCTCGGTTCACATCCCACCTGCGGCAACCGCGTTGTGTCCTTGGGCAAGACGCTTCACCCCGATTGCCTACATGGGGGCACGATGACGCTGTGCACTGAGGCGTACTGCACGTCGATGGTGCGCATGTCTTCAACCACTCTAACCCTGCCTGTGCTGCGGTGCAGAGTTCAGAGTTACGATGTTGGAGAGCTGACAGCTGCTCGTCGTTGCTCGGTGGTTCTCTCCGGGTACTCCGGCTTCCTCCACCCGTAAAACTGTCACGGTCACGATTAGCCATTGTGCATAAGTATGTGACCTTAAACACCAATAAATAAATAAATAAATAAATAAATAAATAAATAAATAAATAAATAAATAAATAATACAATCCACTCTCCACGTACTGTATCTGACATTTGAATAAGCTCATTGAATTTTTGTCTTTGTCCTATGGCAAATCAGAAATCAGAACCAAAATATTGTGTCAAAATTGCAAAATGAAAAAAAAAATATATTTATTACTTCGTCGCAAAGCACACGGAGCACTCGCACTTTGTATGTTATGGTTTTAATCCGGCAAATTCTGTGCAATTCGAACAATGCCTTTATCGTGGATATCTGATTGATCCCGTGTTATATGTGATTATATAAATTATTCAAGTTGATAATAATTTCCCCACCAGTCATTGTAGGCTAATAGGCGTAAAAAGGGGCACAAACCTATTTTTTTCAGCTTCGCGACAATATAAGTTAGCGTTCCCATGCAAGCCCCGAGAAATCACCAAGAGATGATTCCCCTCCCATCTTTGATTTTCATTTATGTTCTAGCTGGAGGGCGCGGTGGCACAGTAGGTACAGGTGCAGGCTGCAAGTCGAGAGGTCCTCGGTTCGAATCCCACCTGCGGCAACCGCGTTGTGTCTTTGGGCAAGACACTTCACCTCTATTGCCCAAGTGGGGGCACGGTGGCGCTGTGTACTAAGGCGTATTACACGTCGATGGTGCACTTGTCTTCAATCACTGCTAACCCTGCATGTGTGGTGTTAGTATGTTGGGGAGCTGACAGTTGCTTGCCGTTGCTCGGTGGTTCTCTCCGGGTACTCCGGCTTCCTCCACCCGTAAAACTGCCATGGTCATGATTAGCCATTGTGCAGAAATATGTGACCTTAAAAACACCAATAAATAAATGTGTTCTAGCTGCTAAAGAGACACAACCTAGCGGCCGTGTTGATCTTGTCTCTCCGTAAGTGTCCCCTAGTGCTTTAAACATCCATCCGCTCGACCGTAAAAAAATATTTTTTGAAAATTTTGTTTATATTTTTTTTACTGAAGTAACAGAACACTGATACAGTGGAGCTTGCTCTGAATGTTCAAGTGTTGGCATCACTTTGAACAGTTTTCGTGAATTGGCTTATTTTAAGGGAACCTACACACATTCTTTCAGAACACAGTCTGCATGGACGGACCCAATTTGAAGAAACCTGTTCATATCATTTCGAATACAGCGTGTATTGATAAACCTGTAAAAAGAAGCCTACGCATGCAGTCGAGAACACGGCCTACAGGACCGACATTCCACTTGTCGAAGGCAGCGGCCAAGACGATCGCTCTGACAAATCTAAAACAATTTTTCAGAGCAATCTTCAGACTAGGGTTTAATCCCGAGAACAGGAATTCCCGGGTTCCCGGTTCCGAAAGCCGGCCCCGATACCCAGGAAATCTACAGCACGGAAGCGGAAATGAAGTATGGCACTGTTTGTGTATTGAACTGAAGTTTTCTGAATTGAAACTTTGTAGGATTTCGTCAGCCCTTCCACCCCTGAAATGTTTACTGTTCTGATTCCCGACGAACCATTTCCAACAAATCACTGTAGCTCTCAACCAGTTCTGGAGGACAACCCATTACCCTCCCTTTCAACAGCAAAATCCTATTCATCCGCTTCAAAGTTCAAACTCGTCTTCATTTTCAGAATTACTAGTATCACTGTTCACTACCTCTTCCAACATCAACACCCTCTTCACTGCCAGCTCCAGTCTCCTCTGCTTAAAGCAGAGGAGACCGGTGACGACAGTGAAGAGGGTGTTGATGTTGGAGAAGGTAGAGGTGATAATGCGAGTTATTCTGAAAATAAAGACGAGATTAAAGCGGTTTGGGTTTCATACTTATCTTCGGAAAAGAACATTTCCGTTTGGAGATGAGAGATTGCCAATGAAATAGGCTCATTATCATTAAAATAAATGCGTCATGTTACCCTCGTAAATTTGCTTGATATTACCTGGGAAATTTTCCGGTTCCCGGTTCTGAGAGTAATTTCTTTTCCGTTCCCGGTTCCTAGAAAATCAGGGAATATATTAAGCCCTACTTCAGGCATGGACTCTTCAATCAAATTAGCAGACGACACTTGCCAAAAAATTGAATACTAAATATGTTCACCTTTTTTCCCTAAAAAAACATGTAGGTTATGAACAGTCATTGGAATGTGTTTGTTCTAATGAGGGGGGGGGGGGGGGGGGGGGGGGTCATAAGCTATGCTTTTACTCAACAGTGACAACATATCACTCGCCAGCTGAGAGACACGTAAAATAACCAGGCATATTCTAGATCATGCAGATCAAACTGACACAAAAAAAACAGTCCACATAACTACAAAGTTAAGTTTCTTGTTGAAACACGTGTGGTGTGCTTCTGGGAGTCGTGCCTTCCACTTCATCCTACAGTTACGAAGTTAACTACCCGTATCACCTTCCCTGTATGTCTATATAACATCGTTTGCTAGAGCCTAACTGAATATGGTGTGGAGGAAGCCGAATCGGGGTGGAGAGGACCAACTCATGGCACGAGGGAAGCCGGATCGGGGGAGTGGGAGGATCCAGGAACGTTGACACAGGGGTGGGCTGGGTGTCACACACCCTCAACCCCCATCCTTTGTTGAATTTACAATAGTTGGAAATTCGAAGCCCTGAATTGGAAAAAGTTGGAAATTTCAGACAGGGTGCTAGAATGTTTCCAAACCTGTCTAGAATTTGTCCAAAATATGGAGTTTTTAGACTGAAAACTGGTGAATGTCCACCATATATTGCTTGAAATGTAATAAAAATTCCACCAAATATTGACACACACACATCGAAAAACCATTCCCCCCCCCCCCCCCCCCACACACTGCACGTGTAACATACGTGTGTCCCGGTTGAGACAGCAGGGAGAGACAGATGTACCGCACCCCACCCACGTGACGTTATACATTTATAACATTATTATGACGTTATGCATGTCGTATCAGTTTCTTGCTACCAACTAATTCATATTGACGTCATCGGAATGCAGTGTGATCAAAGTTCGATGCTCTAAAATTCTTGAACCCACCGTTCCTAGTCGATTTCGTGGTATATACCTTTGTATATGCATAACTTGTGCTTGCTCTTTCCGATGGTGTCATCAGATTCTCAAAACAACGAATACAAAATGAGTTGATTGAATAAGCACGTGACTCCCGATTACCTCTGGCTAACGTAATCGCTAATCGCTGCATGGTGGGGGGGGGGGGGGGGAATCCTCGACGAGTCTGAAGGTGGGAATGGGGCAAGATATTTGAATCAGACCATCGGCAAGCCTCGGGTCTGGTTCAAATATCTTGCCCCTCGGGTGAGATTTCCCCATCTCACCTACAGACTCATCGGGGATCATAATAATCAACGTCCCTGGGAGTACCAACTTCCCACTTCTCATTTTATACTCGGTGCGGTGTTCAGAATGCAAGGCAGGGCCCGGCGAATTGGAACTTTTGTATCGAAACGAATCAGGAAGAGAAATTTGAATCGATCTTCAAATTGTCAATATTGGACCTTCTTACATCCGCATATATTGTCATCCTCCTCTCAAGTATTGTATTCAAGATTTTATCACTTTCCAAAGTGTGATTTACTGGGATTTCCGGGTTTGATTATAAACGATAACTTCACAAGTGAATTATGCAATCAACAATTGGGTCATGTATCCGTGCGCGCAAATGAAGACGCTTTGCCGTGGGTGTAATGGGGACTTCATTGTTTTCTTGTTTTTTTAACCCTTTACCTAACATGAAAAGCAGACGACACTTGCAAAAAAATTCTTGAATAACTATTATTTTCATTTTTTGTCTCAAAAACATAGGTTATGGCCCTCGTTGGAACGAACTCGACGAGCTCGTTCCAGTGAGGGGTCATAACCTATGTTTTAGAGACAAAAAAAAAATGACAAAGTAATGAACATTAATTGGCGATTTTTGAGAATAGCGCTGGCGGGTTTTCGCCGTTGCGTTAGGTAAAGGGTTAAATAATATGATTATCGTTAATAATGAAAAGTAATATACAGAGTAATCCCTTGACTGGACTGGTTATGTGAAATAATTCATTCGAGGCGAGGGACTATATTGTAAAACACTCGTGCGCATTCGCGCACTCGTGTTTGTACAACGTTCCTCACCTCTCGTCAATTATTTCACGTACCCAGTCCAGTCAAGCGATTACTCTCAAAATAATACACTATAAGGAGGCAAAACGCTTCTTAACGGATGTTATATGAACATTTAATAGAGCATAAAATGAAGGAGATCAGCTGATTGGGGCATTATTTATTGATTTTGAAACCCTCAATAAAAATGTCACAGTGTCTACTTTGGAAAAGACTTAAAATATTTGCACTCTCTGTCCTTTCAAAATTGTGAGAACTGAAAAATAAGGCGAGGGGGGACAAGTAAAATATGCCTTTTCAGTTGAGTGCGAGACTGGACGGAAGTTGGTGAATCGTAAAATTTGAACACAAAAAACACGCGGCTTAATTTTTTTTTTCCTGTTCATTTTTTGAATGAGATGATTTACTAAGCGGATGCATGACTGCTTTCCTCAAAATGAGCTTGGTGACCTTAAGTGATAGGAAAATGTTAACATTGCCTCCAATCATTCAGTGTATTGTAACCTAAACAGCGACTGATGTGTTTAGGCATGTCAACCAGAAGAGCGGAATATGCCAGAACGAAATCAAAGCAGGTTCGGAAGCGGAACTGCCTTGAACTCTTCTCTTCTATCATCAGGTTTTCGATACAGAAGAGGTCAGTAAGAGACACTTTGTAGAATATTTAGAACATCTCAACGATTCGAAAATGACCAAATCCGAATCGAAGCATCGGGACAGATTCGACCGAATCGAATTTTGAAATCGTCACGGAATCCTAAATGCAAATATTACCACCATTTTGGACCCTCAGTATTTTTAGTCGAATGAGAGCTTTGAGAAAAGCCCTCAATGAGGTCTAATTTACTATCCTTCTTTGTCTCATTCGGTGGATGTCGTCTGGGCCCTCTGCACCACAAGAGGAGTTTTACGTTTCCTCTCGTTCTCAATCACCACTGACTGTTCTCCTAGTCCTACCCCGTTTCTGCCTCGGTTTCATTCTGGCATCACTACAGAGTCATACATTTTCATCGTAGCTAGCGGGCATATAATTAGTAACCCTTTACATTACGCATCCAAAAGCTTCAGGGAAGTGAAGCAGTGCTTGTTTACTGTGGTAAACAAGCTCTATTTACTGGTAAAATAGGACCCAGTCACCAATGCTTGGAGTGGAAGTCCTCTAAAATAGGCAACATGGGTATAAACGATTGACTACAATTGCCTTCATCTCCATGTCACGTTTAACCATCGTGTAGAAATATTTGACCTCAAACACCAATAAAATATAAATAAATAACGGCTAGCGCTATTCACAAAATCTAGGACTGCACCAATATCCTCCCCTCACATTACTATATATATCACAATTCAGTCTCGACGATACGATATGTATATGATACGCGTTATCTCTCATCGCATACAGTTACAACTGTCAGATACTTAGGTTTACAGGGGCGCGGTGGCTCATTTGGTAGAGGTGCAGGCTGCAAGCCGAGAGGTCCCCGGTTCGAATCCCACCTGTGGCAACCGCGTTGTGTCCTTGGGCAAGGCACTTCACCCCCATTGCCCACGTGGGGGCACGGCGGCGCTGTGTACTAAGGCGTACTACACGTCGATGGTGCACCTGTCTTCAATCAATGCTAACCCTGAATGTGTGGAGTTGGTATGTTGGGGAGCTGGCAGTTGTTCGCCGTTGCTCGGTGGTTCTCTCCGGGTACTCCGGCTTCCTCCACCCGTAAAGCTGTCACGGTCATGATTAGCCATTGTGCATAAGTATGTGGCCTTAAACACCAATAAATAAATAAATATACTTAGGATTACATGAATTCATTTCCAGTAGCTTTCATTTAATACAAATGTTTGAATGTACACTTAATATAAAACTTCTCAGTGTGATAACCAGTGGCGGCGCCAGAGTTACAAAAGTGAGGGGGTACAGTTGGGGATTGTACAGCGCCGAGCTGGGTGTTTTGTTTTTTTGTTTGTTTTTTTGGGGGGGGGGGGGGGGGGTGGGGGGCTCACCCTAAGTTGAGAAAATTTTCAACTGTTTGCAACAAAATCATGCGAATATGGATATCATTGGAACCGGCTGAACAAGCCGGTTCCAATGATATTCATATTTGCATGGTTTCACTGACCTTTGAGAATTTTTCTAAAATATTAAATTTTATTTATTTTTTAAAGTTGCTGTAGGCTGAATTCCAAACGGATGCCTCGCACGCTCTCGATTCTAGCATTCGTCGAATACTTTTAAGCACTATGTTTCAGTCCGTTCAATTTGGCCCATCGACTCTTGTTTGTTGTTTGCACCTAGCGTATATGGGGACGGAGAGGGGGTGGGGGGCGGGGGTAAACATAATTTCAAAATTTCTCTGATTTAGTGCACTTGGGAATATGGGATTAAGCATACCGACCATTACACCGCAACGTTCAATACAACAAAAATTTAAATAATAGTATTGTTTTACTACGCTTGGCGAAAAAAGTGGAGGGGTAAGTACCCCCCACATACCCCTCCATGACGCCGCCACTGCTGATAACCAGTGGTATTCTGTAACTTAATTACCCATTTTCTTGTACTTTTTTCACCTTTAAAAGTATATCCTAACCATTTAATCCCTTATATCGTGTTTGACAGAACTCTGTGAGCTCTTTCTAACAAGATATAAAGATATAAAATTCTCAAAGCACTATTTTTTGCGTCAAAAACATAGCTTATGATCCCTCATTGGAACGACCTCGCTGAGCTCATTCCAATGAGGGGTCATAAGCTATGTTTTTGTGACAAAAAATGAAAAATTAATAAAAATTGAATGGTGAATTTTGTGAATAGCGCTGGCCGGTTTTTGCCGTTACGGTGGGTAAATGGTTAACCCTTTACCTAACATGAAAAGCAGACGACACTTGCAAAAATAATTCTTGAATACCTAATTTTTTTTCATTTTTTTGTCTCAAAAACATAGGTTATGACCCCTCGTTGGAACGAGCTCGCCGAGCTCGTTCCAACGAGGGGTCATAACCTATGTTTTTGAGACAAAAAATGAAAAAAATAATGAAAATTAATTGGCGATTTTTGAGAATAGCGCTGGCCGGTTTTGGCCGTTACGTTAGGTAAAGGGTTATGCAAATAAATATTCAGCAATATAAGTAGCAGGAGAGCGATGAAACGTCCCTCATTGGGGACCTAATGGGGCCTTAGGAAGTGCCGTCATAGCCACGTTACTCAGTTACGTCCTGTATATTTTTACCTGATCTTAGTGCGCATACGCATCGGGTGTTGTTAGAATGACATTTCTTTCCCTTGGCCATTTTGTATACTGGAGGCAGCCATCTTAGTTTCTATGTCACCCAAAGGCCTGCAATAGGATGGGTATGTTAGAAGGGTACGTTCCATTGAATAGGTATAAATCTAATTACCCAAATAGACTCGACAATTTTTCCAAATCAGCAAAATCCACCCAATTTATCACTTTATTTGGGACGGATTCCCTCAGAATCATCCTTTTTTCCAATAATAGGCGCGTTCCTTTGTATAAGAGTAACTTCAGTGGTTCGGATTCTGCGTATCCTGAACAATTCTATGGCTTCTTCTTCGTTTCTTCGACCTATTATGTCCCTATTTTTGACTATCCTAGCAGTCTATCAAGTCCAAGCTATCTCTGGTTCCGACCTCTTCCCTCGTCCAAGTCTTATAAATATCATTCAGATTGCTTTATTCCTCACAGTCTGCACCTACTCATAACAACTCGAATCTTATCGAGGAAATAAACCATCGAGTAATTACTCGAACTAGTTACTCGTCTGGCGACTCGTACGCTCATCTGGGTATTGGAGGACATTGTGATGTAGTAGGGAGAATACATTTGGAGGATACCATCGAAGGATATCTATCTGAAGATTATTATATTCTCCCCCACTATACGTAAAACATACGCGCGCCCGGGTGAGACAGCAGGGTGGTTCAAATATCTTGCCCTAAGGGTTCCCACCTGCAGACTCATCGAGGATGATTTTTCTCCCCCCACACGAGGATTACGTCATTATTGATAATTGGCAGTCACGTGCTGACATACCCAATTTATCAAATCGCAGTCCTTTCGAAAACCGAACAATTTCGTCGGAAAGATCGTACAAAAGTTAGGTATATACCATAGGTATATACTAAAAAATTGATTTGTAACACTGTCCGTTAAGGAATGAATTTGCGCGTGTCAAACTCTAATGTAAAGGGCATTGATCGATCGATAAATCCGCGTAGTGATATTATTAAATCTGCAGAGAAACATGGGGTTGAAACAAATCAACATTGTTGATTTTGAATGGCACGTGGATTACATGCGGGAAATCGTGAAGCCATTTTGTTTATTTACAATTGTGTAGACGATGATGAAATAGTTCCGGCGACCTAATAAAATATGCAAATGAGTATGTCACGTGGGGTGTGATGGATAGAAATAACCCACCCTGCCCTCTCACCCCGGACACGCGTATATTTCACAAAAAGTTGGGGGAGAAAATTATGTCTTCTAGAGTCTGTCCAGTTCTATGCATCTAGACCACCCCATGGCCTTCATAGCGCCAAGACCACTACTGCTGATTTGTCTATTGTCGCCATCGTCTGTCCTTTGATTTCTTTCCTCTCTTTCGGCTGCTACTACTGATCTGTACGACTACAATCAGCTGCCAATAGGTCCCCTGTGCTAGAGTCCCCTACATTTACCAGGGGTGGCGGAGTGATTTTCAAAGGGAGGGTGGGGGGGGGGGGGGCTGGATCGGGCGATGCATGATCGTCGGTATGACGGGAGGACCATGGTTCGGCCCGTGGTACGAAAATTTTAAATTCCAGGGTGCCAAAACTCCCATTTCCATGCATCTGAGCGGATATTTTGAGATTTTTCAGGAGATGTATTTGAAAGATTTCACACTTTGAGAGCCGTTAAAAAACGTCGGTAAAGCATACAGGTTGAGGTCTAATTATCAGCTTTGGTCATAACGACCAAAGCTGATAAATAGACCTCACCTGTATGCTTTACCAGACGTTAACAGCAATTATACTGTCTGTGGATTATCTTGTCTGGAGGTGGATTTGGTACTTGGGTGTCTGAAGTGTCGCGACATTACACTTGTCATTTGGTATTATTGTAACAACTGTCAAGTTTTGGGATATCTACACTTGAACAAAGTGCTAGTTTAGCACTTAGTAAGTGTTAAATACAGCACTTCAAGCGTAGTTTTTAACACTTTAGTTTTTAGCGTGTATCAAAATTAGTTTCATTTTTTTTGTGTCACTGCACAGTTAGAGTGAGCGCTTCCTAAAATGCATCTCGAAAAGCACTTTTTGATTGGATACATCCATCCAAGAAGACTTTAACCATGGGCTGAAAGTATGCTTATACTTTTTGCTATTTCTGTGGCTGTTGAGACTTCATCAATTTAACATAGCACATAATTAACCATTTTCTTTCTGTAATTGAGTTTCAGGCACTGAATTGCACCTTTGTGTTGGTATTTGGTGGGAGGAAAACCAATTTAACATTACTGACCACAGTATCAGGATGACCACTAAAATTATCCATCAACACTAGGATTTTTCTGTCTTTTGCCTTCATTTTTTTTATTCACTTGTGAAAACCATTCCCCGCGGGAACCCCAGGAAGTGAAGCAGTGCCTGTTCACTGCAGTAAACAGGCTCTGTTTTACTGGTAAAATAAGACCCAGTCACCAATGCTAGGGAGGTGCAAACCCTCTCTAAAATGGGCAACATGGCTTATTAACTCTCACCCCTGGTCTTGAGTTGATACTCATGTTGTGGTCATGATTAGCCATTGTGCAAAAATATGTGACCTTAACTCTTAGAAGCCGGGAGTCGAGTTTTCTTGTCTGTGATGTAATACGGCAGGTAATCTTGCTGTGACGTTTCGACTATCTTTGGGCTTGGGGAGAATTAAACACTGAGCAGGTGCTTCTAGGCAAGTGTCGTCTGTCTGAATAGGCAGATGACACTTGACTAGAAGCACCTGTTTTACTGTAAGTTTTTCGCCGTATGTCATGTTCAATAAATTCATTCTGATTCCCTGGCGTCTAAGAGTTAAACACCAATAAATAAATAAATATAATATGAAAGCCATGTCTTGAAAATATTCCCAGTCATACAAGCTTTGCGGTTTGAATAGTACATCACTCCTAAGTCTTTAAGGTTGATGCTCTTCATACGTTGAGGATTCTGAGATTTTCTACTTGTGAGAGGATCCAATTTTATTACACGCCCGTTCTATGAAGTCCACATCTACAGCAACACAAAATCATGTGGGAAATGAAAATCGTTGACGGACTATTTTTAGACGGAAGCGAAATTTCACTGGAATTTTGTACAAAATAGTGCACTGCAATTACAGTGTGAATCGCTAGTGATAGCTAAACATAGTAACACGAGTTCCCCACGCAAATTTGATTGGCGATAACATGCGTTCTTACTGTTGATAGTAAGCGACCCCTGAGTTCCAATGTGTTCTATGTGCCTACACTGCAAAAAATATAGGTTCTCTTTCAAGCCTGAAAATAAGCAGACTGTCATCTGCAAAATGAGGGTCCCAGAGGGTGAACTTGGTGATGCTACCCTGCACAGCAGGGTAGCATCACAAAATTTACCCTCTGTGAACCTCAGCCTGAATCAAGATCACAAGCCAAAACAGAAAGATATGTCTAGAGGAAAAATTGGCCCATCTTGGATAGCATCAGCAAATTCACCCTCTGGGGACCTCATTTTGCAAATGACAGGTTGCTTATATTCAGGCTTGTTCTCTTTAGATCCAAAACTGGTTCTAATCTTGTCCCTGAGATGGAACCAGCTCTGTTTAAACAGTTTATTTCAAATCAAATAAATTTACCAAGATTAGCATGCAATTTTAACAGAATATTACATGAACGGAAGTAGATTCAGCAGTAAACTTGGAGCTTATTCGACGCAGTCGCCAAACATTTATTTTGAAACAAAGGAGATATGAACAGTTGGCATATCGAACCAGTTTTGGTTCTGTATAGAACCAAAACTGGTTCGATATGCCAACTGTTCATATCTCCTTTGCTTAATAATGATTTGAGACAACCTCGTATGAGCTCTAAACTTACTGCTGAAACCCCCTCAATTTATGTTTAATTCTATTAATATTTAATGTTAATCTTTATAAATTTATTTGATTTGAAATAAATACTGTTCAAACAGAACTGGCTTCATCTCAGGGACAAGATTATATCCAGTTTTGGTTCTAAAGAGAACCTATATTTTTTGCAGTGTATTACGAGTTGCCAAATGTGTCCTTCTAATAATTGCTTTTATATACGCGTAGGCGTGTAATAAACACAGAACGCGTGTGAATGGATTAATCGATATGGCCTGCGTCCTCTCATTTTATCCTCCCGCGCTGGCACCCGTGCCATACCGATTAACCCATTCACACGCGTGTATCTTCCTGTGTATGTACTGCTCGAACGATTTGTATCTAATCGAGAAAATACGCCATCGAGTAATTGCTCAAACGAGCGAGTCCTCGAACGACTCTTAGCATCTCGATATTGGGGGATATTTATGGCATGATGATTCATTGCAGGATACATTATAGGGGATATCCTTGCGTTATCTGAGGATACATGTTCCGCATATATTGGAACACTACCCACATTCGGGTACATTTATGGAATTGTTCGAAAGATGACCCCACTCTGCTACATCTGGGTACTCCACTTGTCCCCATTATCCCCTCAACGAGGGGCGTTTCCTCGCTCCTCTACTACTAATGTAGAGGGGCTATTCTATATCTTGATTATTTCAGTAATCATTTTTATCACCGTCGATGTTGGTATGCAAATCACATAGTTCCACAGCACCAGCTTTCAAACTCGAATAAGTTATTTTTCCTAACAGTATTTTATATTTATTACAGTACGTGGAGAGTGTATTATCACTAAATCACCCACAGAGTGGAGATTCCACCCGAGGAATAATTGCAAATTTGTTGCAAAGCATAACCAGCACCAGCAAAGTTTCAGCCAATGGACCTCCGGGATAACCCCGGAGGTCCATTGGCTGAAACATTGCTTGTGTTTTTAGTACAAAATTTGAAAGTTACAGCTTGGATGATAAGTCCACTCCGCGGGTGATTTAGTTACAATCCACTCTCCACGTACTGTATATCGACTCGCGATACTACACAACGTTGCTTATTGAAATGTGGGTTGTCTATCGCGATTCAAAGTTGTCACAATTAATCGTTGCAGACCTACAAAGTTCGCATTCTAATTTTATCATTTTTTTCTTTTCGTTTCCTGTCTCAGTCACATAGCTTATTACCAGAATCAAATTCTTCCCCAACCCCTTCCTCCTCCACCCAGTGGGAACCCTGAAAGTGGAGCAGTGGTTGTTTACTGTGGTAAATAAGTTCTGCTTCACTGGTAATACACAGAACGGCACGCGTGTGTGAATGGGTAAATGAATATGACACGGGTGCTAGTCGGAAGGATTAAACGAGAGGCTGCAGGTCTCGAGTTTTATCCTTCCGCGAAGGCACAAGTGTCCATTCACTCACGCAGGTCGTTCTGTGTTTATTACACGCCTTCACGTCTATAAAAACAATTATTAGAAGGTCACTCAGCAATTTATTTGATAACTATCAACAAAAAGAACACATTTAATCGCCAACCAAATTTGCGAGGGGAACCCGTGTTACTAATTCGTCCCCTGAGTTCCAATATGTTCTATGTGCCTAATGGCACATAGAACACATTGAAACTCAGGGGGCGATTTTTAGCTATCGCTAGCGGTTCAAATTGTAATTTCGATGCACGAATTGTAGAAAATTCAAGTGAAATTTCGCTTCTTTATAAAAAAAAGTCCGTGAACGAATTTCGTTCAGTACATGTGTGCTGAACGGATTTTCATTTTCCGCATGGTTTTGTGTTG
Organism: Pictodentalium vernedei; assembly: GCA_031216915.1. Classification (NCBI taxonomy): domain Eukaryota; kingdom Metazoa; phylum Mollusca; class Scaphopoda; order Dentaliida; family Dentaliidae; genus Pictodentalium; species Pictodentalium vernedei. Next base: position 56,889,447 of record CM062294.1, on the reverse strand, counting down.
CTGTAGATGGAGATTTCATAGATCAGGCGTGTAGTAAAAATAAGACCTGGAACCAACGCCTGGGAGCGAAGTCTTATAAAAGGGGGCAGCAGAGGTGTCTGGCGATTGGCTAAACTTGACTTCATCCCTATTGTTGTGGCCACGACCACCCCTGCCCATTCCTCTCAGCCCGTCGTATGTTCCTATACCCTTGAATTTTTTTTCCGAATAAAATATACGTGTTTATTTATTTTTCAGCAAGTTTGACTTGGGCAATAAAGACCTGCTCCTCAGGTTATGGATATTCTTATTATTGCTTAAGTGGATACTTTTGTTGCGGAAGTTATACATGCTGTGCGTAAGTATTACTGGTATTGAGAGACATTTACAAGTAGTGATGACTGACACTATAGACCAAAGCATTTAACACTGAATTCAGCATACCCCAGGACTGACACTATAGGCCAGAAATTAACATAGGATTCTCCATAGGGTTTTTGGTCTATAGTGTCATATTTTGGCCTATAGTGTCAGTCCTGGAGGCGAGAAAAAGATTTTAAAATCTTTTTCTCGCCTCCAGGACTGACACTATAGGCCAAAATATGACACTATAGACCAAAAACCCTATGGAGAATCCTATGTTAATTTCTGGCCTATAGTGTCAGTCCTGGGGTATGCTGAATTCAGTGTTAAATGCTTTGGTCTATAGTGTCAGTCATGGGGTAGGTTGTCCCAATTACTCTATACTGTCAAATATGTGTATTTTGCTTATTAATCAATCTTTCCATTCTTTAAACCGTACAACAGTTTACTGTATGGAAGGAATGGTTATTAAACATACAATATCTTGAGGGTGAAAACGCGAAATCGTCTGTTCTTACTTTCAGGGTGAACTTATCTCGAGCGTGGTGGATATCAGACTACAACATTAAACATTAAATGAATAAATGAAGGGTTGAAATTAAGAGGGGAAATTTAGTTGGGAGTGTTTAGCTTATAACATTTTGAAAGAATTTATTTGAACTACACACAATTCTATCTCACCTTCTCTTTGAACGCGAGTATACAATTATTTGTATACTCGTATTCAAAGTTGTTTGTGCGTGAGGTGAAAATTCATTTCCCTGGGGAGATTTGTCTTGAAAAATATTTTTTCATGAAGCTGTTATAACATACAAAAACTGAAAAACACGCACATAACTCTGATAATGCACTGTGAAAAATCATCTGTTTATAATTATCATCAAACTTGTCTTTCTGGGCGGGGGATATGTTATTAGATGTGCATGTGTTTTGAGCGCACAGAATGTAATTATACACCGCACTTGAATCTCTCTCTCTCTCTCTCTCTATGTCACGTTCTCTATTTAAAAAACCAATAAACTAAGAGACATATATTCTCTCCATGGCTTCAGATGCGTAATTCGCGCGCGTGATTAACAGGCAGGTGTCTGACCCTACTTCTTAGTGCAAGTTTTTTTTTAGACAAAAATTTATCTTTTTTCTGTTAGAGAAATGAGAGTTTTCCCCCTTGCACTGTAGACTGTTAATCTCATGTAACTTTTTTTTGCCTGCAGAAAAAATATTGGGATATGAGATGTCAGTAAATTTGTAACAAAAAATCACCTTGTTATTGCTTCACGGTATTTATTTTGGCGGGAGGGGAAATGAAATATTTCGACCACACGACTCACTGGCTGTTTCGCCGCCCCAGATTTTGGAACAGTGTTCCAAAATCTGGGGCGGCGAAACAATCAGTGGATCGTGTGATCGAAATATTTCATTTCCCCCTCCCGTCAAAATAAATACCGTGAAGCAATAACACGGTGATTTTTTGTTGCAAATTTGGAGGGGAAAATGAAATATTTCGATCAGTGGGTAATGTGATCGAAACATTTTCATTTCCTCCCCGCCAAAATAAATACCGTGAAGCAATAACACGGTGATTTTTTGTTGCAAATTTGGAGGGGAAAATGAAATATTTCGATCACATTACCCACTGATCGAAACATTTTCATTTCCCCGCCAAAATAAATACCGTGAAGTAATAACAAGATGATTTTTTTTGTTGTTGCAATTTAGAGGGGGGAAATGAAATATTTTATAAATGAATTGGGTACTGTATTTTGGTTGTTTGTGTGCATAAAGTTTCTCTTTTTAAGAATGTGGTGGTCCTGAAAAGGACCGTTTTTAAAGTTGTTGTCTTTGAGCCAGGGGGTTGATTCTATTCAGGCAATATTTTTCCATACCGCCCCTGACCACACGCCAAATTTCCAATCCTCATCCGTATTGGGTGTGGTGATTTTGATGGTTCTTCTCCATTATCTTCCAACCTCCTAACTGTTACACGCTGTTCAGTGGCTTTCCTCTTACGCCCCGGTCTTTTCTTGGTCTGTTTGGTGGGTTCTAGCATCTGAAAACCCACCGGGATGGTAATCTTCTCCGGCACGAGTTGTAGAGGTGACGTTTTTTTTACTTGATCCACAGCATCGTAAATCTTTTCTAGCATTGCCAGAATTTTTCCCCACTCTGTCTCATCAGTTTGTACTTCCACATCTCTTGTATTCTTTTCACTAGGTGTGGTATCATAATATCGCCAATAACCGGCATCCATAGCCTGTAGATCTTCAAAATTTATAGTTGTAAATTCTGACATTTTTTCAGTGTAATGATAAAATGAAGAAGTTTTTGCTTTCAATTTATACTATTAGGATTTGTTTTCCCTCTTTTTTTACCATTGGATGAAATTTTTGGGGGGAAAACTCCCTCCCAATAAAAAATAAAGAAAGTCTTTATTTTTTATTAGAAGGAGTTTCCCCCCAAAAAATTAACCAACAGTAGAGAAGCCCGCCTAAAAATCAACCAGTCTGGGAAGAAGGCGCCAGAATTACTCATTTTCACAATGAGTAATTCTGGCGCCTTTTTCCCTCCCTTGAATTACTATCAAATAAAGAAAGTCTTTTATTTTTTATTTGAAAGTTTCCCCTCCAAAAAATTAACCAACAGTAGAGAAGTCCGCCTAAAAATCAACCAGTCTAGGGAGAAGGCGCCAGAATTACTCATTTTCACAATGAGTAATTCTGGCGGCTTTTCCCTCCCTTGAATTACTATAAAATTCACTAGACTCCCCCCTCATACCACCAATGTTCTTATTGACAAACATGAAGATTGAACTAAGCATCGAGGTAGAGAGCATAGCACAGAGCGGTGACAGAAGGGGGCAGAACACCGAGCACACAGTCATTCCAAGAGAAAATCTACGAGAATTGGCGAGGAGAGGTGGTGTGGAATCTATTTCATCACAGGCCATGGATGAAGCTCGAGGGGCCCTTGAGCTATTTCTTAGAAGGCTGATGACAGATAGTTGCTGCTATGCCACAGACAGAATTGGTTACCCAAACAACATTATCACAAGAGCCGATGTTCTACGAGCTGCTAGGAAGAAGCATGGAATAATCTTACCAAAATAAACATACATTGTTTATTTTAAAAACATAAAAACGGCCCTTATCAGGGCCACCATATTCTTAAAAAGAGAAACTTTATGCACACTCAACCAATATGATAGAATATAACTGAATTCTTATTTCACGACACAAAAAAAGTATCTAAACACTGTATTCACATTTTCAAAATTTTATTCCATGAAATTTTACATAAGTGTAGTGTCACTTTGAAAATGTTCACATCTTCTTGGTAAATTTTGCCATTTTAGGTTGAATGTCTTTAGCTTTTCGTTTTCTTGTAACTTTCTTTGGTGGTTCCTCTTTCTCTGGAAATAAATTTTCTTCATCAACTTCCATCTTTGATTCAGTAGGTATGTCCACTTTGTATAATAATGTATCATCATTATCATCAAACTCTGGTAACACAGGTTCTGCTAAGTCAACTTTCTCATTTGTAAAGTTAATATGGGGAGGTGGTGGTATTGGTATCATACTCATCCCCCCTAAAGTGTGGTTGTCAATGTCTTTTTCATCAAGTTGTAAGTTGAAACCTGTAATCGGTAATCTATCTTCTGCATGCTTTATGTATTCTGACCATGGATAAACTTTTACCGGTCCTCGTTGATCAACAGCTGGTGAACCCCATCTTGGTTGAGACACAGAGTTATTCGATAGCTTTTTCAATCTACATTCATTAATCCAATGTCCTCTCTGATTGCAATAAAAACATGGCCCTTTGTCTGAACATGTATTTGCCCAATGTCCTTTCTGATGACAAATGGAACAAATCATCTCTTTAGGTGTTGATATCAATTTATAAAGTTCATTCACAAGTCTTCTAACTTCTCCCCATTTAGATGGTTTATAGTAAATACTTTTAGCATCACTTGCTTTCTCTATTCTTGGATCAGTGTTCATCTTTAACTTTTGGAGCGTTTCAAAAAAAATATGTCTTGTCTTCTTGAAGTCAAAAGCAAGTGTGAAACATCTTAAGATTCTTCCTCCTTTTATACTTTTTTATACTTTCTCGGCGAACAGAAATTTGTGTTTCAAGAAAAAATATTTTTCCTGAAAAACACAAGATTCTGTTTTTCAGATTTTTTGTACACTCCAAAATGGTTATGGAAATATTTTGAAATCTTCAAAATATTTCCATAACCATTTTGGAGTGTACAAAAAAATCTGAAAAACAGAATCTTGTGTTTTTCAGGAAAAATATTTTTTCTTGAAACACAAATTTCTGTTCGCCGAGAAAGTATAAAAAATGTGGGTAGGGGGAGGTTTGGATCACACAAGTTTTGGACTTGACAAGAGTGAAAGACGTGATTTTTACAAAAGATGAAGAGATCATTAGTGGACTACAGTGATTCAGAGGATAATGACACAGAACCTGTTGCATTAGCTGGTAAGAAACAGAGATTGACTGAATATGCTAAGAATACAAAATCTGTACACTCTGAAAAGAGTGTACAGAATTTATATTCCATTCATCCTCAGTTAATGCGTGTATCCAGAAAATTTCACTCCGAATCACATGTATGCAGAGTGACTTTAAAGCAATTTGATGTTACTAATCCGCTCGAGTTTTTAACTGAAATATTTGATTCGTTAGTGAGAGATGTGAAGCGAGAGTGTGGTATACAAGACAACGACCCCATGAGGATATCCATCCACCATCCAGGTCTTGAGGTGGGTATTTTTATTCCTTTTACAAAGGCTATGGGTGTCACTGGAAAAACAGTGTTAGATGAAATTGAAAAAGTTATTCAATCAAATGAGAATTTTACTATACACGATGGTCAATTATCTTTAGAAATAACACACACTTCACTACCACATGGGTCTGGGCGAAAAGCACCTATTTCATTTTCAGCTGTGGGTAAACTGGTTGGAAATAAGAAAAGTATTATCGAAATTAAAAACTCCTGTGATTCCATGTGTCTCGCACGTGCCATTGTAGTGGGAAAATGCCATGTTGATAAAGATGAATCTGAGCTTTGGGAGAAAAAATGGAAGAATATTCGATATTCTGATAGACCGACACAAGAGCGAGAGGCTAAAATATTGATGGATAAAGCAGGCCTCGAATATAATAAAACTTGTGGGTATGAGGAATATCATAAAATTCAAGAGATACTCTCACCAGACTATGTGATCAAAATCCACCCACAATTTGTCAAAGAAACGTTTTTATACGAACCACCTCAAACTACAAAAGAGAGTAAAGTTATTCACATTTATCACCACGACCAGCATTTTGACACCATCACTAAAATTACAGGGTTTTTAGGATGTGCTTACTATTGTGAATATTGCAATGTAGGCTATAATAACAGAGAACGTCACAGATGTCCGAAAGGCTGTGTCTGTTATTCTCCACTGCCATGTACGCCTGAACATTCTGTTCATTGTTACACTTGTAATAGAGATTTTGTAAGTTCATCTTGTTATAAAAATCACTCAACTCAAACACATGACCAAGAAAAATCAATCTGTCAATTAGTGAAAAAATGTCTATCGTGTAACATGTGCATTTACTCTGGGAAAGGTAAACACATTTGTGATGGCTTCAAGAAATGCAAATATTGCCATGAAATAGTCAAATTTGAACATTATTGTTTCATTCCAAAATACAAACCACCCACGAAAGACAAAATGCCAAAAGTACCCTTTGTGTTTTATGATTTTGAAACAACTCAAGACTCAGGTCTCCATACCCCAAATTACTGTGTTGCACACCGTGCATGTGGGGAATGTATTTGCAAGCCTATAGATCAAGAATGTATTTTCTGTGACAAAGATGGAAGAAGGGAATATATTTTCAAAGGAGAATCTACTTTGAGTGATTTTTGCAATTGGCTTTTCAGTAAGGAACATTTAGATACAACAGCTATTGCTCACAATTCAAGAGGGTTCGATGCACAATTTATCTTAAGACATCTCATTGAAACTGCTACATCAAAACCCGATGTCATCATGAATGGAAACAAAATTATTTCTCTGAAAGCTTGCGGTGTTAGACTCATCGATTCATTGAGTTTCCTTTCTATGAGATTGGCACAATTCCCTAAAACATTTGGTTTAAGTGAACTTGCAAAAGGTTATTTTCCTCATCTGGCAAACACAAAATCATATCAAAACTACATTGGCCCATATTTAGATGCAAAATTATACATGCCTGATTCTATGTCTCCCCCAGCCAGAGAAGAATTCATTAAATGGTACAATCAAAAATTTACTAGTAACGCCACTTTCAATTTTGCCAAAGAAATGGACATGTACTGTAAATCTGATGTAGACATCCTCCGTAGAGGGTGCGGGGAGTTCAGAACAAAATTTATTGAATGTGATGGGATAGATCCTTTCAGGGAAGCTGTGACTTTAGCTGATGCCTGCAATAAAGCTTGGCGGAAAAATTCAATGCCAGAAAACACAGTTGCCATCATTTCAGACATAGGATATCCCACTGCTGTTCGATATTCCATGAAAGCCATTAGATTCTTACAGCTACTAGCACAAGAAGAAGGCATACACATTCAACATGCACTAAATGGTGGGGAAACTAGAATTGGAAATTATCATGTAGATGGTTTTCACAAAGAGACAAACACAATCTATGAATTTTATGGATGTATGTGGCATGGATGTGAGACTTGCTATCCTGACAGATTCGAGAAAAATCCAATCAATTCACAATTCTATCAATCTCTGTACAACAAAACCCAAGATCGCATAAAACATTTCAAATCATTGGGTTATAATGTTCACATAGTGTGGGAACACGAATTTGATCATCTATGCAAAACGGAGCCAGATGTTCGAGCTTCTATAGATACATTTTTCCCACACATGGATCCCATTCAGCCACGTGATGCATTGTTTGGCGGGAGAACAAATGCCATTAAATTACATTACAAAATTGATGAGAATACAGACACAGAAATTAAATACATAGACATTTGTTCACTCTACCCATATGTCAATAAACACAGAGAATATCCAGTCTCTCATCCAGTTATTCTTACAAAGGAAAACATAGACACTGACAAAATAAGGGAATATAGAGGACTTATCAAATGTAAGATCCTACCCCCTCAAAATCTTTTTTTACCAGTTCTCCCCATTCATTGTAATAAGAAAATGACATTTACACTCTGCAAAACATGTGCAGAACACGAATTAGATCAGTGTAAACACACACCAGACCAACGTGCAATAGTAGGTACATGGACATCTGTCGAACTTAACAAGTCATTTGATTTGGGTTACACTTTAATTGAGACTTATCAGATTTGGCACTGGGATGAATGGTCTTCAGAGATTTACAAACATTATGTGAACAAATATTTAAAAATGAAACAAGAAGCTAGCGGGTTTCCAGATTGGGTGAAAACAGAAACAGACAAAAACACATTTAAAAAAGATTATGCACAAATTGAAAACATCTATTTGGAAAATGTTGAAAAAAATCCAGGAAAAAGATCATTTGCCAAAACCATGTTAAATTGTCTCTGGGGAAAGAATGCACAAAACAATATCAAAAGTAAAACTAAATATATAAATGAACCGTCCGAATATTTTGATATAATACAGAGCAAAGACAAAATTGTGAACAATGTGGAATTTTTTGACCATGATCAATTTGTTTTAGTAAACTATATAGACACTGCAGATGTTTACACACCACACAGTTCAGCAAATGTTGTTGTAGCATCGTTTGTAACCGCGTATGCACGTATGGAATTATATAAAGTTTTGGAACAATTAGGAACACGAGTTTTATACTTTGACACAGACAGTTGTATTTACATCCATAATCCCACACTTTGGAACCCAAAAATTGTAAATAGCAGGTTAGGTCAATGGACAGATGAACATCCAGGGGCAAAAATCACAGAGTTTGTAGGTTTAGGGCCAAAAAATTATGGATACAAATACATTAAAGATGGAGAAACACACACCACATGTAAAGTTAAGGGGATCACATTAGATTTCAAAACATCACAAAAAGTTAATTTTGAGAGAATGGTTGAGTGTGCACGAGACAGAGAGAATTACAAAATAAACATTGAGTACACACATAAAATTAAACGTAATAAAAACAGACAAGTCACAAGTGAAGCACAAACCAAAACATTCAGATCTGTATACACAAAACGTTTTGTAGTAGGTAAATATGATACCCTCCCATATGGGTTTAAGGTATAAATATCTGTCACAAAAACTCATTTCAATTGTGAACAGAGAACAGACAAGATGTCTTTACCACTCGAGCCTGCTTTCCCTAATTATTTATCAGAGTTAAAAAGACTTGAAAGTTTTCATTGGACTTCCTACCCAGTCTTACAATCGAAAAAAGAAGAATTAGCCAAAGCTGGATTTTTCTGTGTTGGGGGTGGTAAAGTGAAGTGTTTTGTATGTGGACAAGGTTTACATAACTGGGAAGAAAAGGATATTCCTTTACAAGAACATGTCAAGTATTCTCCAAATTGTCCTTACATGAAACTTATTAGAGGCTGTCAGTTATATAAACCACCCACATGTATGCAAACACCCCCCGATAAAATATTAGCAGTCATGGATAATGGGTTCACTTTAAAACAAATATTTTCAACAATGAAAAAATATGATAAAACTCTAGATGATTTTCCAGATTCAAATTCATTATTTGCACTCATGGTCATAAATGATCAAAGTACTTCATCATTTAGTAAAATAATTGGCAATCATGCCGCAGTACATTTCAGAAATAAGTTAAGTGATTTATTTACTGACGGACCAGCAAATGATTTTCCTGACTGCCCTGATGTACAAAGTACATCAGAACAGACAAAAGAATCATCACTTTGATTTCAACCATGGAACCAGTAAGACACATCTTAGAAAACAAGATCACACGTAAGGCATTATTATATGCATTTCAAATGATCACTCCTGGTTATCTAACAATAACAAAAGATTTCATTCAAAATCAATTAGAAAAAGATGGAATGTATGGGGAATTTTGTAATGCATTACAAATCATGAATGCTTTTTACAAAGATAATGTACAAAATATTTGGACAAGAGTTATGTGGGATTTTATTATTTATGATGAAGAAATCATTAATTATTTATATAGACAATGTATGCCACAATTAGATCAGAGTTCTTCAGAAACTTTATTTGAATTAAAATCACCCTTAAAACGAAAACCCACACAGAGATGTGAAGAAGCTATGGAGGTAGAAAGTATATAAGTCAATGTTTTGATATTCCTTTTGGTAAAAAAAAAGAAGTCATGGCAATGAGTGAATGTTTATTGTTTCAACATCCGTGTAATATCTTTATATCGGGGCCTAGTGGTTCAGGAAAGACAGTGTTTGTCAAAAAGCTTATTGATATGAAACATGACTTATTTCAAATCCCACCACAAAAAATTGTTTGGTGTTATAAAGAATGGCAAAATACATACGCTTTACTTAAAGAAAGTGACGATGTTAAATTCATAGAAGGCATTCCTGATGATGAATATGAAATTGTCAGTGATGTCACTATTCCACATCTTGTGGTTTTTGATGATATGTTAGGTGATAAAGATGAAGAAAAAATTAAATTATGGTTCACACGAAAAGGCCATCATCGAAATGCAAGTGTCATATACATCACACAAAATATGTTTCAACAATCTAAAGCTAGTCGTACCATAAGTTTAAATGCACATTATATGATTCTGTTTCAAAACACCAGAGATAAAGGGCAGATAAAAGTGTTAGCAAATCAAGTCCAATTACCCCATTTAAATGCATCCTATCAAGATGCAACGAGTACTGATCACGGTTATTTATTAATTGATTTTCATCCTAAAACCCCCGACTCTTTGAGATTAAGAACTGATATTTTTCATCCTTGGGTGACACAAAATGAACGGGGTCCCATCATTTACACAAAACTATAAAAAGCTGCATCCATAACTTTTTGTGTCACTTGGTTAAAACTTTTGTTGATGAGTACACATCACAATGGTATCTTTTATCCGATCATTAGAACAATTGAGTCAGCAGACAAATCCGTTTGCAAGAGAAAAATTACTTAAGAAAGGTTTCAAGAAAATTTTAAAATGGTTTACGTTAGCAAGTAAAATCATACTCAATAAAAAAATTAAATTGCCAAAACAAACTCAAACATATATGGATAAGCATAGACAGGATTTACAACAACTTGCAAATCCAAGAGTTGATCTTGCAACCAAGCGAAACATTATTTTAAAACCAGGTGGTGGTGGATTTTTTGGCGGTGTTATTATTCGTAATTTAATTCGATGGGATGGACATAAAACAAGTCGTAATTTTTATTCACCATTTACAAAAACAAAAAGTAAGAAACGAAAATTGTCTACAAACAAAAAAATCAAAAGAAATGTTGATAAAAATTACGTGCATGCAAATTTCTTAGTCACTCCTCAAAAACTGACAAAAACAAAGTCTGTTTTAGTGAGCAAACTTCAAAAACAGAAAAAAGTACCACCATTAAAGTTAACACGTGGAACATCTGGTGGCTTTAGAGTATCGCATGATCCTATGATGTCTAGACAGAGTGTGGGGAATGTAGCACTGAAAGAAAATATTCCAATGACAGCACGATTCACAGCATTGAATGCACAAACACCTGTTGAGAGGATAAGATCTTATTTTAGTTGAAATAAAATGACTTGCATTTGTCTACCATATCATTTTATGAATGGTCTTTGTGACGGAAAGATGGTAAAACAATCTCGTAAAATTCCACTAGTTAAAAAATATGGTGGGGTGTTATTGGCACTAAGTCAAACACCACCAGCATTTCAAAAACAAATTATGAAAAATGCACCAAAAGAATTAATTAATTGTGTGGCAGAATGTTGTCATAATCTTTTAAAAGGGAACATACATCTTTCCCCTGTTCAGAAACGAAAATTACACCCGAAACGTGAACAACTAAGATCCCTTGCTAGTAAATCATTATCACTTAAAAAGAAAAAACAAATTTTAAATCAAAAAGGTGGGTTTTTACCATTACTTGGTTTACTTGCACCAGCTGTAGGACTTGCAACAAATCTTGCAAATAAATTAGTAAATAAAATATGAAGAAAATGGCTATTGTACCTTATCAAATGATGGAAGAAATGCAGCATTATAGAAGTGAAAAATCTCAACGCCCAAGATTACCACCTGACCCTGAAATTACTAATACAGCGCTGCTGCAAAATGAATTATCATCCGTGTTAGAAAATTCAGAATTATCAGAAAGTGAGAGAAAACAAAAATACGGTGAAAATTTACAAAAATTTCAAATGTCATATAAGAAGGCATTACAACCAACACTGGTTATACCTGAGACAGACCGAAAGTCATTGTTTTTACGAGATCGTATTTTAGAAAGTGTTCCTGTCACAATGAGGCGTAAAGCAACTTCATTATTATCTGCTTTATCATCTCATCCACACATGAGTTGGGATAATCAGGGTGTTTTAAGTTATGATGGAGAGGCCATAAAAGGTTCAAATATCATTGATTTAGTCAATGATGTTCTCAGACATCGAAAAGGCTTTAAACCAAGAGGGTGGGAAATATTCAATCGTGGTTTAAAAGATATAAATATTCCTCAAGATTTTGTTGGAAATCGTGAACGTTGGATGTGGATGAATAGAGAACAGGATGGCATACCCAATGAATATCAAAGTTCCCCTCAAGATAGTTGGTTAGAAACTTCTCTTTCAACAACTCCAAAACGTAAACTACTTCGAGGAAAGAAAACACCTAGACGTAGATTGGCAAAAAGTAAAATTCCTGATAAATGGGAGGCCTATTGAATAATTTATTAACCGAAATATATTACAATACAAATCACCCTGCCGGCTATGGTGGTATACACAAATTATACAAAGCAGCCCACGGTAAAGATAAATCTGTTACAGTTGATCAAGTTAAAAAATGGTTGAAAGGAGAGAGGACTTACACTTTACATAAACCCATTCGAAAAAAATTTGCAAGACGTAAGACTATAGTGGGTGGTATTGATCAACAATGGCAAATAGATTTAGCAGATTTACAAAGTTTACAATCTTACAATGACCGATTCCGATATTTAGTTTGTGTCATTGATGTTTTTTCGAAATATGCATGGGTTTTACCCATACACAATAAATCAGGACAAACACTAATAAAATCCTTCCAAAGAATTTTAAAAACTTCTGGACGTAAACCATTATCTTTACAATCAGATAAAGGTTCTGAGTTTAAAAATAAAGATGTGCAGAAATTTTTAAAGAAACAAAAAATTCATTTTTTCACAACAGAGAACCCCGAAACAAAAGCTAGTATTGTAGAACGTTTCCAGCGCACACTGAAAACACGAATGTGGAAATATTTTACACACAAACGTACGTTAAGATATATTGATGTGTTACAAAATTTAGTTGATGGATACAATCACAGTTTCCATCGTAGTATTCAGAGAACCCCTGCATCTGTATCAATAGAAAATGAAATACAAGTAACACAAAATTTATATGGTAAAAAATCTAAAGAGAAAAAAATAAAATTTAAAATTGGTGATATAGTACGCATTAACAAAACCAAACATACATTTGAAAAAGGGTATTTACCAAATTGGACAAAAGAATTATTTAAAATCACCCATGTAAAACATACAACACCACCCACTTATAAACTCGAAGATATGGGGGGTGAAAATATACAGGGAACATTTTACCCACAAGAAATTCAAATTATAAAAGATGATAAAAAATATATCATTGATTCAGTTCTTGCCAAACGTTCAAGGCGTGTTGGTAAGAAACTCATCAAGGAACTTAAAGTACATTGGGAAGGTTATCCTACGAAATTTGATAGTTGGGTAGCAGAAACAGATATAGTATAAAAAGAATATGTCACTAAATGAAAATACATTGAGTAGCGAAAGTGCAAGTGTTGAAGTACAAAATCAACAAGCACAATTTAATTGTTGTGGAAGTCTTGTTGCAAAAAATCAAGTAACTTATTTCACACAAATAATTGTCATTTATGCAATTATAATTACAGCCATCATTCATCTTAGTTTACAATCCCCAAACAAAGAATTGTGGTTAGTGTTATTGAGTAGTTCTTTAGGATATATTCTTCCAAGTCCAGGTTTAAAATATTTGAAACCTCACGAGAAGAAAAATGACTTCATTTTACGTAACACTACTGAGTGATAGTTCTATGGATATGTTTCCAAATAACACACAATGTTGTTTTCAAACAAAATTATCTAAACCCATTCATATTAATAAAGAACATTGGGAAGTGGGTTTAGTTGAAGTAATTTTACCATCTGAGGCAAGAAATATAACAGATGATGAAACAAATTTTAAAATCATTGTAACAGATTCAAAAATATCAGCACGCATTAATAATATTAATAAATCGTTTTTCAAACATACAGTACGTAAGGGTGTTGCTGCTGTTGAATTAAGTATTTTATCAGGTGCATATGCAAATGGTGGTCATGTTGTAGAAGCAATAGAATCAGAAATTCAAGAAAAACTGGGTGATATTTTTAAAGAATTTGGTGTGTCATTTCATCTTGGTTATTCATCTCGACAATCACGTGTAAAAATTGTATCAAATAGTATTGGAACAGTCGGTATTCAATTATCACAAAGTTTATCAGAAAAATTGGGGTGTAAAGATGGTATGTTTCCAGTAATATTTCCTAACACAGCAAAAGATGCATTTAAATATAATGTGGATTTAAATGTGGATTTTAATCAGCTCTTTATTTATTCCGACATAGCAGATTATACATTTCTTGGTGATATAGAAGCACCCATTTTACGTGTGATACCCTTTGAAACACGTGACGAATCTCTGCACACTCATAAAGAATTTGATAATGTACATTATGTACCAGTATCAAAATCTTCTTTTGATTATATCACTATAAATATAAATGGGAATACTGGTAAAAACATTCAGTTTTCAAGTGGGAAGAGTGTTGTCAAGTTGCATTTTAGACAGAGACATCAACTCAATTTATAAAAAATGCCTCCAGTGTATCGAGGAGTAGCACGACAATATGGTTATGGATTAGGATCCATTTTTCGCTCAGCAATAAGATCAGCTGTACCATTAATAAAACCAATTGCAAAAAATGCATTTCGAACTTTAAAGAAAGAAGGATTAAAACACGGTTTAGAAATAGCAAATGAATTGATGAGAAATCGTAAACCAACCAAAGAAGTTATGCTCACTCATGCAAAAGATCTAATGACATCAGTGGGTAAAGCTGCTTTGGGAATAAAAAGACAGAAACGAGAACCAAGACATCACTCTGTCATTCGTTCTCAAAGAGGAAAGACACATAAACGGCAATCTTATTCAAAACGAAATTCAAGACCACTTGATATATTCGATTAAATCATGATGTTGCATGGATCTTGCGAGCATTTTTGTAGTGGATTTGATCCAGATAATGTATCACCAACAGCGAGTGGTATAGAAAATATTGGTGAGATTGAGCAATTTCCTATTGCATCTTTAAATAATTCTTCACCAATAGAATTTTTAATCCCCAGACAAACAACCAAGTGGCTAGATCTTGCAGCATCTACACTTGAGGTTCAGTTCAAAATTACAAAGCAAGATGGGGGTGATTTGGAAGATGATACGAATATTACCCCTATCAATAATTTCTTTCACAGCATGTTCAGTAAAGTTGATGTGACACTGAACGGTAATTTGATAACCACCAATACAGACATGTATCCTTATAGAGCATTTTTTGAAAATCTGTTGAGCTATTCAAAAGATGTGAAAAAAACACATCTAGCTGCTAGTGAGATGTGGTATATAGACACCCCTGGCCAACATACTGCATTTGCTAAAGATTCCGCAAACAAAGGTTTGGTTGAACGTCACAAATTAATTGCAAACAGTAAATCTGTACAATTAAGAGGAAAATTGCATTTAGATCTGTTTGTGCAAGAGAAATATTTACCAAATGGTGTGGAAATGAGAGTTAAAATTCATCGCTCCCCAACTAAATTTTGTCTGATTGGTGGTGTAGATGGAAAAATCGAAATTCAAAAAGCCATATTCAGAATACCAGCTTTGGATTTAATTCCTAAATTTGCAAATGATCTGAATGCACAAATAGATCGAACAAATTATAAAATGCCCATTAGACGTACTGAAGTTAAAACTTTTACCATTGGAAATGGTCTTCGATCAAAAATAGAAGACCATCTGTTTCATAAACAGATGCCAAAACGAATAATTCTTGGTTTAGTTTCAAATAAAGATTTAAATGGAGATATTGGTACATCTCCATTTAATTTTCAACATTTCAATTTGAACAAGTTGGAAATTACAGTGGATGGACATTCCATTAAATCACGTCCCTTTGAACCAAATTTCGAAGGTGGACTTTATCTAAATTCATATTTATCATTGTTTGAAGCAATGGGCTATTTTGGACAAAATCAAACATTTAATATATCAATGCAGGATTATGCAAAAGGATATACCCTCTGGGGAATTGATTTGACACCTGATCAATCAAGCAGTGGACCATTAGCTCATCCTATAAAGTCTGGCAACCTTCGAATAGATCTTCAGTTTGCTCAAGCTCTGACACAGGTGATCAACGTTGTTGTCTATGCAGAATTTGATAGTGAAATACAAATCAACAAGTTCAGAGAAGTGATATTTGACTATTAACAATGAGTAAATGTGAACATTGCAAGATGCACAGAGAAATGAGACAAAGAATACAAATAATGAGGCGAGTGAAGACAGAAAATGAAAAACTGTTCCTTAGATTATTTAAAGAAATTGTTGTAAATGAAGTGACACCTTTGATAAAAGAAGAAGTGAATAAACTGTGTTATGGATGTCAAGGAATACCTGGAGCAAAACATGACTTTTGTATAAGAAAGGATATAAGAATATGGATTGAAATGTATTTGAAAGACTGTATGGAAAAAGTGTGCCCATCAAGTGTACTATATAAACTGCTCGAACAAGCAAAAAAATGGAATATTGAAGGCTGTTTTACATATATGAATGTGAACTTTAAAATTAACACACAAGAAGACATTCAAAATTGGGCAGATTTAGTAGAGAAAGAGTGGGGATATTACACACCACTTGTTAAAGAAGAAGAAGAAGAAGTTGATTAAAAAAAAAGTACAACAGCCCTTTTTAGGGATAAGAAGAGATGGACACCACTCAACTACAATATGTTCTTGATAATTCTCAAAGGTTATCATCATTGAATGGAAAAGTGTGTTCAAGAGACTTATTACCAAAACAAAAGCATAAACACAGAAAAGCTTATATTGTGAACACAGATTCATCAAAAGAACCAGGAGAACACTGGGTGGTGATATATTTCAAAGACAATCATTCAGCCATCTACTTTGATTCTTATGGCTTACCACCATTACATAAAGATATATACAATTTCATAGTGAAAAACACAGATTCATGGACTATAAACACAATGAGAGTACAGAGTCTTCATACTGTGGTGTGTGGTATGTACTGTATATTTGTTTTAGATCATCTTGCTAAAGGATATGATTTAGAGACAGTTCTTACTATCAAATTCAACCCAAGAAATTTTCAAGAGAATGACAGAGAAGTCCGTCGATGGTTTGAGCAAAACTATAGACATTATTTAAAATGACTGTAATCAGGTGTCAAAACAACCCACAGAGTTTTTTTTTGATAAATTCTATTGTATATTTTTTGTCACTCACTGTTGTGTATCATATGTAATACGTGATAATGCTTTATTGCAAGAAAAACTGGCTGTCGATAATTTCACAAGAAAACAAACATAAAAAAAACCTTCCAATAAAGCGGTATCACACAACAATTCTTGATGTAAATAGGCTTTCTGTAGATAGTCATTCTCATATCTCGATGTATATATGTTCCTCTCGCTCTATGTATTATATCTCAATGTAAAAAGACTTTTTTTATAGTCAATCTCAGATCTCGGTGTACATATGTTCCTCTCGCTTGATGTATTAAATAGTGGTAGCAAAAAAAACCTAACTCTTATTTTCTGTTTCAATGTAGTGGTGACCCATTACCCCACCCTCACCAGTAAAAAAGAGAAGAGATACTTCTCTTTTTTTCACCACCCAAAAACCATCAGTAAAAAGAGTTAAGAGATACTTCTCTTTTCCACTGTGGGTAAGATATTGTATGCTTATCAACCAATCCTTCCATACAGTAAAGTGTTGTATGGTTTAAAGTATGGAAAGATTGATTAATAAGCAAAATACACATATTTGGCAGAATATAGTAATTGGGACAACCTACCCCATGACTGACACTATAGACCAAAGCATTTAACACTGAATTCAGCATACCCCAGGACTGACACTATAGGCCAGAAATTAACATAGGATTCTCCATAGGGTTTTTGGTCTATAGTGTCATATTTTGGCCTATAGTGTCAGTCCTGGAGGCGAGAAAAAGATTTTAAAATCTTTTTCTCGCCTCCAGGACTGACACTATAGGCCAAAATATGACACTATAGACCAAAAACCCTATGGAGAATCCTATGTTAATTTCTGGCCTATAGTGTCAGTCCTGGGGTATGCTGAATTCAGTGTTAAATGCTTTGGTCTATAGTGTCAGTCATCACTACTTTTACAGCCATCCAAACTGTTAGGTCACCAGTCTAATTCTCATGGGCGGGTCCAGAGGGGCGTGAAAGTACTCTTGCAACCGGCGCGCGCCCTCCTATTTTGAAATTGATTTTTTTGCACACACACTGATACCAGGAATATTGGTATTATCCACGAAAAAACACGGGCATCCACTACCTATGGTTATCGCGGTGGGTGCCCGTGTGTTATCGCCGATAATACCGCTCCCTAATGTATACTGATATAGCTTCGTTAAAAACTGACTTCCTTTTTTCAAAATTTTAATGAGTCTAGATCAGGGGCGTTGGAAGCTTATAAAATTTGGTAGGGGGGGGGGGGGGTATTGTAAACGGGAGCTTGTAGGCCAATGTAGGGGATAGCACGGTCGCCTTTGGCGGCCTGCTCTGCGTTGCCAAACCCGGGGGAGAGTGCGGGAAGGGGGGGGGGGGCGTACCAGGAAAATTTGTGAAATATGAACTACTGAGAACTCATTTCCTCGCTTCTCAAATGAAAAAATCAAAATATCGTTGCTGTTAATTTTTGGTGTTTATCCCTTTACCAAACATGAAAAGCAGACGACACTTGCAAAGATAATTCTTTAATAACTAATTGTTTTCATTTTTTGTCTCAAAAGCATAGGTTATGACCCCTCATTGGAACGAGCTCGACGAGCTCGTTCCAATGAGGAGTCATAACCTATGTTTTTGTTTTATATGAGACAAAAAATGAAAAAAATCATGAAAATTAATTGGCGATTTTTGAGAATAGCGCTGGGCGGTTTTGGCCGTTACGTTGGGTAAAGGGTTAAAGGAGGATGTATGTCAGAGAGGAAGATGTTAACCTGTCAAATCAGTCAGTGACATAGGCTACCAACTTTTGTATGCACTGTAACTGGTGTGGATCATACAGTTTTTATGTGCGCCTGTATGGTGTAGAATATGCAGACGTATTTCGTGTAGATACTAGATATGATTTTCAAAGTTTTGGACATTTTTAAAATACCCCCCTTACAAAAACCCCCCACCCGACTCCGACCCCCACTCCCACCCCCACCCACACACACACACACGCACGCACGCACGCACGCACGCACGCACGCACGCACGCACGCACGCACGCACGCACGCACGCACGCACGCACGCACGCACGCACGCACGCACGCACGCACGCACGCACGCACGCACGCACGCACGCACACACACACACACACACACACACACACACACACACACACACCGGTTCCTACGCCACTGGTCTAGATAAAATTGCGATAATATTTTGGCTGGAAAACATTGCGGTAATATATAAAGAAAGCAACCGAGAGCAATACTGACCTTTCATTTTCCAACAATTTTCTCCTGAAAGACCTAAAACCTGCTGTGGGTTCCATTGCGCAATCCGAACTCGCTGCTACGCGGGTCGGGCGATGCTCCGCATCATACCCTATAATTGAAATGTATCGCCCCATCAAACCCAGAATCCTGGATTCGCCACTGTCTGTATGGACTATCAAGCTCTCGGACCACCTCGTTTAATTCTTTTCGGAATTCGACGCCGTTAAGGGATGTTTGTTTCCTCACTTCTTGTGAAGTATGCGTGCTGACTACCGTTAATACAATTTGATGCCACGCCTGGCCGTATGGTTCACCGGGAAATTGCCAGCTGTGCCCCTATTACGTGTCCTCCTTGGCCCCTGAAATTGGTGCAGCCCAACACTGCTGATGCATAAATTTCGTGAAAATGACCAAAAGGCGAAATGGATCTGATTGCATGGACTGTCGGTTTATCGAAATGCACTGTATGTGGACTGTCATTGGCACCATACCACCAGTCTAGTCCAGGGATGTGGCTAGAGGGTTTCAGCTGGGGGCGGGGGGGGGGGGGGGGGGGGGCACCGGTGTAAATTCCAACTGTGAGTGGTTTCGATAGGTGGTTGGACTGCAGCGCTGGGTGATATCTTTTTTACCCTTTACCCAACGAATCGCCCGCATCCGCCCACGTAATATCTAAATACAGCTGCTGAAAAAATATTATTTTTCGAAAAATTTCAACAAAACCATATCATGTAACCCCTCTTTGGAACGAGCTCGTTAAGCTCGTTCTAAAGAGGGGTCACATGATAGGTAAAGGATTATGAACCCTTCTGAAAAATTTCACTAGTCCTGAAACGGAAAGAGCATCATTTATAATGTCTCTGGGTCAGAAAATTTACCGGATTGATGTCAGAGTCGAAATTTTGAGGTCATGTCAATTTTAGAGAAGGAAATTTGAAACTCAAGTTTCCAGTTGGAAATAAAAGATCAAAATTTCTCATCATTAGTTGGAATTTTAATATTTTTCATGAACAATGTTAATTTATTGAATTTCCAACTATTTAATTTTTAGCTTAACTTGACATAGTCAAGATAAGCTATTGCCATCACGCGTGCGGAAGTCTGTTAGTCTGTGAGTCTGTGAGTCTGTGACGTCTGTTCACATTTCCTTTAGCACGGGCTACACCCCGCAGTTCTTGTCTGATCGTAACGAAATTTCATATGCAGGTTTGGGGTCATGTCTAGATGAGAACGTCCCCTTTTGGTCGCGATCGGGCAACCGGTATGGCTGCCCGAGCCCAAAACCCGAAAACCATTAGCACAGTCTACAGGTCGTATTTATGAAGGGATTTCATTGTAACTTGGTAGGATGCCTCTGTATAGTGCCTAGACGAGAACGTCCCCTTTTGGGCATGATCTATCAACCGTGATGGCTGCCCAAGCCCGAAACCCAAAAACTTCTAGCACAGTCTGCAGGTCATGTTTAATGTGGAGGGATTTCATTGTAACTTGGTAGGATGACTCCTTATGATGTCTAGATGCGAATTTCCCCATTTGGGCATGATCTGCCAACCGTGACGACTGCCCGAGCCCAAAACCCGAAAACCTTTAGCACAGTCTACAGGTCATATTTATTGAGGAATTTCATTGTAACTTTGTGGGTTGACTTCATACAATGTCTAGATGAGAAAGTCCCCCTTTGGACGTGATTGGGCAACTGTGACGGCTACAGGAGCCCGAAGCCCGAAAACCTTTAGCACAGTCTAGAGGTCATATTTATGAAATGATTTCATTGTAACTTGGCAGGATGACTCCAAATAATGTCTAGATGAGAACGTCCCATTTTGATCGCGATCATGCAGCCTTGATGGGTGCCCGAGTCCAAAAACCTTTAGCATAGGCAAAAGGTCATATTTATGGAAGGATTTCATTGTAACCTGTTAGGTTGACTCCATATAATGCCTAGATGATGACATCCCCTTTCGGTCGTGATTGGCCAGTTGTGATGGCTACAAGTGCCCGAAGCCCGAAAACCTTGAGCACAGTCTACAGGTCATATTTATGAAGGGATTGCATTGTAACTTCTTAGGATCACTCCAGATGATGCTCAGATGAGATTGTCCCCTATGGTTGCGATCATTCACCCATGATGGCTGCCCAAGCCCGAAGCCCGAAAACCTTTAGCACAGTCTACAGGTCATATTTATGAAGGGATTTCATTGTAACTTGGTAGGTTAACTTCATATAATGTCTAGATGAGAACGTGCGATCATTCACCCATGGTGGCTGCCCGAGCCCGAAGCCCGAAAACCTTTAGCACAGTCTACAGGTCATATTTATGAAGGGATTTCATTGTAACTTGGTAGGTTAACTTCATATAATGCCTAGATGAGAACGTCCCCTTTTGGACATGATTGGGCAACTGTGACGGCTAAAGGTGCCCGAAGCCCGAAAACCTTTAGCACAGTCTACAGGTCATATTTATGAGGGGATTTCATTGTAACTTGGTAGGATGACTCCAAATAATGTCTAGATGAGAACGGCCCCTTTTGATCGCGATCATTCAGCCTTGATGGGTGCCCGAGCCCAAAAACCTTTAGCATAGGTAAAGAGTCATATTTATGGAAGGATTTCATTGTAACGTATTAGGTTGACTCCATATAATGCCTAGATGATGACATCCCCTTTTGGTCGTAATTGGTCAGCTGTGTTGGCTACAGGTGCCCGAAGCCCAAAAACCTTGAGCACAGTCTACAGGCCATATTTATGAAGGGATTTCATTGTAACTTCATAGGATCATTCCAGATGATGCCCAGATGAGATTGTCTCCTTTGGTTGTGACTATTCAACCATGATGGCTGCCCGAACCCGAAGCCCGAAAACCTTAAGCACAGTCTACAAGTCATATTTGTGAAGGGATTTCATTGTAACTTGGTAGGTTGACTCCATATAATGCCTAGATGAGAACGTCCCCTTTTGGACATGTTTGGGCAACTTTGACGGCTAAGGGTGCCCGAAGCCGAAAAACCTTTAGCACTGTCTACAGGTCATATTTATGAAGGGATTTCATTGTAACTTGGTAGGTTGACTCCAAATAAGGTCAAGATGAGAACGTCCCATTTTGGCCGTGATCATTCAGCCTTGATGGGTGCCCGAGCCCAAAAACATTTAGCATAGGCAAAAGTTTATATTTATAGAAGGATTTCATTGTAACATTGTTAGGTTGACTCAATATAATGCCTAGATGATGACATCCCCTTTTGGTCGTGATTGGTCAACTGTGATGGCTACAGGTGTCCGAAGCCCGAAAACCTTGAACACAGTCTACAGGTCATATTTATGAAGGGATTTCATTGTAACTTCGCAGGATCACTCCAGATGATGCCCAGATGATGCCCAGATGAGATTGTCCCCTTTGGTTGCGATCATTCAACCATGATGGCTGCCCGAGCCCGAAGCGCGAAAAACTTTAGCACAGTCTAAGGTCATATTTATGAAGGGATTTCATTGTAACTTGGTAGGTTGACTTCATATAATGTCTAGATGAGAACCGTCCCCTTTTGGACACGAGTGGACAACTGTGACGGCTTCAGGGGCCCAAAGCCCGAAAACCTTTAGAACAGTCTACAGGTCATAATTATGAAGGGATTTTATTGTAGCTTGGTAGGATGACTCCAAATAGTGTCCAGAGGAGAACGTCCCCTTTTGGTCACGATCATTCAGCCTTGATGGCTGCCCGAGCCCAAAAACCTTTAGCATGTCTGTAGGTCGTATTTATGGAAGGATTTCATTGTAACTTGTTAGGTTGACTCCATATAATGCCTAGATGAGAACGTCCCCTTTGGACGCAATTGGGAAACTGACGGCTACAGGGGCCCGAAGCCCGAAAACCTTTAGCACAGTCTACAGGCCATATTTATGAAGGGATTTTAATGTAACTTGATAGGATGACTCATTTTGGAATAATTTCATTGTAATTTTGTTGATATATGTTAACTGTGAGGGCCACATATATTAACTGTGAGGTCATATTAACCCACCCCTCAGATCTTTAGTACAGTGTACACCTCATATTATTTTTATCATAAACATAGCATACAGGGAACAGAAATGAACATATTCCCAATTATCACAATTCTTGTCTTATTTCATAATCCTTTCATAAACATTGAACATTATCCTTTTCATCAAACACAATACACAAGTTAAGCTACAGTGTCATTGACACTTTCATTGATCTTGTCGCCACATCCCTGGTCTAGTCTGCCATTGGCAGTCTACATAGAGGGCATTTCGATATACCAGCAGTCTTGTCGGCCATTAATCGCCGAGATTCCAAAAAAAAACAGCGTTCATTCGGTTCGAAAAATCAATTTTTTCTTCTTCTGTATCGACCTATGGTCGACCCGATGAGACGGCCCGCTGTTACAACTGATAATGTTACAACTCCGCATAATGTTACACCAACGCATAATGTTACGAAGATGTTGTAAATAACCGATAATGTTATCAACTCCACATAATGTAATAATTTTTTCAAACGCATAATGTTATAAAAATCAACGCATGATGTTACAATTTTCAATGTTAAACAAATTAAGCGATAATGTTATATAACTTTAAGCAAACTTGTATTGTGGAAAATAATAATAATAATAATAATAATAATAATAATAATAATAACAATAATAATAATAATAATAATAATAATAATAATAATATACCCATTTATTTAGCGCCAAAATTAGGGATTTCCGGGTTTGATTATAAACGATAACTTAACAAGTGAATTATGCAGTCAACAATTAGGTCATGTATCCGTACGCGCAGGCGAAGACGCTTTGCCGTGGTTGTAATGGGGACTTCATTGATTTTTTGTTTTTTAACCCTTTACCTAATAAGAAAAGCAGACGACACTTGCAAAAAAATTCTTGAATAGCTATTATTTTCAGTTTTTGTCTCAAAAACATAGGTTATGGCCCCTCATTGGAACGAACTCGACGAGCTCGTTCCAGTGAGGGGTCATAACCTATATTTTAGAGACAAAAAAATGAAAAAATAATGAAAATTAATTGCCGGTTTTTGAGAATAGCGCTGACCGTTACGTTAGGTAAAGGGTTAAATAATATAATTATCGTTAATAATGAAAAGAAATAACCAGAGTAATCGCTTGACTGGACTGGTTACGTGAAATAATTCATTCGAGGCGAGGGACTATATTGTAAAACTCGTGCGCAAAATCTTTTGGTATTTGGTTTATGGAATCCTTGGCGGAGGGGGTCAGATTCAAGTCCCTATGTTCATTTTGGGGCTCTCTGTGGAACCTGAGTTTTAACATAGTGCAATATGATGCTCCAGATTTGAAAATTGTGAGGAATTGAAAAAAATATTTCAAAAATCTTCTAAATTACTGCTCCAAATGATGGCATGTTTGATATATCATATATCTGTAGATTTGAGTTCAATTGGGATGAAAAGTTTGCTTCTCCCATAACCACTACTCCAATTGTTTCCATGTTTGATACATTATATATAACAAGTATTTAAGGATTATGCACCCATGTGTGCAAATCAAGCTCCTGGGATATCATATTTAGGGGTCCCTAACCCGGAAAGTGAAGCAGTGCTTGTTTACTGTGGGAAAACAGCTCTGTTTTACTGATAAAATAGGGTGCAGTCACAAGTGGATGGGGTGGAATCTCCAAAATGGGCTACATGGGTATAAACGATTGACTGAACTTGAGCTTATCTCCATTTTACGAGGGGTGCGGTGGCGTTGCGGTAACCGGTTCTCGTCAGATCACTGAAGTTAAGCAACGTCGAACCCAGTTAGTCCTCGGATGACCGTCTGAGCGATCGATTCGGACTCCCGCGTTGTGTCCTTGGGCAGGGCACCGATTGCCCACATGGGGGCACGATGACACCGTGTACTAAGGCGTGCTGCACGTCGATGGTGCGCATGTCTTTAACCAATCTAACATTATCTGTGCTGCAGTGCAGAGTTGCGATGTTGGGGAGTTGGCAGCTGCTCGTCGTTGCTCCGTGGTTCTCTCCGGTTACTCCGGCTTCCTCCACCCGTAAAACTGCCATGGTCATGATTAGCCATTGTGCACAGGTATATGACCTTAAACACCAATAAAAAAAAAAAAAAAAAAAAAATAAATAAATATATTATATCCACTTCTCTGTATAGATTATATATTCTATGGTATGGAGAGGAATTAACCCTTTACCCAACGCAGACGATATCAAAATTTATTATTTTAAATATCATTTTTTAGCTCAACTTTGGCGAAGCCAAATTTGATGCCATGGCCAATCTGTCCATCTGTCCGCCTGGCCGGGCTTAGCAGAAGTACTTTGAGGGGTTTACAATTTAGGGTCAATGGTAGTTGTGGGGTTGGGTTAGTACATTGGCCACTTGTGGAGTTATTTTTTGCACTGTGGGGTTAATTTTTTGATCTTGTGGGGTTATGGTTTAACATGGGAAAACCCCCAGAAGTAAGAATGTGTAAGAACGTCCGTCTGTCCGTCTGTCCATCAAAACGGCTCGGGCTAGAGGCCATCTTTACACGAAACTTCTTGGGTATCTTTGTTGTGACCGTGGGACGGAAACGAGTGTTTTTTTGGGTCCGATCCGAAATTCAAGTTGGCCGCTGGCAGCCATTTTGTACAAAATTAGGTGCGATCAGATTTTTGCGCAGAACTTCCACGTGAAAGCGCTAATTTGAATAATTTTTTGTATGAATGTTTAGTACCCTGGGATTCATCACATATAATACGGGTTTTTTTCTCGTCCGTTTATTATGCAAATTAGACTAACTTTGATGTATTTAGTGTTACTTTCAGCACTGTAAGTGCAAATGCCAATACGGCTCGGGCTGGAGGCCAGATTTATGAACCGATCTTTACGAAATTTCTTGGGTACCTTTGTTATCACCGTGGGACGAGAACGAGTGTTTTTGAGTCCAGTCCGAAATTCAAGATGGCCAATGGCAGCCATTTTGTACAATATTAGGTGCAATCAATTTTTTTTTGCACAGAACTTCCATATTAAAACGCTGATTTGAATATTTTTTGTATGAATGTTTAGTACCATTGGATACATCACATATAATACAGGTTTTTTTCTCGTGCAAAAATTATGCAAATTAGATGAACTTTGATTTCTTCAGTGCTACTTACACACTGTAAGTACACATGTCAATACGGCTCGGGCGTTTATTATGCAAATTAGACTAACTTTGATTTATTTAATGTTACTTTCAACACTGTAAGTGCAAATGCCAATATGGCTCGGGCGAGAGGCCGTATTTATGAACCGATCTTCACGAAATGTCTTGGGTACCTTTGTTATCACCTTGGGATGAGAACGAGTGTTTCTGAGTGCGGTCCAAAATTTAAGATGGCCACCAGCAACCATGTTGTATCAAAATTAGTGCAATCGGTCTTTTCTGCACAACTTCTATACGGCTCAGGCTAGAGGCTGTATTTATGAACCGATCTTTACGAAACTTCTTGAGTACCTTTGTTATCACCGTGGGATGAGAACGAGTGTTTTTGGGTGTGGTCCGAAATTCAAAATGGCCACCAGCAACCATTTTGTACCAAAATTAGTGCAATCAGTCTTTTGTACAGAACTTCTGTATGAAAGTTCTGATTTGAATAAATTTTTGTATGAATGTTTAGTAACATGGAATACATCACATATAGTACGGGTTTTTTTCTCGTGCAGAAATTATGCAAATTAGATGAACTTTGATTTATTTAGTGCTACTTATACACTGTAAGTGCACATGTCAATACGGCTCTGGCTAGAGGCTGTATTTATCAACCGATCTTCACGAAACTTCTTGGGTACCTTTGTTATCACCTTGGGACGAGAACGAGTGTTTCTGGGTGCGGTCCAAAATTCAAGGTGGCTGCCAGTGGCCATTTTGTACCGAAATTAGGCCCAATCAGTTTTTTGTCACAACTTCTATACAGCTCGTATTTAGGAACTGATCTTCACAAAACTTCTTGGGTACCTTTGTTTTCACCTTGGGACAGGAACGAGTGAGTTTTGGGGTGCCTTTGTTATCACTGTGCTATGAGAACAAATATTTTGGGTTCCAGTCAGGCCCACTCTGGGACACAAAGATTTCTTTTCTAGTTTAGCATCTGACTGTCACCCACCTTTACAATACTTTACCTATACATTTGTTACAGGCTACGGTCAGTATTTATGTACAGACTGTTACAATACTTTATATGTACCTCTGTTATCGGGTCATTACCTAGATGTTTGTCATTGCTGTGTCAAATACTATACATGTACATGTCTTAATAAGTTGAGCTACAGTGTCATTGACACTTTCATTTAAATTTTTCAAAAAAATTCAACAAAACCATATCATGTGACCCTCATTGGAACGAGCTCAATGAGCTCGTTCCAATAAGGGGTCACATGATATGGTTTTGTTGAAATATTTTCAATTTTTTCAACTGCTCAATTTGCATATTACGCGGGCGGATGCGAGCGATCCGTTAGATAAAGGGTTAACATAAGTTGTATAATTTGTACTTCGATCTGTTTGCAAATGTTTGGCAAATAAAATATGATAAACTAAAACCAACCAACCAATCAACCAACCAACCAACCAACCAACCAACCAACCAACCAACCAACCAACCAACCAGATTGTTCGACTAACCTATGCATCAAGGTTCCTAAGAATAGCTCCAAGAGTCACTGGAACAGACAGACGAACAGACATCGCTCGGACGACTCAGATCTTATCGGGATAATAAGCTATCGCGTAACTGCTCGAACGAGTGACTTCTCGAACAACTCTTCGACTTGTTTCGGAAAGTGAATTCTATGAACATAGACGTACCCCAGAAAAGGATTCTGTGATAGGGATTATGTAAGCTTTATTCTCTTGGCTTCTACCATCTCCAGCCTAGCTGCTACTGCCAATCTCCCCATCCTTGATTCATAAGTGTAAAAAGACTATCGATTGTTTGGCTGCTGCCACAACAAGTGAAAGAGCTAAGATGGCAACGAGACAAGTGGCAGGAACAGACATTGTTCAAACGACTCGAAGCTTATCGAGCAAATGATCGCAGTGGCGTAGCTATGGGGAGGAGTAGTGCTGAGGAGGGACTTGCCACCTAACATTTTCGCTGCCTCCTCCCCCCAAAACATCCCCCAAATGATCGCCAATAGAGGGGCTACACACGCTTCAGACTCGCTCTTTGAGCGCTAAATTTTACAAACTTTACTCGGGGATGTGTGTGGGTGTGTGTGTGTGTGGGGGGGGGGGGGGAGCTAGTCCTAACTAGGGCCCCCAGTCATTACATTGCCCCACAACAGGGGCAACGACTGGGGGGGGGGGGCCTTGTTACGACTAGGGGTGGGCGCCTTGTTACGACTAGGGGTGGGCTGAAACCCCACACAACGGTCTTTTAAATATCCTCTTTGATCCCCACCACCCAAAAATGGATTGGGCACCCCCTATTATGGAATCCTGGCTAGACGCCTGGTCGAATGAGTGAGCCCCACTTGAGTCTCCACTGGGTATTTGGGGACTGACGACCATAGTGGATTGGAGACCAGCATAGGACTGGTGGGGACTATCTCCGGTAGAGACGTCCATGCGGATAATATCGTGTCACCTGGCTTTGGGGTGCGTGAAAAGACCTTGAGTTTAAACAACATGGAGGTACGCACTGGATGTTCACCTCACCACCAATCCTTACGTCTGTCAACGGTAACATGGACAATAATTTCCTCCCAAACTGGTGAATAATAAATATTATTTAAACTCTTCAAACCCGGATGTAGAAAATGACTGGTTCTCTGTCTTGAAAGTCTTCAGGCCCTTATTATTAATGCATTCGAATAAAGACTCTAGTGTCCGAAGTGAAACGTCATAGAACATACACACTAAAAACTAAAGTGTTAAAACTGACACTTACAATGTGTTAAACCCATTCTAACTCTTACGGTTTGATTTTAACACTCAAAGTGCAATTCTTTAAGCACTTAGACATTACAATCGTCAGACATCTGAAACTTGAATGGATGGCACTTCCCATGTGTCTAGCATTGGTGGTTCTTCCAGAATCGTCCATAATTTGATTGCGCTTGACGGGTACATAACTAAAAGGACACAACGCAGATGACGCGGATCCGGCTCGAGAGTTCGAGCCTGATCCGCGTCATCTGCGTTGTTTCCTTTTAAGTGTCGCGACATTACACTTGTCAAGTGGTATTATTGTAACACCTGTCGAGTTCTGGGATATCTACACTTGAACAAAGTGTTAGTTCAGCACTTAGTAAGTGTTAAATACAGCACTTCAAGTTTAGTTTTTAACACTTTAGTTTTTAGCGTGTAGATTTGACTCAGCGATTCGTAGTGTCAAAATTGTAATTGGTGATTTGTGCTTCAGTTTTGTTCATTGGTTTCCGTGCCACTGTAGTTAGCCTTTCTTTGTTTTGCAGCAATGCGCATATTTGAAGTATAACACCGTGTTGGAATGCAATCTGTAAAGAAACATACTTTTCCTCCATATATCGCATCTCGCTAAGTGAACAATAGCCCAAACAGGCGTGTAAATATGCCACATATATTTATGAAATCCACCCCCCCCACCCCGCTCCGTTACTGTGGTAAAACGTTCTCGTCAGATTTAATAGAAATAGGACCCGAAAACCAACGCCTGGGGTGAAAGTTTACTAACCTGAACGACATACAGTACGTGGAGAGTGGATTGTAACTAAATCACCCTCGGAGTGTAGTTATCACCCAAGGTATACCTTTCAAATTGTGTTCATATTGACAAAAACACAAGCAATGTTTCAGCCAATAGACATCCGGGTTCAACCCGGAGGTCCATTGGCTGAAACTTTGCTTGTGGTAGTTCTGCTTTGCAACAGATTTGCAATTATTTCTTGGGTGGAATCTCCACTCTGCGGGTAATTTAGTAATAATACATTCTCCACGTACTGTAGGTAGCAACGATTGTCTCAATTTGACTTCATACATATTTTTGGTGTCGTGGTATAGCCACAGATGTTGAAATGACCATAAACACCAATAAATAAATAAGTTAAAAATAAATAAATATTATATTTTTCAGCATCTGGTGGATAGTGGTGGGTGTTATTGGTGGTTTGGCGTGTTTAATTGGTATCCCAGTTATCATATATTGTTGTAGACGTAAGTATAGTCTTAAGTTTACTCATCTGAAAGTGAAGTGGAGGTCGGAGGTCTGGTAGTTGAATAGCCGCTTTGCGAGTAGGACCCTGCGAATCACCCATTTTCTCTTCGAATCGAATCTCGAATCGAATTGGGTCTGTTAGTCGAATTTTATTACTTTCCAAAGTGTGATTTACTGGGATTTCCGGGTTTGATTATAAACGATAACTTCACAAGTGAATTATGCAATCAACAATTGTGTCATGTATTTGTGCCCGCAAACGAAGACGCTTTGCCGTAGGTGTAATGGGGACTTCATTGGTTTTTTTTTAACCCTTTACCTAACATGAAAAGCCAACGACACTTGCAAAAAAAATTCTTGAATAACTATTTTTTTTTTCATTTTTTTGTCTCAAAAACATAGGTTATGGCCCCTCATTGGAACGAGCTCGTTCCAATGAGGGGGTCATAACCTTTGTTTTAGAGACAAAAAAATGGCGATTTTTGAGAATAGCGACGGTTTTGGCCGTCACGTTAGGTAAAGGGTTAAATAATATAATTGTCGTGATTAATGAAAAGTAATAAACAGAGTAATCGCTTGACTGGACTGGTTACGTGAAATAATTGATTCGAGGCGAGGGACTATATTGTAAAACACTCGTGCGCATTTGCGCACTCGTGTTTGTACAACGTCCCTCACATCTCATGAATTATCTCACGTAACCAGTATTGAAGATGACCGATTAGGGAAGGGGGGAGGGGGGGGGGGGGGGTGGCTGCTGTAAACCTGATTTGTTCCGACAGTAATGGCTCAAGTCCCGACTGATAAAATTTCCAACTACATCACCAAGACATGCATACGTCGAAGGCATGCCTTGGTGATGTAAAAATATTACCCAGTAATATAATTCTAAAAAAGAAATGGGTGCAGGAATCTTCGCTACTAGACACTGCACATGGCCTGCTCATCTTGATATTTCTTGAAAACTTTAAAAAAGAAATGAACAGTTATAGTACATGGAGAGTGGATTTTAACTAAATCACCCGCGGAGTGGAGTTATCACCCAGGCTATAACTTTCAAATTTTGTACATATCGACAAAAAAACACAAGCAATGTTTCAGCCAATGGACCTCCGGGTTTAACCCGGAGGTCCATTGGCTGAAACTTTGCTCTTGCTGGTTATGCTTTGCAACAAAATTGCAATTATTCCTCGGGTGAAATCTCCACTCTGCGGGTGATTTAGTGATAATACACTCTCCACGTACTGTATAGTGTCTAGTGAGACCTGAATTAGCTTGGCTGCTGGCATGGGTACAGTTGTTGTTTCTATTTAAATAGCGGAAACTACACTCAATCTTTATTTTCAATATTATTTATGTACACTTTCCACCAGAACTATACGTATTGTGAGACGACGAAGATTACTGACGCCAAGCTCTATTCCAGTGCAAAGATTCGAATTGAAACGAATCGTGCCGCCGACTGAATAACAACTTCAGATTCGAATCGAATCGAATCTCGAAGCTCCACAGGGTTCTATTTGCAAGTGAAAATGCACAGAAATGGTCAGGGACGTGCTAGCCTTTCTGAATTTCCAAATGTACACCCCCAACCCCCCCCCCCCCCAACTCCGGCTGCCGATCTTTTCAGAAAATATTTCAAATAATATTTCAGAAAACCTTGTTAGAACCCCCTCCTTCCCTTTTGAATGAGAATTTTCCGGCTGCTAGCCGTGATTTTCCAACTGCTAAAGAAATGCGAATGCACCCTCTCCTAGTGTGTACGAAGTATATGACCTTTTCGTTCTAGAGTTGGACATCGTCTCTTGAGATCAAACTAGGCGCCATCTACAATGCTATGGCATTGCAGTTGCACCTTGTTGCTCTGGAAAGACGAAATACTCAAGCTGGAAAATTCAATGGAATGTTGTTAAAAATTAGTGGCTGTTTTCCTTGAAATGGTAACAGCCTCAGATTGACTGCGACGAAATCCAATTCCATATGACATTTCCTACAGTTGGTGTTTTGAGGCTTAAAACTACTGGAAAACTTAAAACTCCTGGAAATTATGCTCGGGACTGGGGTAGGGGCGTGAAATCATCACCCCGCCCTCAAGTTGAGGGCGGAGTGATGAGTTCTCTGCCATACCCCAGTCCCGAGTCTCAACCCTCATGCTGTCACCTCTCTAGAACGGTTTTTGAACATTTTATCTAACACGACTAGAAAAAGACACTTAGAAAAAGAGTTCTTAAATAACTAAAAGAATGATTTCTACCATCCACTGAAGGGTCATACGCTATGTTCTGGAGGTAAAAACTGTAAATAATAAGATTTGAATACATTTTTGTGAACAGCGCCGTGTGGGTATGGTCGTCGTATTGGTGAAGGCTTGCCAGTATTCTACTTAATTTGAAGTTGAACCCTATCTCTCTCACCACGGCCGATTTGGGCCCTTTTTTCTGTTTCAACATCTATCTCATTAACATGTTTGCCCCTCCCAATGTCCCCTCTCTCCCATCACTCTCTCCCTCTCTCTCCGACGAATGAGAGAGAGAGAGAGAGAGAGAGAGAGATGGGAGTTTTGAGAGGAAGGGTCCCCTCCAATCGGGGGGACCCTTCCTCCAAAACTCCCCCATTGAATATTGTAAGCTTCCAGGGCGGATTTGGTATGTATTTTAGATTTACTTCGAGAATAAATCATTGAAGAAAATTAAGTGACAAACCTAGGAAGGGCATTGTCTGCCCACGTGCTTCTGGCGTCCCATCTATGTTAATGAGCCAGCTCTCTCTCTCTCTCTCTCTCTCTCTCCGACGAATGAGAATGAGAGAGAGAGAGAGAGAGAGAGAGAGAGAGAGAGAGAGAGAGAGAGAATTCCAAACAAATCGAAGTTAGTTTTTCAACCTGCAAACCTCA